>CM062804.1:1115709993-1116257493 GCA_031772625.1 Pinus tabuliformis
ACAAGGATGAGATTATTTCATCAAACTGCAAGGCAGTTGCATTAGTACCTATTGCAATAACCAGACTATCCCACAAATCTAGTAGAGAACACAAAAAACTGATGCATTTATCTTCATCTGAAATTTTAATATCAACAGATGCTAACTGACTTACCACAGTATTAAATACGTTCAGATGCTCTGTCACCGACTCTCCATCTTTCATCCTCATGTTATACATTGTTTTCCGTAGGAACAATTTATTCACTAGAGACTTAGATTCATACAAAGTCCCTAACTTGTCCCCACAAAGCCTTCACCGTAGCTTCCCCTGGTATATTTAGCAATACTGAATCTGAGACACAATAGTATTGTTCTCTTTGCCTTCCAATCCAACTTCTTTTATTCTTCATCAGACACTCCCATTGGTTTAGTACCCAGATCTACCACGATCCACTCATCTTTATGCACCAACAGATCCTCCATCTTGAGTTTCCACAACTCAAAACTTTGACCATTAAATTTCTCGATCTCTATCTTTCCACTGCTCGCCATCTTATTTCACCACCAAAATTGATCTCTCAAATCTCCCACTGAATAGGGTCTACCACAGGCCCGAGCGAAACCCCTCAGCAACAAAGGCATCCCCTTGAAGCCAAAACAACTCTGATACTGAATATAGGTTTTAACCCTGTACAAAAATTACCCACATACGAATTCTAAAACACAGAAAATAAACAATGCAAGAGCATAAAACATAAAACACTTTTACACAGAGACTTTCCCCTGGATCCCAAAACTAGGACTACCAGCTTGATTTTTCATTATGTTCCTTTCAATGTTACAATACATATTTATACATGCCAAAGCATCTAATACTATGGACCAAAAGCCATCGCGTCCAAAACCATGGACCAAAAACCATCGTGTCCAAAACCATGTGCGAAAATCATGCACACAACCATAGGTGGGTCTGAACCCCATATAGTGGGGTTACCTGCACCCCTCAAACCCCCTGTAACTCCCCCCGCTACGCAATTGGTGCAATGAAGGGGGGCTCTGCCCCCCTTCTAACCCCCCGGTTAACTACATGGGCTAGTTGTGGAAAGAATATAACACAACCCAACAAGCCCCTGATTAGGGTTGTGCAAAGGCGAATATAATAGTGTATGAAGGCCTCACAGGTCAGGGAAGTGCCCAAAGTAACCTGCATGAAGGTATTCACAGATGGTAAATCAACCCCTCAAACATCTCAAGGGTGTGGAAACCTGGTTCCATCATCCCCCCATACTGCTTCGGGTGAGACCTCAGTCCGCGCTCTGCAAACTGTTGCCGAAAGGGCCAGTAGTATAGGGATTTGTTTGGCTAATTAACTCTGAACCTGGGTCAGGCCCCAATAAGCCAACAAATGGTTCCATTTCCGGGACTGGAATTTGCATAGAGATGTTTGATGTCATATCATTGGAATCCAAGTAAGAAATAAATTGAAGATTGGTTGGATAGGAAAATTCACAAGTTCGTGGCGTAGGAGAACAAGAATCCATGACTATCAAAGGAAAAGTGGTTAGACTGCTACCTGTACATAGAAATCCATAAAATTTTCTTCGCATCTTTCCCTACTGAGTTGTACGAGTGGATTGCGAAGCTAGCAAATAGCCAAGGAAGGTGGAAACTCGATAATTCTATTGTGTGGACTCCAGAATTGGTGCGCAGATTGGAAGCATCAGAGGATAAGATCATGCGCGTTGTTGATCACTGGCTCGATCAGATTATAGGAGGATTCATTACTGAGTTCGCGGTAGACACTTCAGTTAGCTATAGCGAGGCAGAACGACGCTTTCTCAAAGGACCGCGAGGTAAGTACGTTAAGTCTCTGAACACTTGGATTAAAATGCTACTGTGTGAAAAGTGGATTATGTGAATACATTGATGTTTGGGGCTACGCAAAGTGGGAGAATTTATAGAAACGAAGGTAGTACAATCCTAGAAACTAGCCCCTTAATTTCACCTCTGCGAGGGGACAAGGAAGAGCTCGCGAAGGTCTCACCAAGAAGTGCAATCAATTTGATAAGGCAGAGGATTCCGCGCATACCACCCCCACCCATAGCACCACTAGCTTAACCGCCTTCACCCCCATCTTCTCCCATACCACCTTCGCCACCATCGCGAAGCAATATGGAAAGTGCGATAAAGTTGTCAGTGTTCAAGGGAGTAGGAAATGAAGATACAAACCAGTTTTGGTTCGTGATAAAAGCCATATGGGAAGCACAGAGAGTTACAGATGATAACATAAAGAAGGAAATGTTGGTCAATGCTCTATAGGATTACGCATTGACCTGGTATATTAAGCATTCTAATGACAATCCGAATGCGGGGATCACGAATATCCAAATTGTGTTGAACAAAGAATTTAGCAGACCGAAGTTAGAGGTGCAGCTGATCATTTGGTTCAAGGAGATTACAATGCTACCAGACGAGACTCCTTGGGAGTTGGATCAGAGACTGAAGTCCACAATTCATGAAGCCAATATGACTTTGATGGATGGACAACATTGCGAATGGTTTGTAGCATCACTAAGGCCTCATTTGAGGAACACTCTATCAGAACAGAGGTTAACGACTTAGACAGAGGCCTTGGAGATCATGATGAGACTGCATGAGACCCCGATATAGGATCCTAACTTTGGAGTTCAGCAGATCCTTACATAGTTGAAAAACTTATGCCTTGATATGCAGAGTTTGAAACAGGAGTGGACAGGTAACCCAGAAGTGCGCGAAGAAGTATGGTGCGTAAAGTGCAAGGGTCAAGGATATGAAAAGGATCACTGCCCAGTGTTCGTGAATTATCTCGTTGGAGGAGGGCTGATGTCATTAAGACTAGAGGCACAAGCAGGACCTAGTGCGGCGCCTGCTTTGTGGTGCGCGATTTGTCAAATAGGAGGAAAGCATATTACGGACAACTATCATCTGTTGTAGAAGTACATGCAGAATTTGCAACAACTGTTTTGTAATTTCTGTAGATCAGTGGGACATGATGAGTGTACCTGTAGAAGCTATGAGCTAATGATGGATAGGACTTGCACCTATAGAGTTCAGACCAAAACACGACCCCTTGACCAAAATGCAGGAATGGCACGAACTAGATTTCAAGGGCGCGGATGAGGTTGAGGTGGAGGAAGACTTCGAAGAGGTCGTGGATAGCAAACTTGTTACAATTGCGGGGGCAAGGACATTATGCCCATGATTGTACAAATATAACGTGTCCATCATGTATGTATTGTATGTTGTTTGATCATGAGATGGAGGATTGTTCCACACTGATAGCTAGGCTGTGACAAGGGAGCGCTCCAACCTCCCCCGACTCAGAACCTGCAGATGACGAGCTTTCAGCTTCACGAGGAAGACCCCAACATGAACATTGTGCTTCGAAGTGGAATTAGGACAAGAGATTATAGAGGCAAGCGGCCTGAACACAGTACTTGAGTTCGTAAGGCTCCGATGAAAGAACACGAGTTTGATTTGGAGTGCGCTAAGGAAACCTTCATGGAAGCTAAGAAGAGCTTTGCTGATGACTCCACCTCAGGAATCAAAGACAAACTGGAGCCAGAAATGGACCCATCAATGCTCACGACATTCTTAGAAACATGCATGAAGCTACTGCATGACAGTAAGGCTATAAAGGGATTGCAGGAACTCATTAATAGATGCGTTGGGACCACGCCAGGAGAATTGCGTGTAGTCTGGAAGATTGGAAAGCATGCGACAAGGACAGGAAGATAAATGAGGTTGACTGCGCAGACTGGAGAATATGAGATGGACCAAGTAATCCTAGACCTAGGATCGGACGTCAACATTCTGTCAAAGCATACATGGGAGTGCATGGGAAGGCCTACTCTGCAATGGTCTAATATCCAGGTGCGAATGGTGAACCAACAAAAGATCATACCCATGGGAAGATTGCAGGGAATCACCGTGGACATTGAAGGGGAAAATGTGCTAGCAGAATTTGAAGTGATAGAGATTGTTGATGATAACAATCCCTACCCTGTGCTCTTAAGAATCGATTGGGCCACTTACATGAATGGGGTGATAAACCTGAAGAAGTGCAAAATGATTTTTGAGAAAATTTCTTTGCGCGTAGTTATTGGAAATAATATTGAGAGGGGGGTGAATTAGTATTATCATATCAATAATTTTATTTCCCAAATAGATTTATATATGCTACTTCAGTGAAGTGAAATAGCATGTACATGCGACTGTGCTTAAAGAAACCAGTGTATATGCAGAGAACTTCTAATTTAGACAGTTTATCATGTGTTGAGCTTAAACCATTATATCAAAGATTTATTTGACAGTGCAGAAAAAGCAGAATAAAGCATCACACATAAGCAACACACATGAACACCAAGATTTAAGGTGGAAACCCAATGTGGGTAAAAACCACCTGCTGCTGTTGTCTCTGTCTTCTTTTAATAATAAGAAAATCTATTTACAATCTTGTATTAGTGTAGACTCATACCGGTATGCAGGCTTCTACCTGCAGAAGATTACAACATTCTCTCATTTCCTAGCTTCGACTAGGAGGGAGCTACAACACCCTAGCTCTTGTACTAGCCAATATGTTTACTAGTACGTAGGTACCAGCCTACAGAAAACTCCACTCTTCCACCAGGGACCACGTTTCATGAATTTTCAGACTAGATACTCCTAGATCACAACACCACAAACTGAAGGCCACGTTTCATCAAATTTTCACACTGGACCCATCAAAGCCTTTTAAACTTAAATTGCATCAACCAATATTCAGTTAATCTGATCAATCAAAGCGCTAACACTAGAACTCTGTGCTAAACCCAGAACCCTGCATCATCATCCAGAGCTAGTTGTTACCTCAAAAACCATGCATTAGAGTGTATACGCTACTTGGTTGAAACAAACTTGCATGTATATGCTACTTCCTTTAACCCAACCAGTGTATATATCTAAAGATACTAAAGCATATACTTCTGAACCACAGACTATACCAATCAGTGACATTCTGGAGATCTACTGTAATATTAATGAGTTCAAAATAGATAGCAACAAGGATCAACCTTCCTTCTTAACCAATCAATCAAGCAGATTCAATTTCCTTATACAACAATTTTGTGTTCAGATCTAAGAGGACTTCATTGCCAGACAACAGTGAAACAAAAGAATTTGATCAGATAGATCAGTCAGATATGAACAAAAGCTTTACTTTTTTTATACTCTACTTGGAAGAGTCGAACCTGCGTGTACACGCGCTTTGGCCGAGACGAACCTGCGCATAGATCTGCAAATTTTGACTCAGAACTTTGTTTCAATTCCAGACTTCAGACAAACCTAGATCATGATATATAACAAATAGAAAAGCACAAAACATCAGATCTGGTCACAACCAATATCAGATCATTTAAGAATAATTCATTTCAAGTCTTATGATTCCTGATCCAATGTTGAACTCAACGTGCACATGAATATTTCAGATCTAGTCCCAAACATAACCTTGCAACATAATATATACTTCAGATAGAAGTACTCCTTAGAATCTCATTGCTTGCACACAATGACCTAATGATCTTCTCCTCCTTATATACTCCTAGGCCTTTCTCAATACCTTGTACCAAAACCACTTAGGACCAATACCTTTGACCCAATACCTAGGGTCAATACCTTGGACCAAATGCCTCAGACCAATTACCTTGGACTAAAAATACCTTGGATCAAATTCCTTGGACAAAAACTTGGTTTTCCAAAATGTACATGCTTTTTCTCCCGTGAAAGTGCATGTATACGTTATACACTACTTTTGTTCTATTGAACCGCATGTATATGCACCTTGGACAAAGTGAACCATCATATACCTCTCTTTCTTCATTCTTTGGAGTCTGATCTGTAATCCTTTGTTGTTGACCTGTTGCACTGTGAAATTTCATCGGAGTGAGTTGGCATCAAGGACAATACTTACATCATAATGCCAACAGTAGTCGTACCTTTGGACCATATTAAGGGATCGCACTACACGGAGCCGTTTCATGACAATGAAAGCGATGAAAAATTGGACTGCACATCTACAAGATAATCGTGCGAGAGCAAGAGTGGGTAAATCCCACCACATATGGACGCATCTCATGGGAGCGTGCAAGCTCTTGTACATCGGACTCAGGCGAGGAAATAGAGAGATGGCAGAACTGGTTACACAAGGTAAGCACACTGAACTGTAACATGATGACGAGATCGTTGCATTGTGTATCACTAGAGGTAAGAGATCTACCTACTTATGATGGGTTAAGTGAGGTAGATAGTTTCTTGAACAGATTTGAGAGAGAAGTGTCGGAACAACAACGTTTCGAGGCTTTGAAATGGGTACTGTGCTCTACACCCACGATGTGGTGGGGCACACACCAAGGAAGCTTTGAGGACTGGAGCGAATGCAGGGGAATGATGCGCATGCATTTTGGGAAGCCTCAAATGCATTTAATAGACAAGAATGCTGGACAAAATGGTCCAAGCGTGCACCTGTCTAGGTGGGTACAAGCATATGTTAAACAACTTGCGCAAATGCACATGAAGTTTGTGCTAGGGGACATGGTCAATAAGCATGTCCAGGTGGGGCAACTGTGCAAATGACCCTTCCAGTTAGGACAACGGACTGTGGAAAGAACGAGTGTGCAGAAGGTTATCGACGCAGAAGCATTTAACAGAATGTGTGAAGCACTGAACAAGGTATATGATGTGTAGTGGAGGGATTGGGACCTACGTGTACCAGCAGTTCTGTGGGCTTATAGGAAAACGTACAAGAGATTCCAAGGCTGGCCTATGGAGCGAATGCAATAGTTGCAATAGAGTATAATATGCCTAGTCAGTGCATAACAGCGCCGGTAGATATGACAGCTTGTGGAGCTTTGGAAGAAGGGATAGCGCAGTTGAACGAAGATGCACACTTGGGACCTGAAGAAGAAATCCGACATGGTTCTCTTTGGCTCCAAGTACTCATGGAAGAAAGAGTGCGGTTATGGGAGAAAAGAACTCTGGTAGAAACAAAAGTCAAGAAGCTTGAGGAAGAAATAAATAAGAATTTTCTTGATAAGAAAATCATGGCGATAAAACAAGGTGTGCGTGACTATAATGACAAATTCGGGGACTACCGCCGAGAGTTGATCAGCTTCATGCCTTGAATTATACCATATATTACTAAAGGGATCACCCATGATGGCACGATGAAGATGGTGAAATGCGCGATGCAAACAGGAAAAAAAAAAGGTCAATTTGTTATACGAAAAGTGATGGATGACCAGTTGGAACCCTATATAGGTGGCGTGGCCGCCTAACTAGCTATGGGAAGTACATTCTTAGCACTTCAGGTAGTTGAAAGGAGGTGCAGAACTATAAACTACTCTACACAGGAGCTGCATGACGTCGGGGTTGTGTGCAGGAGAAAATTGTCACAAGGTCCGCTACCGCGCAACAGGGGCTGCGTTGCCACGCAGGTTGGCTAGAAAGTGACCGTTGTAGACACTATTCAAGATGTGATGCTTGACTTGAGACCAAATGGAGCGGGTCGTAGGCATTTAAGATGAGCTTTATGGGCATGATTTGGGAAAACTATTTCCAAGGGAGAATTAACGGACCAGATTTGGGTGGAACGATTGAATTCAAATTCAAAAGGTGCTATAAATTACAAAGGACTTCCCAACAAATAACACTTGGTCATTTGTGAATTGAGCTTTCGTGCACCCCGAGTATTCCGAACCGAGACCTGTTTTTCCTATGGAGAGCATTGATTTAACAACTGAGTGAATGGTTGAGAGCTTTCTGGATGAATAAGATGGCAGCGTCTGAAGAAGCTAGGGAAATTTCCGAGATGACTGCCGAAGAAGCCGTGTAGGCCATGACTATAGAAGTTGCCCCTGAGGGTGCCGGGATTGTTGCAAAAATTCCTAAATCACCACGCACATCAAGAATGAAGAAAGATAAGTAGCCAATGGTTTCAATGCATGTGTCCCCTTGAAACTCGCTGTGAACCGGATTAACAATGGAGGAAAAAGGGAAAGAGGTTAACCTGGAAACCGATGAGGAGGAAGAATACCTTGAGGATCTCATAATTGAAGAAGACGAGGACGAGGGCATGGAGGAAGAAACCAAGGCTACACACCCTCCAACAAAGCTTCCCGCATATGTCCCCCCATGGAAGGGGAAGGCCAAGGTGCCCAAGGACCTCGATGAGAGCAAGAGCTCTATGTAGACTCTGCTCCTCCCAGACGATATCATTTTTAAAGGACCACATCTGGGATGGGTGCCAAATTTGAAGTTCAAAGATTGGGATCTCGCCGACCATGAGAAATTACCTCACTTGGAGACTGCGTAGCTCATGAAGCCGAAGTAGAACACCACAGTGGTAGTTATAGAATTAGAACCACGTAAGTGGTTACGCAGAGTCGAAAAGGCAGGGTTGTTGAACCTACTTTGGGTGATGCATTACCATTGCACCTCAGTGACTATCTTCGTCATCAGGCAGCTGCTCTGCCTGGTGCATGGTGGGTGTTTGTGGCTGGAGGAGACCATCCCCATCATGGACCACCTAATCCATCGAATTACCTGGCTCCCATGTAAAGGAGAGGACCCCGCAGACATTTCGGAGGGTAAGAGAAGTGATTTGGCCATAGTGGAGGCCATGAAAAAGAAATACAAGCTAGAGAAGAAAAAGAGGAGCTACATAATCTCAAACATCAACAACAAAGTAGTCAGAGTTGCGGCTTAGATATTGGCAGGTAAGGTCATGCGGAAGTGCCACGAAGATGAGGTGCCCGTGCCAGTATTTGCACTTGCTGAACAATGCATTAAGGGAGTCCAGTTTAACTAGTCCCAATATTTGTGCAAGGAGTTCGTGGAAAATTGTCACGAGGCACATGAACAAGGGAAAGCCTTCCACTATGCATGGATTTTGTTGTCCATAGTGCTAGTGGTTGGGGAATTGCTAGAAGACAACCAGTTCTCCACAATTGCAAGGGATCTCCCGGAGGCCGCGAAGTATGCTTCAGTGTGGGACACTAAAGACACCAACCAGATCCGTGACAGTAAAATATTTTGGGTGTTCATGGAAATGAACATCAGAATGAAGATTAACCGCAAGCCATGGTTAACACCCAATGTCTACAACAACATGCAAATTTTCCTAGAGTTTAAAGAGGACTTTCATCACATCTACCTCAGGGTTTGCAAGGACCCTGCAAAGAAGTGGAACGAGCTACCATATATGGCGATAGATGATGTGATCTTCGACGTACTGGAGACGTGGCCACTAGAGTGGTACGCTCTAGACATCTCTGCACTGGAAAAATCTACTGCGCAGAAGAAGAAGGAGGAGGCCCAACTGCGCATGGCCTAGTTTGCGGAAAAGAGAAGGAAAGAAGCAATAGCAATAAAGGTGTAGGAGACATGAGATGCTGCACAAAGAACTATAGAACAACAAAAGGTCATAGTAGCAACACAGAAGGCAGCAGAGAAGGTGCATGAGGTTCAGAAGTCGCCTTTGTCAGAGTAGGAGAAAGATATGGAAACAGAGATAGAGGAGGGCGACGCAGACCCATAGACAACATCAACACTATTAAAGCACTAGGGCCCGAGTGAGTGGATGGGGTCACGAAAGAAGGTAAAAGTGTCGAAGTTGTCTATCGACCTAATCATCCTGACTGAGGGGGATCTACACGATATAGGGGAGACGATGCGTGACATCACCATATAGGCCCTCTAGAACTTTGCGTAGGAGAACCAGATTGTGTTGGGGCCCCTTCGAGTGCAGATTCAAGAGTTGCAGGTGCACACTCCTTAGTTTGGCACTCTCTCGACCAACCTTGTAGTAGGGACAGCCACACCTGAGGAAATGTTGTGCATTCGTGTCACCAACACAATAGTGCTGCTAGAAGGGGCACTGGTTACAACAAATCAGGCTGACAGACCTACAGATAGTACATTGAAAGGTATAGGGATCAACATGGTTGTGCTCACATGAGAGACGCTCTATGTTCTGTAGGATGGGATTACTGCAGAACTGCGGGCTAGGGAGAGCCACGCATTGCAGGTGCTGAGTGAGCAGAAGATCAACATGGAGCAGTTGAGCTTGTAATGCGACAAGGTCATGTATCAGAATAGGAAAATGGTGCAGGTACTAGAATAAGCCTGCCAAATGGTCCCTGAGCTGGCCATCCCAGTAGAAGCACCAACATAGGCACGCATCCAGAGATTAGCAGCAGGGGTGTGCGAGGCGCGAGAAGAAATGGCCAAGGTTTAGCTGGAGGTTAACCTTCAGATAACATAGATGTGGTTGAAGGCGCAGCCTTCAACTCTTCCAGAGGTAAGGGAACAGTGCGTCAGCGAAATTACATCAGGGATGGAGGAGATCAGTAGTGTAGTGAGGTACTACACCAGAATGTTGGAAGAATCATTTGAGGTCCTCACCAATATGCAGGAGGACCCAAACATACAGCACCTGGAAACAAAGGCATGTGAGCTATAGCAGCAGTATGACAATATCAAAGGGGCTGCACAAATGGTGGACCTCACATAGAGGCTTGCGCGAATGCAACAGGCGAAAGCGCATAAAGAGGAAGTAGATGCAGCGCGACACAGAGAAGCAGTTTTAAAGGCACGTGTTTAGGCTTGGATCGAAGATGCCTTCGTCATCACAGCAACAGTTGAAGGCAATCTCCCGCAGATGCAGGGGACGCAAGAATAGATCTAGGGAAGCAGTTCTAACACCGTGGTCTCGGAGCAAAGAGTACAGCAGATTCATCAGGTAGCTGCTCAGTGCGCTGCCGACCTTGCATCCATCCGAGAAGAGTTGGGAAGTCTAGGCACAAAGAACTCCCCATCGATAGAGTGACTCGAAGGCGAGTCATGATGTTTGTGTTGGGGGCCTATTAGGGGTGGGATCCCCCCAAGGCAAGTAATTAGCTGTGCTTTCATCACTATGCATCTTAAGAGTTTCATATTGAATTCTGAGAGTTTGAAGCTTAACACATTTTACCTGAAAGCCTCCTTCGTAGCTCAGAACGATTTTGTCCCATATTTCTTTGGCTGATTTGAGCTTCATGACTTTGACAAACTCTGATTGTGATAGAATTCCCCATAAAGTATTGACAACTTTGGCATTGGTTTCATATTGCTTTTTACCTGCCGTATCTGTAGGAATTGTTGTTGGAAATGTATATCCTCCTTCCACAATTTCCCAGACATCCATTCCAAGTGATTGTAGATAGGCTGTGGTTCTTATTTTCCAATAAACATAGTTTCTTCCATCGAAGATTGGTGGTCTGATGGATCCCATGCTTTCTTGATTATTCGTGTTTATGGATCTCCCTTCAAGCGATCAAGCTTCTTCTGAAGGACCTGCTCTGATACCAATTGTTAGAAATAATACTGAGAGGGGGGTGAATTAGTATTATTAGATTAATAATTTTATTTCCCAAATAGATTTATAAACGCTACTTCAGTGAAGTGAACTAGCATGTACACGCGACTGTGCTTAAAGAAACCAATGTATATGCAGAGAAATTGTGATTTAGATATTTTATCATGTGTTGAGCTTAAACCAGTATATCAGAGATTTATTAGAAAGTTCAGAAAATAAAGAATAAAGCTTCATATGTAAGCAACACACATGAACACCAAGATTTAAGGTGGAAACCCAATGTGGGTAAAAACCACCTGTTGTTGTCGTCTCTGTCTTCTTTTAATAATAAGAAAATCTATTTACAATCTTGTACTGGTGTAGACTCATACTAGTACGTAGGCTTCTACCTGCAAAAGGTTACAACCTTCTCTCGTTTTCCAGCTTCTACTGGAAGGGAGCTACAACCCCATAGCTCTTTTACTAGCCAATATGTTTACTAGTATGTAGGTGCCAGCCTACAAAAAATTCCACTCTTCCACCGGGGACCACGTTTCATGAATTTTCAGACTAGATACTCCTAGATCACAACACCACAAACTGAAGGCCATGTTTCATCAAATTTTCACATTAGACCCATTAAAGCCTTTTAAACTTAAACTACATCAAGCAATATTCAGTTAATCTGATCAATCAGATCGCTGACACCAGAACTCTGTGCTGAACCCAGAACCTTGCATCATCATCCAGAACCAACTGTAACCTCAAAAACCATGCATTAGAGTGTATAAGCTACTTGGTTGAAAAAAACTTGCATGTATACGCTACTTCCTTTAACCCAACCTGCGTATATCTCTAAAGATAATAAATCATATACTTCTGAACCACAGATTGTACCAATCAGTGACATTCTAAAGATCTACTGTTATATTACAGAGTTCAAAATGGATAGCACCAAGGATCACCCTTCCTTCTTAATCAATCAAGCGATCAGATTCAATTCCCTTATACAACAGTTCTACGTTCATATATAAGAGGACTTCATTAATAGACAACAACAAAAAAATAGAATTTGATCAGATAGATCAGTCAGATCGGAACAAAAGCTTTACTTTTTGTATACGCTACTTGGAAGAGTTGAACTTGAGTGTACATATTCTTTGGTTGAGACGAACCTATGTATAGGTCTGCAAATTTTGACTCAGAACTTTGCTACAATTCCAAACTTCAGACAAACCTAGATCATGATAGATAACAAATAGAACAGGTGCAAAACATTAGATCTGGTCACAACCAATATCAAATCATTCAAGAATAAGTCATTTCAAGTCTCATGATTCCTGATCCAATGTTGAACTCAAGGTGCACATTAATATCTCAGATTTAGTCCCAAACATAACCCTGCAACATAATATGTACTTCAAATAGAAGTATTCCTTAGAATCTCATTGCTTGCACACAATGGCCTAATGATCTTCTCCTCCTTATATAATCTTAGGCCTTTCTCAATACCTTGGACCAAAACCACTTAGGACCAATACCTTGGACCCAATACCTAGGGTCAATACCTTGGACCAAATGCCTCAGACCAATTACCTTGGACCAAAAATACCTTGGATCAAATACCTTGGACCAAAACTTGGTTTTCCAACATGTACACGTTTTTCCTCCTGTGAAAGTGCGTGTATACATTATACGCTACTTTTTTTCTATTGAACCTCATGTATACGCACCTTGGACAAAGTGAACCAGCGTATACCTCTCTTTCTTCATTCTTTGGAGTCTGATCTGTAATCCTTTTCTGTTGACCTACTGCACTGTGAACTTTCATTTGAGTGAGTTGCCATCAAGGAAAATACCTGTATCATAATGCCAACAATCTCCCTCTTTGGATTTGATGGTGATAACAACACCAAGAAACTCTCCCCTTTTGACATCAAGGGAAAAGGGCGGACCAAGATATTCTCTCCCCTATGTTGTTCATGCTCCCCCTGAGTACATGTTGAATTCTCTGATTGAGCTCTCCTTTGTACATGCTGAGATGCACTGAAACTGTACATGCTCCCCCTAAACACAAGTAGAGTCTACAAAAATATTCCCCAAAATAATAAAATGACTCTATAACTCAACTATGCGAGTATTCCCTTCCTATCACCAATGACGCATACATACATCCATCTCCCAACCAAGTGGGGATATACCAATTGTTTATACATGACAGAAATATAATTACATCATCCATCCCATGCAAAGTGGGGATACAAATTACATCATTTTTCCAATAGGACTCATTCAAATGTATGAGAAGACATATCACACCCTAGACTTTTACATGACTTTAAGCAACAAAAACTATAAATATCTGAAGCCATAACTAGACTCAACAACCATACTGCCAACAATGCAGAATGTGAGAGAAGGCTAATGCTCCCCCTAAACATGTGCTACCTGTGCATTGTTAACAAGTCAATGATCAAGGCATATTTGTCAGTTAGAGAAAAAATAATGAACAAAGCATATCAATAGACTATAATAATCAATGTTAGATAGAAAACCCATATCAGAGCCTGCCCCACTATTTTTCTTGTCTAAAAAACATATACACTCCTTGACACACATAAACCTGCGTGTGTACGCGGCTATACTTCATGAAACATGTGTATAACAACCTTTCTCTGAAAAAATAGATTTAATAGTAGGGTGATGCAGAAACTACTACCAGCTTTTGTCTCAGATATTCAAATGTTTCTCTAGGCAGTAGTTTAGTAAATATATCAACAACCTATTCTTTGGAGGCAACATACTCCAATTTGACCTTTTGTTCAAGAACTTGTTCACTTACAAAATGGTATTTGATGGGTATGTGCTTGGTCTTGGAGTACATGACTGGATTCTTTGAAATACTGATGACACTTGTATTATCACATAGAATGGAGATGGGTGGAGTATATGTGATCTGAATGTCTTGCAAGGGTTGCATCATCCAAAGTAGTTGTGGGCAACAAGATGCAGTAGCCACATATTCTTCTTCAGCTGTGGATAAAGCAATTGAACTTTGTTTCTTGTTGAACCAAGACACTAACTTGGAACCCATATAGAATGAACCACCACTAGTGCTTTTTCTATCATCAACACTTCCTACCCAATCTGCATCTGTATATGCATGAAATGTAAGATCTACATCTCTAGGATACCATAAACCAAAGTCTTGAGTTCATTGAAGATATTTGAAAATTCTTTTGACTGCCTAAAGGTGTGATTCCTTTGGATTTTCTTGGAGTCTTTCAACTATTGATATTGCATGCACGATGTCAGGTTGGGTACCTGTTAGATAAAGAAGACTGCCAATCATGGATCTATAAGTTGGTTGATGTACTACTGTTGATTCATCATTTGAGCTGAGACTGCATCCTGTTACCATTGGGGTACATACAGGTTTAGAATCTTCCATTTCATACCTTTTCAAGGTCTGTTTGAGATATTTGGTTTGTGAAAGAAAAATACCATATTTATTTTGTTGAACTTGTATACCGAGAAAATAGGTAAGTTCACCAAGAAAGGACATTTCAAATTCTTGCTACATTATTGAAGCAAAATTTTGATTCATGGATTCTTCATTGCTACCAAAAATGATATCATCAACATAAACAATAATAATTAGAAATTTATCAGTTTCAATCTATGTATATAGATTTTTGTCTACTGAAATTTTTGTAAAACCTTGTTGCTGTAGATATTGGTCAAGGCAGTAATACCAAGCCCTTGGAGCCCGTTTCAGACCATAGAGGGCCTTTTTGATTCTACATACAAGTTTTGCATCATTTCCAAGAATGAATCCTTCTGGCTGTTCAATATAAACTTCTTCTTCTAATCTCCATTTAGGAAGGCTGATTTTACATCCATTTGGTATACTTCGAATTTTTGAAAGCTAGAAAGAGAAAGAAACATCCTTATGGCTTCAAGTCTGGCAACAGGTGCAAAAGTTTCTTCAAAATCTATACCTTCTTGTTGAGAATACCCTTTACAAACAAGTCTGGCCTTGTTTCTAATGACTGCTCCATTTTCATTCAGCTTGTTTTTGAATATCCATTTAGTTCCTATAATATGTTTATCATGAGCTCTAGGAACTAATTCCCAAGTATCATTTTTTTCAATTTGCTCAAGTTCTTCATCCATGGCCTTGACCCAACATTCATCTTTGCATGCTTCTTTTACATTTTGAGGTTCAATGGAGGATAATAATGCTAGATATCTTGAGGTCCTTGTAATAGTTTTTCTTGTCTATACACCTGCCTCTTTTTCCCCTAAAATTTGAGTTTCTCGATGAATTTTCTTAACATACCTGGACGGAGTCTTTTCTTCTACCATTATTTCTTCTTCTGGTGCTTCATTGGTTTCTTCTTCAATATGGTTTTGATTTGATGTGGGAAAACAATCCCTGTCTTCTTCATTGTCATAATCTTCTATTGATTCTATCTGTTTTGGATTTTTGCATGCTTCATCAACTACAACATCAATGCTTTCAACAATTTTTCCATGTCTTTTATTATAACATTTATATCCTTTACTTCTGGAAGAATAACCAAGAAGAATACCTCCATTTGCTCTGGGTTCAAACTTACCAAGTTTTTCATCAATCCTTTTGATATAACATTTGCTTCCAAAAACTTTAAAGTATTTTATAGTAGGAGTCGTAGCATACCAAAGTTCATGTGGAGTTTGAGTGCTATTTATGCGAACATTTGCTTGGTTGAGAATAGTTACAACAGTGAATAAAGCATCACCCCAGAAGGTTGCAGTAGTTCTAGATTCATCTAGCATAGCTTGAGCCATTTTTTGAACTGTTCTATTCATTCTTTATACCACACCATTTTGCTGAGGAGTCCTTGCAGTGGAGAATTCCCTTTTTATTCCATGTTGTTCACAAAAGTAAAAGAATTCATCCGAGGTAAATTCCCCTCCTCAATCATATCTGAGGGATTTGATTTTTCGATCTGATTCATTTTCAACCAAAACTTTGAAGGCTTGGAAATTTTCAAAATCTTCATCTTTATGCTTTAGAAGACCTATCCAACACATTCTTGAAAAATCATCAATGAACAAAATAAAGTATTCTTCTCCACGAGGTGAATTTTTCCTTGATGGTCCACATAAATCAGTATGGACAAGTTCAAGAGGCTTACTAAAAGATCCTTCTCTTTCCATGAAGTGAACTTTGGTTTGCTTGCCAATTTGACATGGTTTGCATATTGTATTTTCTGGGATGCTGATATCTAGAAGATCACGAACAACATTGAATCTACATGGTTTTCTTATCTGAGAAAAGCTTAGATGTCCCAATCTTCTATGCCACAGCCAGTTTTCATAATTTTTTATTAGATAGCACTGTTGTTGTCCTCCCTTGAGTATGTATAAGTTGTTTGGAGTTCTTGTACCTTTGATCACAGTCTCTCATGTATCAAGCTCACGAACAACACATTCATTTGATCGAAACACGATTTCATTTCCTTGATCACACATTTGACTGACACTCAACAGGTTATGCTTTAAACCGTCTACATACATAACATTTCTAGCTTTAACCTTTTCTTTCAAGAAAATAGAGCCTTTACCTTTTACGATAGCAGGAGTGTCATTTCCAAATGAGACATTCTTTTCCTTTTCTAAGGCATTATATGAGTGAAGTTTTTCTTTGTCACCTATCATGTTTTTTGAGCATCCATTGTCGATGTACCACTGATTTTCTTGTCCTTTTGCATACGAGGCTATACCACATCTTTTTGTTTGATATTCTTTCCTTCTCCATACCTTAGGATTTAATGGAGTTTGCTCCTTTTGAGATGTTTGCCAAAATTTGCTCCCGCATTCAAATTCTTCATGACCAAAGTTGTTACAGATTGAGCATTCTATTTCATTTTCAAGAAGAGAAAAGTTATTATAGGAACTTTTCTTGATCTCTGTTACATTCCTTTGATTTTGTGCTTCTCTAGTCATGATGGTTTTGTAAGAAACACATTGAGCAGCTTTGTGTCCAAAATTATGACATGAAAAACATTTCCCATTAAAGAAGTTCCTGTGACTATCGAATATATTGACTAGGTGATTGTAGTTTCTATTGATATTCATCTTTGGAGCAAATTGAGGATGATTTACTTGAGGTTGGTTGTGGCTTCTATTCATCCTTGGAGTAAATTGAGTCTGATTTACCTGGTGATCTACTTTATGCCTTTGTTGATGATTGTCATACTTTTCACTGGTCTTTGCTGCATCAAGATAGCTTTCAGTGGAGTTTGACGGCTTCTGTGATTGAGATGTTTCTTAAGTATATCCAAGACCTCTCTTTATCAAAGGAGAATTTTGAACTTTGATAATTTCATTTAAAATTTTTGATCCTTTAGCAAATCTAAGATTGAGAGGTTTCGTTTTCTCAAGATCCTTTCTTAGACCCACAATTTCACATTCAAGTTTTTCATTTTCAGCAAGTTGGTATGTCAAGGTATCTATAATCATATTCTTTTCTTCTAAACAGATTTTGAGTTTAGATATTTCTTCATGAAGGTCTTCCTCTTCTAAAGAATCCCAAAAAGTATCATCGTCATAAGCCATGAGAAGTTTGTAATCTTTTCCATTTTCATCTTCATCACTATTAGGTAAGCCATCATTATCTTCATGAGTATAGTAACTCCTTTTATTCACAACTTGTTTTCTATTCCCTTTTCCATATTCCTTTCCTTTGTTAAATTTATCTTTATGAGGACATCTAGCAGCATAATGACCGACTCTGCCACAAGAAAAACATTTGAAGGGTGACTTACCTCTAAACCTTCCATAACCCCATTGAAGCTTTTTGACAAAGTTTGCATCGTCTTCTTCTTCTTAAATATGTCCTAATTCATTGTGTTCTTCCTTTCCTTTTGCTAAAGCTTTGAATGTGGCTTCTCTCATATTTGATGGTCCTCCTTTTCTCATCTCAAAGGCAGTTAAGATTCCGTGAAGCTGCGTCATAGTGATATTCTATAGATCCTATTTTTCTTCTATGATAGACTCTTTGGATTCAAATTTAATAGACAAGGATCTCAAAACTTTCTCAACTAAGGTAACTTCCTTAATTTCTTCACCCAGATTCTTTATGAAATTCACAACCTCATCTATACGTAGGAAGTAACTAGCTATGCTTTCATCACTATGCATCTTAAGAGTTTCATACTGAATTCTGAGAGTTTGAAGCTTAACATGTTTTACTTGAGAGTCTCCTTCATAGCTCAAAATGATTTTGTCCCATATTTCTTTGGCTTATTTGAGCTACATGACGTTGACAAACTCTAATTGTGACAAACTTCCCAATAAAGTATTGACAACTTTGGCATTGGTTTCATATTGCTTTTTACCTGCCATATGTATAGGAATTTCTATTGGAAATGTATATCCTCCTTCCACAATTTCCTAGACATCCATTCCAAGTGATTGTAGATAGGCTGTGGTTCTTATTTTCCAATAAACAAAGTTGCTTCCATCGAAGATTGGTGGTGTAATGGATCCGATGCTTTCTTGATTATTCATGTTGATGGATCTCCCTTCAAGCGATCAAGCTTCTTCTGAAGGACCTACTCTGATATCAATTGTTGGTAATAATACTGAGAGGGGGTTGAATCAGTATTATCAGATCAATAATTTTATTTCCCAAATAGATTTATATACGTTACTTCAGTGAAGTGAACTAGTGTGTACATGCAACTGTGCTTAAAGAAACCAAGGTATATGCAAAGAACTTATGATTTAGACAGTTTATCATGTGTTGAGCTTAAACCAGTATATCAGAGATTTATTAGGCAGTGCAGAAAAATCAGAATAAAGGATCACACATAAGCAACACACATGAACACAAAGATTTAAGGTGGAAACACAATGTGGGTAAAAACCACCTCCTGATGTCGTCTCGGTCTTCTTTTAATAATAAGAAAATTTGTTTACAATCTTGTACTAGTGCAGACTCATACCAATAGGCAGGTTTCTACCTGCAAAAGGTTACAACCTTCTCTTGCTTTCTAGCTTCCACTGGAAGGAATATACAACCCCCTAGCTCTTGTACTAGCCAATATGTTTACTACTACGTAGGTTCTAGCCCACAGAAAACTTCACTCTTCTAGCGGGGACCATGTTTCATGAATATTCAAACTAGATGCTCTTAGATCACAACACCACAAACTGAAGGCCATGTTTCATCAAATTTTCACACTAGACCCATCAAAGCCTTTTAAACTTAAACCACACCAACCAATATTCAGTTAATCTGGTCAATCAGATCACTGACACCAGAACTCTATGCTGAACCCAGAACCCTGCATCATCATTTAGAACCAGTTGTAACCTCAAAAACCATGCATTAGAGTGTATACGCTACTTGGTTGAAACAAAATTGCATGTATATGCTACTTCCTTTAAGCCAACGTGCGTATATCTCTATAGATACTAAATCATATACTTTTGAACCACAGACTATACCAATCAGTGACATTCTGAAGATCTACTTTCATATTATAGAGTTCAAAACAGATAGCAACAAGGATCACCCTTCCTTCTTAATCATTCAATCAATCATATTCAATGTCCTTATACAACAGTTCTACGTTCATATCTAAGAGGACTTCATTGACAGAAAACAACAAAACAACAGAATTTGATCAGATAGATCAGTCAAATCTAAACAAAAGCTTTACCTTTTGTATACGCTACTTGGAAGAGTTGAACCTGCATGTACACATGCTTTGGCCGAGACGAACCTGCATATAGATATGCAAATTTTACTCAGAAATTTGCTGCAATTCCAAACTTCAGACAAACCCAGATCATGATAGATAACAAATAGAACAGGTGCAAAACATCAGATCTGATCACAACCAATATCAGGTCATTCAAGAATAAGTCATTTCAAGTCTCATGATTCATGATCCAATGTTGAACTCAAGGTGCACATGAATATTTTTCAGATCCAGTCCCAAACATAACCCTGCAACATAATATATACTTCAGATAGCAATATTCCTTAGAATCTCATTGCTTGCACACAATGGCCTAATGATCTTCTCCTCCTTATATACTCTTAGGCCTTTCTCAATACCTTAGACCAAAACCACTTAGGACCAATACCTTGGACCCAATACCTAGGGTCAATACCTTGGACCAAATGCCTCAGACCAATTACCTTGGACCAAAAATACCTTAGATCAAATTCCTTGGACCAAAACTTGGTTTTCCAACATGTATGCGTTTTTTCTCCTATGAAAGTGCGTGTATACGTTATACACTACTTTTGTTCTATTGAACCACGTGTATACATGCCCTGGACAAAGTGAAACAGTGTATACCTCTCTTTCTTCATTCTTTGGAGTCTGATGTGTAATCCTTTGCTGTTGACCTCCTGCAATGTGAACTTTCATTTGAGTGAGTTGCCATCAAGGACAATACCTGTATCATAATGCCAACAGTAGTCGTACCTTTGGACCCTGCTGAGGGATCACACTACACAGAGCCAATGCGTGACTATGAAAGCGATGACAACTTGGACTGCATCTACAAGATAATCGTACAAGAGAAATATTGGGTAAATCCCAACACGGATGGACGCATCTGATGGGAGCGAGGAAGCTCCTATACATCGGATTCGGATGAGGAAATAGAGATGGCAGAACTGGTTACACGTGGTAACCACCCTGAACTGTAACATGATGAAGAGATAATTGCACTTTGTATCGCCAGAGGTAAGGGATCTGCCTACTTATGATGGGTTAAGTGAAGTAGATGCTTTCCTGAACAGATTTGAGAGAGAAGTGCCAGAACAACAACGTTTTGAGGCTTTGAAATGGGTACTATGCACTACACTTGTAAAGTGGTGGGGCACGCACCAAGGAAGCTTTGAGGACTGGCGCGAATGCAAGGGAGTGATGCACATGCATTTTGGGAATCCTCAAATGTATTTAACAGGAAAGAATGTCGAACAAAATGATCTGCGTGCGCACCTATCCAGGTGGGTAAAAGCATATGTTAAATAACCTACGCAGATGCACACGAACTTCGCGTTAGGGGACACGGTCAATAAGCATGTCTATGTGAGGCAACTGCGCAAATAACCCCTCCTGTTAGGACAACAAATTATAGAAAGAACGAGTGTGCAGAAGGTTATCCATGCAGAAGCCTTTAACGCAATGTGCGAAACACTGAATAAGGTATATGATGCGTAGTGGAGTGATTGGGACCTATGCGTACCAGCAGTTTTGTGGGCTTATAGGAGAACGTGCAAGAGACTGATGGGACAAAAGCCTCCAAGGCTGGCCTATGGAGTGAACGTTGTAGTCCCAATTGAGTATAATATGCCTAGTCCGCGCATAACAGCGTCGGTAGATATGACGGCTTGTGGAGCTTTGGAAGAAGGGATAGCGCAGTTGATCGAAGAAGCATGCTTGGGACCTGAAGAAGAAATTTGACAGGGTGCTCTTAGGCTCCTAGAACTCATGGAAGAAAGAGTGCAGCTACAAGAGAAAAGAACTCTGGTAGAAACTGAAGTCAAGAATCTTGAGGAAGAAATAAATAAGGATTTTCTTGATAAGAAAATCAGGGTGATAAAACAGGGCGCACATGACTACAATGACAAATTTGGAGACTACCGCCAAGATTTGATCAACTTGATGCCTTGAATTATACCGTATATTACTAAAGGGATCACCCATGATGGCACGATGCAGATGGTGAAGTGCGTGATGCAAACAGTAAAAACAAAAGGTGGATTTGTTCCAGGAAAAGTGATGGATGACTGGTTGGAACCCTATACAGGTGGCGTGGCCACCTAACTAGCTATGGGAAGTACAGTCTTAGCGCTTCAGGTAGTTGAAAGGAGGCGTGGGACTATAAACTACTCTCCCCAGGAGCTACGCAATGTCGAGGTTGTGCGCAGGAGAAAAGTGTCACAACATCTGCTACCGCGCAAGGGGGGTTGCGCTGTCGCGCGGGTTGGCTAGAAAGTGACCATTGTAGTCACTATTCATGATGCGATGCTTGACTTGAGACCAAATTGAGCAGGCGAAAGGCATTTAAGACAAGCTTTATGGGCAAGATTTGGGAAAACCTACTACCAAGGGAGCATTAATGGACTGGATTTGGGTGGAACAGTCGAATTCAAATTCAAAAGGTGTTATAATTACAAAGGGCTGGCCAGCAAACAACACTTGGTCATTTGTGAATTAAGTTGTCATGCACCATGAGTATTCGGAACCGAGACCTGTTTTTTCAGTGGAGAGCATTGGTTGAACACCTAAGTGAACAGTTGAGAGCTTTTTGGATGAACAAGATGGCAGTGTGTGAAGAAGCTGTGCAGGCCATGACTATAGAAGCTACCCCTGAGGGTGTCGGGATTGTTGCAGAATTTCCTAAATCATTGCCCACGTCAAGACCAAAGAAAGATAAACAACCAATGATTCTGGTGCATGTGTCCCCTCGAAACCCGTTGCGAACCAGATTAACAATGGAGGAAAAAGGGAAATCGGTTAACTTGGAAACTGATGAGGAGGAAGAAGACCTTGAGGATCTCGTAATTGAAGAAGAAGAGGACGAGGGCATGGAGGAAGAAACTGAGGTTGCACACCCTCCAACAAAGTTGCCTGCATAGGTCCCACTGCAGAAGGGGAAGGCCAAGGTGCTCAAGGACCTCGATGAGAGCAAGAGATCTCTGCAGACTTCGCTCCTCCTAAACGATATCATTTTTGAAGGAACACACCTAGGATGGGTGCCGAATTTGAAGTTCAAAGATTGGGATCTCACCGACCACGAGAAATTACCTCACTGGACGACTACGCAGCTCATGAAGTCGAAGTAGAACACCATGATGAGAGTTGTAGAATTGGAGTCGTGCAAGTGGTTACGCGGAGTTGAAAAGGTAGGGTTGTTGAACCTGATCTGGGTGACGCATTACCATCGCACCTCAATGACTATCTTCGTCATTAGGCAATTGCTCTGCCTGGTGCATGGTGGGTGTTTGTGGCTGGAGGAGCCCATCCTCATCATGGACCACCTAATCCATCAAATTACATGGCTCCGGTGTAAGGGAGAGGACCCCGCAGACATTTCAGAGGGTAAGAGAAGTGATTTGGCCATAGGGGAGGCCATGAAAAGTAAATACAAGCTAGAGAAGAGAAACAGGGGCTATGCAATATCAAACATCAACAACAAAGAAGTCAGAGTTGCGACTCAAATATTGGCAGGTAAGGTCATGCGGAAGTGCCACGCGGATGAGGTGCCCGCGCCAGTGGTTGCACTTGTTGAACAATGCATGCAGGGGGTCCAGTTTAACTGGTCTCAATATTTGTGCAAGGAGTTCCTGGAAAATTGTTGCGAGGCACATGAACAAGGGAAATCCTTCCACTATTCATGGCTTTTGTTGTCCATAGTGCTGGTGGTTGGGGAATTGCTAGAAGACAGCCAGTTCCCCACAATTGCAAGGGATCTCCCGGAGGCCACGAAGTATGCTTCGGTGTGGGACACTAAAGATGTGAACCAGATTCACGAAAGTAAAATATTCTGGGTGTTCATGGAGATGAACATCAGAATGGGGATTAACTGCAAGCCGTGGTTATCACCCATTATCTACAACAACTGGCAAATTTTCGCAGAGTTTGAAGAGGAATTTCATCACATCTACCTTAGGGCATGCAAATACCGTACAAAGAAGTGCAATGAGCTACCATATATGGCCACATATGATGTGATATTCAATGTACTAGAGACATGGCCGCGAGAGTGGCGCGCTCGAGATATCTCTTCACTGGAAAAATCTGTTGCACAGAAGAAGAAGTAGGAGGCCCAACTGTGCATGGCCCAGTTGGCAAAAAAGAGAAGGAAAGAAGCAGTAGCAAGAAAGGTGTAGGAGCTACGGGATGCTTCGCAGATAGCTGAAGAATAACAAAAGGCCATAGTAGTAGCACTGAAGGCAGCAGAGAAGGAACACGAGAGCCAGAAGTCGCCTTTGTCGGAGCAGGAGAAAGATATGGAAATAGAGGTAGAGGAGGACAGTGCAGACCCATAGACAACATCCACACTATTAAAGTGCCAGCACCTGAGTGAGCGAATGGGGTCGCGCAAGAAGGTAAAAGCGTCAAAGCTATCTATCGACCCAATCATCCTTACTGAGGGGGATCTACACAATATAGGGGAGACGGTGCGTGACATCACCACATAGGCCCTCCAAAACTTTGCAGAGGAGAATCAGATTGTGTTGGGGGCCCTTCGAGTGTAGATTCAAGAGTTGCAGGTGCACACACCTTAGGTTGGTACTCTCTCGACCAACCTCGCAGTAGGGACAGCCACAGCCGAGGAAATGTTGTGCGCTCGTATGACCAACACAATAGTGCTGCCAAAAGGGGCACTGGTTACAGCAAATGAGGCTGTTAGGCCTACGGTCAGTAGATTGAAAGGTATAGGGATCAACATGGTTGTGCTCACACGTGAGATGCTTTATGTTCTGCAGGATGGGATTACTGCAGAACTGCAGGCTAGGGAGAGCCACGCATTGCAGGTGCTGAGTGAGCAGAAGATCAACATGCAGCAGTTGAGCTTGCAACACGACAAGGTCATGTCTCAAAACAGGAAAATGGTGCAGGTACTTGAAGAAGCCTGCTAGATGATCCCTGAGCTGGCTATCCCAGTAGAAGCACCAGCAGAGGCTTGCATCTAAAAATTAGCAGCAAGGGTGCGCAAGGCGCGAGAAGTAATGGCTAAGGTTCAGCTGGAGCTGAACCTTCAGATAGTAGAGCTGTGGTTGAAGGCGCAACCTTCAACTCCTCTAGAGGTAAGGGAACAATTTGTCAGTGACATCACATCAAGGATGGAGGATTTCAGTAGTGCAGTGAGGTACTGCACCAAAATGTTGGAAGAATCATTCGAGGTCCTCACCAATCTGTAGGAGGACCTGAACATACAGTTCTTGGAAACAAAGGTGCATGAGCTATAGCAGCAGTATGAAAATGTCAAAGGGACTACACAAACAGTGGCCCTCACGTTGAGGCTTGTACGAATGCAACAGGCGAAAGCGCTTAAGGAGCAAATAGATACAGCGTGACACAGAGAAGCAATTTTGAAGGCATATGTTTAGCCTTGGATCTAAGAGGCCTTAATCATCAGAGCAAAAATTGAAGGCAAGCTCCCACAGATGCAGGGGATGTAGGAATAGATCTAGGGAAGTAGTTCCAACACCGCGGTCTCGAAACAACGAGTACAGGAGATTCAGCAGGTAGCCACTTAGCGCGCTGCCGACCTTGCATCCATCCGAGCAAAGTTGGGAGGTCTTCATGCGAAGATCTCCGCACCAACAGAGTGACTCGAGGGTGAGTCATGATGTTTGTGTTGGGGGCCTATTAGGCATGGGATCCCCTCAAGGCAAGTTTTGGGGCTTAAAGCCCAAGTTTTGACTAAGTCCGATGTAAAGACTCCATGATTTGTGGGCACAGAGTGTGAAGATGATAAATGAGTCAGAGGGTTGTCTACCCTCATTTTTGTAAATGTATTGTCAGTTTGAGAGACCTACCCATGATTCTTGGACCATGGGATTGAATAAATAGAGCGAGGCTCTAAGTGTAAAGAGACATCATAGAAGTAATGGAAGGAAATCAATCCATGAAGCATTGAGTCGAAGTGTAGAGTCATGTCTTTGGATTGTAGAGTAGGAGAAGGCTCTGCAGGTGAGCGCGCAGAGGCCTAGTAGTCCACAGCTGAGTGCATGGACCCCTGCAGCTGAGTGCGCAAGGCAGGTCGAATCTGTAACCATTAAAAGCATTAATAAAGAGAATTTTTAACATATTTATGTGTATCTTTTCATGTTTTATGCATTGAAGTATATTGGGTATGAATTGTAAGTTTACTGTTTATTTACTACGTGAACTTATATGAATGTGTTGAATAAGTAAATCTCTGTTTACGTGAAGATAACTAATTATTATAAGAAAAGAAGTAAGATCCATGTGTGATTGGGGAAATAGTGATGATCGTTGCCCTAACAGTGCGAAATCCCCATAGCCCCTGTTTAGGGCTGCAAAAACGCGAATATAACAGGGTATGAAGGCCTCGCAGGTCAGGGAAGTGCGTAAAGTAACCTGCATGAAGGCATTCAAAATTAGACTAAATCAACCCCTTAGATATCTAAAGGGTGCGGAAACCTGGTTCTAACATCCCCCCATACTGCCTCGGGTGAGACCTTAGTCCGTGATCTACAGACTATTGCCAAAAGGGCTAGTAGTACATAGATTTGTTTGGCTAATTAACTCTGGACCTGGGTCAGGCCCCAACAAGCCAGCACTAAGTTCCATGATTACTCTAGGAAATTAATATGAGTTACAAGAGATATGGAAATAGGAATGAAATCCATATAAAATGATTAATAAAGTGCTGTAATAAATCTTAATATAAAATATGAGCATGTGCAGGAATGGGTAACTATCTTGTACTAGTGTAGTTAAGAAGGGTCTTTTATTGAGATAAAACAGAGGTTTATTTTGATGGAAATTGGGTAGAAAATAGGGCAATTTAGGATACCAATAGTCTCAACTACCTGACTACTACGAGACCAAACATTTCATTTTTTGTTGGAATCCTCTCCAACTTTATGAAAAAATCTTGTGAGGGACATTGGTCTACTGCAAAAAGAGTCCTAAAGTACTTGAAGATCACACAAACAAACAATTCTAGTAGATTCCACAAGAGAGGCAGAATATGTGGCAGCAGCTGAGGCAACAAAAGAAATTGTGTGGCTCAGGAAAATTCTGGAAGATTTGTAGGTGAAACAAGTACATTCAACTCCACTCATGATTGAGAACACCTCTACAATAAAGTTGGCCAAGAACCAAAAATACCATGATCAAACGAAGCACATCAATAACAATTACCATCTGATTCAACATCATGTTGACGCCAAGACAATCCATCTATGCCATTGTTCCACTAATGAGAAGATTGTAGACATCTTCACCAAAGCGCTTGGAAGAGAAAAGTTCAAAAGATTCAGAATGATGCTTGGACTCACCAACATCCCTTCAGATTATGTGGGGGAATCTTGACACCTAATCATTAGGATTCGGTGAAAATTTGTAAATAATGTAAATAGTAAATAATGGAGATTAGGAAAATGAAGAGACATTGGGACGTGAATCCTAAGAGTATCTCCCTCCTTCTATATAGCTATGAGAAATCTTAATGAAGAAAGGTAATTCAGTTTCAAGAGTTACCTTTTGGCCTGACAGCTAGAGTGATTTTTATTGTTATTTTAATAACAATTTAGATTTTTCAAGTTGGAGTAGTGCATTCATGAGCTAGGATTTATTGATGAGGAAATGTTTTTCTATGTGCATGGATGAGATAATTTATCACGGATAAGCATGTTCTTGGTTTTGAGTTGTAATGGTCTTGCAACTAGGAGGTATTTTGTATGCTTGGTGATGGTTGTAATTTCTCATACATGGATTGATGATATGATAACAAACTTTCCCCTTTGTGTTCCTCCATAGTTGATGATGAGCTTGATGGCATGTGGTGGTTTCAAGAGAGTTCCCTAGTTGACTAGGGTAGGATGATGATTATGTTGGCATGTTTATTAATGATATATAACAATATGTTGAGCACTTTACATGATTACACCTTCTTATCGATTTCTTGTTGATTCCAAGTTGATCTAGCAGAATAAGACCCAAAGCTAAAATCCTTGGTGCTCCAACATCCTTGCATAGTTTCCTATGTGCCATATATGGATGGAAAGAGGACTCAAATAAGTTTCTAGTGGTGTAGAACACCTTCCCAGACTCCTTAGGGCATTAGATCACTACAACAATATTTCTTAGCATATAATCCCATCGATCAAGCTATTTAAGCAATTATGGTACCCTGAATTTGGAGGGGTCGTTATCTAATTCCCTAGCTCATATTTTAGAGTGTAATATATGGTTTGAAATTAAACTCAGATATATTTCTAGTCATGTAGAGTGCTCCCATAGATTCCTAAGGGTGTTAGATATTCTATGCACATATTTTAGTTTTAAGCTGATTCTAGTCACTAAGATGTTTCTTGTTGATGATTTGAGGGTACTTTTGGTGTATTTTTGGTGGCACATGTGTTGGAGTTTTCTTTATGGATAGATGCATGTTTTACCATTTATTTCTCTACTTACCTTGTCACTCACAATCTCTACATATTTGGAGGTATTTGTACACATGGCATTCTGATGTTCATTCACACACCACATGTGTGGTTTCTTATGGTACATTATACTCATGGAATTTATCTCATGATGGTACATCATCACTGATTTTCATTGACACATATTTGGATACACTTCGAGGTACCTACATCAACTTTTCATCTCTCTAGATCACACGTGTGGTTGAGCGGGCCTTACTTATTTTATTATTCACTTGGATGATGTGTCCACACAAGATAGGTTGATGGATAAATTGACATATCACACTCTGAGTTTTATTGCAAAATTTGACCTATTTTTATAATTTCTTGCACATGGAGGATTCACTTGATCATCATTTAGCCCATGCATTAACTTGAGGAGGCCATTTAGAGATAGACATGTGGGCTAGTTTGTGCATAGATAGAGGACATTTTTGACAACAAAATTCTTTTGGAGAAATTATATGGGCTCAAATCTAGCATTGTGGTGGTTTTACTTGGTTGGAGATTACTTGTTTCCTCGGAGACCCTAACACCCACTCTTGGAGGGTCATTGATGCTTGTATGTCACTATTTTTAAACCCATATTTCTTGAGTATGAGGGTCTTATACATATATGGACGGATTTCAAATGTTGGAGGCTCATTTTATCTGTCTTAGATAAGGCATCTTAGAAGTAGGTTGTAGAGCTATAAAAAGGGTCTCTTTCACCTCTAATTACCTCACATTAATATGTCAATCCGGGAGCATTTTGTTATTTCAAAGAGTGTCTCAATCTGAGGTTATCATTTGTCAGAGTAATGCTAGTAGTACAACGTTCAAAAATACAAGAGTAAACGGATGCTTGTCTATAACTAAGTTACTTCAAAAGACTAAATCACACACTCAGAAAACTACGCAACTTATCAGTCAAGGGTTTGGCAGCGATAAGCCATCCCTTTGGAAACTGATGGAAAGGAAATTAGAGAACAGACCACGGGTCTGGGAGCTAGACAGTAAATGCCGAGGCTCACTACAGCCTTAGATCGTCTCTCACACCAAAACAACAAATGCTAGTAAATGGAACGGCAGATAGGAAAATGGAACAACAAATAAGAAATCGAACAGCAAATCTGGAATGGAACAGCAATTCTGAAATGGAACAACAGCTAAACAACTAAGTCTCGCGAGCAGTAATCAAACTTAATCTACTAACTCAAATGCATTCATCGTAATCAAACAACAATCTTTCACTCTTAAGGCAGATCAAGCAGCACACATTAATAGAACAACACTAATTATTGATAAGTTATGGAACAGTGCTTGGAAATCATATACGCACACAACATGCTTGAATAGTAATCTGTTCTAGCAACAATATTAATTAAAAGGAATACGACTGCGTTTCAAAATAGAACAACATTACTTCTGAGTCCAACAATCGTAAAGAACACAACTTTCAGATGGATTTTGTAACATGAATGTACAACACAAAAGCTCTGTAACAAAATAGTAACAATATTCGGTTAAGACTAATAATATTCAATCAACTCTGAAAGGAATAGTAATATAATGCAGAGTCAATACAACAGTTCTGTTTGTAGAAGCCTTAATGAATTAATCTTAACAGAGCATGTGATGTAAACTTATAAAGCATATTAGATCACCAAATAATGACGATAAGCAAATCACGCAGAAATCAAATCGTAGTAATACAGAAGAAAGTGTCCTCCGGGGCTGGGCCCTTAGCCTCCAAGGGTACACCGCTTTAGGTTAATCCAGACGCAGAGATAAAATAATCACCAAGTTTGTATTAATACATGAAACAAAAGTACAATGAACTAGTTCTTATCGAGACTCGATGATCAAAGTTTTGATCTTAACAGAAATTACATAAAAGCGTAATCATCCCCCAAAGCTAACAGTGCTATCCCTTTATATAAGGGTGACAGCAGAGATGTCTAAGTAACAAGATAGATAAAGCAGTGATCCCTCAGGATCAAAGATCCTGAGGGATTCACCAAAATGTTAATTCTTAATCATCTCGTTTCTCCTGCGCCGAGTTGGTGTCTTCTCCTCCTTTTCAGGGCCGATTTGCTTTGATCTGCTTAGCCTTGTTTGTACTTGGTCTCCCGTCAAAGGGACAGCAGTTACCTTGTCCTTGTCTTTTTCTTTGGAACAGCAACTCCTTGTTTTCACCCCTTCCTGCACGAGAGAATGACAATTGTTAGCGGCTGAGTCCTGCATATTAATCTCACATGTTTTGTTATAATTATTTATTGTTTCCCAAGTTCATGATGCCAAAAGGTTTACAAGTTCTACTGAAAATCCACTAAAATGATCATCAAAAAAATACCTTTTTAGTACTCCACACACCCCCCTGCTTACCCTGTTTCATGCCCTCATGAAAACATTGTAGTTGACATGCAAGGCAGTGAGAGAATAGGCTGGAGAAGGAATCTCATGCGAAGGCGTACAGTCGTGATGAGTAACTAGGTAGTCAAAGAAATGGCCTGTTTGACCCTCAGGCATCTCATACAAGGCTTGGTATCCGGGTGCAGGGTGCCAAAAAATTGGACTGCGGAACCTATATCCTAACCAGGATGGCCCTACTCTCAAAATGCTTTCGCCATAGAGGTGCAAACGATTGGCAGCTAATTTAAAATTCTCATACTTAAACGGTTCCCTGAGCTGGATATTCGGATTAGAGATTTGATACCGAAATTTAGCTGCATCAATGTCAAGGTCTTTGATAGAAAGAAAATATTCTAATCCTTGCCGAATGAGTGGCTCATGCATGGGTCCTAATGTTTCAATGACAGCCGGAGTCCTCATGAGGTTTCTATGTGCTTTCCACAACTGCACTGGGTTCCTAGGCTCAGCCCTTACCCACAAATCTAGGCCATTTTCTTGCCTCCGGAAGGTATTATAGGCCTTGAGCCATTTAATCTGATTAACCCCGAATGAGATGAATGCTTGCAATTGGATGTCTCCAACAAAAGGGCTAGGGTTCAGCTCAGTCTCTTGATCTAGTACAAGGTTATGCAAATAGAATTCGCACAGCAATCTCTGGACCTTCACCCCGTAGTGTTTACAGCAGTCTATAAAGTTATTGACAGTGTTAACTTGTATGGGGGCACCTGCTTTAATAGCTTTTATGTTTAATTGTAAATACCGTTCCAGTAAAAACAGGGCATAATTTTTGGTAGGGGCCCTACATGCTAAAACGTCATTGTATAAAGAACACAAGGTATCCATCTGCTTGATAACAGTATCTAGCCTACGAGTTACCTTTGCAACTTTCTCTTGTTCCTTCCGCCAACCTTCAAAGGCCTGGCTTTCGGATTGATTGACGTTCCTAAGTTGCTGCTGTAGTTCTTCATACTTCTCGTGAGGGACCGTTTGCTCTCTAAGCTTTTCTGCTTCTTGCTGAGCCTGTTTCAACCCCTTGCGCAAGGTTATTGTCTTTAGATCTCTTCTCCATGCAGCAGTGGAGGCCGAGAGTTTTACCTGAACTTTCTTATTGCATTTCTTTGAGTTCAGAACCCTTATCACCCCTGAGGGTGGTGCCTCCGTCTGAATTTTCTTGTCACAAGTCATCATATCATCCATTTCTATTTTAACATGAATATCAGTTTGTTGTTGTTCCTTTTCAAATGGAACAACAGTCTGTTCTTCAGCATCATTTGGAATAGCAGTTGGATTTTCAACAGGGTTTTGAACAGCAGGACGAATTTTGGTCCTCCGCCTTTTTACCTTGCGGAGTTTTACTGGAGTGGTCACCTTTTTCTTCCCTGCAGTCTTTCTTACCCTCTGCCTTGCTTTTAGGATCCTGATCTACTGGTGGAGCTAGGCTATTATGCTCAATAATCTCTGTTGTTCCTTTCGCAATTCTTTGATTTCCAAAGTTTCAATAGTAGGAACAACATGCTGTCTGCTGCGGTTTGGGCCGTGACTAGTCCCTGGATCTTCCTCCTGGGGTGCTTCTTCATTGTTCTGCTCTGGCTGTTCTGTGGTAGGAACCTTAACTGGTTTTGTCAATTCCTGGGCAGCTTCTTTATCTGCCCCTACTTCCTCCGGAATTTCTTCCGGTGCTTTAGGAACGGATTGTTCTTGTTCAGTATCTCTTATTTCTTCTTCATCATGAACAGGAAGATTTCCTTCTTCTGCCTCTTTTGTATGTGATTTTTCAGATGCATTTTCCACTTGGGGTTTGTCATGGAGGTCTGATGGACTGGAAGGTTGGCCATATTCACCGATATTGGCCAAAACTATGGCCAATTCATCTTCTCCCACTGGGTCCTGTGGTGGGCTACCTTCCTGCTGTCCCATTTCCCCCTCCTGCTTGGATTGTTCATCTTCTGCCTCAGAATGCTCAGCTTCTTCCTCATTTTCTTCTTCAGATTTCTCGGCCTCCTCTTCAGATTGCTCGGCTTCTTCTTCTGGCCATGAGGATTGCTCATCCTCAATTTCTACTGGCTGGTTGGTGCTTTCCTAGAGCTTTTCCATCCTTCCTTGTATCCTAGCTAACCGGACCGATTTCCTGCGTTTCTCTGGCTGTTCGGGTGTACCGGTGGCATGCTTACACTTTGCCGATTCCTGGCGTGTTTCTGGATGTTCGGATGTACTAGTGACATGTTTTTGTTTTACTATTTCTCTGCGCTTTTTTGGACGTTCTGGTGTGCTGGTAGTATGCTTACATTTTGGGGATGGTGTTGTCACCCCTCCCTCAATCATTGCAATTAGCTCTTCCCAGCTGCTTTACTGCTGGGTGAGGCTATGACTAATAATTAATCGAATTAACCCGTGGTGACTAACAACTGACTCTACATACTGTGCCTTTTTTAAGCTTCGTGCAACGTCATGAAGTAACGAATTCAAAAGTGCAGGCAGATTTACAGAGCATTTCTGCTTTAAAACAACTAAGAGTTTAAGATGTCGTGGTCTTACCACGTCTTTTCTACCCTTGCAGGTGATGTAGCTTTGCACGGTTCTTTCTAATTCTGCCCAGGGTTCTCCTAGTGTTGCTGGCAGAACTCCCTTCCCTTTAATCATCAAGCTCTGGCCTTTGTCTTGGAAGATTTCTATAATCTTCTGTAGTCTCTCCTTTTTTAGCGTCCATATAGGTCCGGTGGCTGGTAGTCCCGAGACTTCTGCGATTATATCATCGGTGACTGCTATCTGTGTCCCCCTTACTATGGAGTAATCCTCCTGCAGATTCTACAGGAATTCAATTGCCATTGTTTCAATAGACTCCTGCAAGCGATTGAGATAAGTCAGCCACTCTGCTCTTTCCAGGATTTCCCGGGAAGCAGCGGAGACTTTCAACACCTGCAGTTCCCTTCGAATCGCTCTTCCTCCCATGGTTTCACTGTAGATTCTCAATGGAATAGCAACTTTTTGTGCTGTTTGAAACACAGAGAGGGTAATAGACACATGATTTTGAAAAAAATAGAGTATGCAACAGCAATGGCTTATGAACAACAACTTGTGTAACAAAAATAGAAATAGCATGCCATTAAGCCGTTCCATACCCTAGTACATAACTTTTCCCGAATAGTGAGCTGACACGTAATCCAGGGAATAATGAGGTTAACCTACCCCCCTGCAATGTAATAGGTTGTCCCAGCCGTCAAATAAAGGATTAGCACCCGATATGCAACAGAGTCATAAAGGAACATCGTATGAAAATATGCCATGTTTAGAAGAACAACGAATTACCGAAATCGAGGCATGAAGTTGGATCACGTATTACGTAAGAGGCTGTTGTGATATGATGCGAGGTTGGGGGGATAGGACGTCTATCGTACTTGCCAAATATCAAGTGGTCATGGTCACTTACTTTGCCATGATTGGTGGTAATAAATTTTCATGCGATGTATAAGTCGGGAAATGATATATGATTAGTTCCTAGGATATAAGAAACAAAAGAGTATTAGTATCTTACCTATTGGTGTAACCAATGTGACTTCAATACCATTAACACTTCTCTGCTGCCGACAGGTGTCCATAACTTTGGCAGAGTTGTTTATTCCACCCCTGGAACCATGATCCTTTATGTGTATATTAAGGAGTGTAATGTCAAAGTGTAGGCCATTATGCTGGCTTGGTAACTAGTTAGCCATAACGCCATTCATGAGGAAGGAGCGAAAAGTGGGCAGGCCGGCTTGTGATGAGACCTCCTGTTCCAAGGTTTGTTTATTTGATATACCTTTTGGACCATATCCCTGGTGTGGTGGCCATAGTGGGAATGCCACTTCACTTCCATCCTCATGATCATGGTAGGCTGGCTCTTGATGAGACCCCGTATCCTGCATTTGACAAATTCATGTTTGCTTTTTTATTTTTCATAAAGTACTTTTCCTTATGTATACACAAAGGGTGGTTCAACGCTCCTTAAGAGTAGGAATGGTGGAAGAAGTCTTATCATCTCAATAGGAAGATATAAACCCTTTGCTCTTATTCCTAAACAATAATCAAAGAGGATTAAAGGGATTGTCATGATAAAGATAACCAATCAAAGTAAAATTAGTTAGACAATGACAACAAAATATGATGAATAAGTGTGTCCTTCCTTTTGTCCTCTTACAAATACAGAGCCTTATAAAGATAGTGATTTATGATTTGCGGATTTCAGTATGTTGTGATTTTGTATTCATTGCATAAGTGCATAGTTGTATCTTAAAGACTTGAAAGAACAGGGGCAAGAAGCATCCTCAATTTAGATCATCAAAAGGAATAAGTTGTTTCACAAGGAGAGAAAAAGTATGCTAGTGGTGTTCCTTTTGGAAAGAGGAACAACAAAAGACCATAGATAAAAAATGCAAGTGTCGTTCCTTTGAAAAATGAATAGCAGAACACACCAATGTCGTTCCTTTGAAAAAGGAACAGCTAAAAATAAAATAAAAATGCTATGCAAAACACTCGAAATGCCATTCCTCTGAAAAAGGAACAGTAGCAACCAAAAATGTTGTTCCTTTGAAAAAGGAACAGAAAAAGACACAAAAATGTCGCTCCTTTGGAAAAGGAACAGCAGAAATCAAAAATATGTTGTTCCTTTGGAAAAGGGACAACAAACACACAGCAGTGTCGTTCCTTTTTAAAAAGGAACAACAAAAATCGAAGTGTTGTTCCTTTAGAAAAGGAACAGTAGAATAAACAAATGCAGTTCCTTTGAAAAAGGAACAACACAAAATCAAATATGTTGTTCCTTTGGAAAAGGAACAGCAGAAAATCAAAGATGTTGTTCCTTTGGAAAAGGAACAACAAAAAATCAAAGATGTTGTTCCTTTGGAAAAGGAACAGTAGAAAATCAAAGATGTTGTTCCTTTGGAAAATCAAGTATGTTGTTCCTTTAGAAAAAGAACAACAAAGACACACAAATGCCATCCTTTTGGAAAAAGGAACGGCAAAAATCGAAATGCTGTTCTTTTGAAAAAAAGGAACAGAAAAAATGACAGGAATACATTAGTTCAAACATATGTACAAGAACGACTCAAAGAAAAGAACTTATGTACAAATTGTGAAAAGAAATGAATTCCTTAATGAATTATAGGTGAGGAAGACTTCTCTTCCTCTCCCAAAATCTCCATATCAGTGTCCTGGTGTAGCTGCTGGAAGAAGGATTCCCGAGTGAGTGGTTTGCGATTGAGACGAACTCGGTGGCCATTTACTTTGAAGGCATATCCAGAACCGTCAATGGTGATTAGAGTAAGCGTTCCGTTGTCATGTACCTTCTGGATTTCGTATGGTCCCAACCAATGAGTCTAGAGTTTCCCAGGGAAGTCCTAAAACCTAGAGTCGCACAATAGAGCCCAGTCTCCCTCATGGAAAACTTTGTTTTTAATGAGCGCATAATGCCATTTAGCTCGCTACTGTTGAATTAGTGCTTTATTTTGAAGTGTAGAGAACCTAATTTCGTCCAACTCATTGATCTGCTGTAGTCAATTAATCTGTGCCTCGCTTAGATCTAAGCCAACTTCCTGTGCTGTTCGTAATGTTTGGATTTCGAATTCTATGGGAAAAATGGGTTGTTTTCCAAACACTAATTGATAAGGTGAGTAACCAGTGGTGCTTCTCCATGTTGTTCTATAGGCCCAAAGTGCTTCAGGTAGTCTGGCAGCTCAATCACGCCTATGTGACACAATGGTTTTCGTTAGGATTGATTCTATTACCTTATTGCTACTTTCTACCTATCCATTCGCCTGTGGGTGGCATGGAGTAGTGATTTTATGCTGGACGTGATAATTGTTGAGTGTTGCAGCTAATCTATTCCTAGCAAACTATGGTCCTCCGTCTGTAATTATTTCCCTTGGAAGGCCATAATGTACAAATAGATGGAACAAGAACTATATGACAGAGTCCTCTGTGGCTCTTAGCAATGCTTCTGCTTCAACCCATTTGGTGACATATTCTGTTTCCACCAAGATATATGTTTTTTGATTTGATGATGGGTGGATAGGTCCAACAAAATCAAGAACCCATCGCTCGAATGGTTCAATGACTAACTGTGGTTTCAGAGGCATATCGTCAGATTGACCAGGACGTCCTACTCGCTGGCAGCTGTCACAGGCTTGGACAAATTTCTTTGCATCTCTAAAAATCGTGGGCCAATAATATCCTGTCTGCAGTACTTTATGTCCAGTTCTGCGCTCAGTGAAGTGTCCACCACATGGTCCATCATGACAGGCTTTTAGGATGTCAAAGATTTCATCTTCTTGAACACATCTCCTGATATGCATGTCTGCCCCTGTGTGAAACAAATAGCCCCCAATCCATGAGAATCGAGCACTCTTATGAACAATCTGTTTGCGCTCATTAGGGGTTAGGTGTTTTGGTAGTTTACCTACTGTGAGGTAATTGGCAACATCAGCATACCAGGGTGTTTGAACGGCAACAACAAATAGATGTTCGTCCAGAAATTGATCTTCAATTGTTGCTGCGTCGATTGGCTTTGGCATTCTTGAGAGAAAATAGGCTACAGGGTTTTCTTTGCCAGGTCGATCCTTGATTGTGATATCAAATTCCTACAATAAAATCAACCATCTAGTTATTCTGGCATTTGTGATAGGCTTATTTGCTAAATATTTTATGTCAGAATGATCTGTATACAAGATAACAGGATATCCTGTAATATAATGTCTAAACTTATTGACAGAATGTATTACAGCTAGGAATTCTTTTTCAGTAACAGTGTAATTTAATTCAGCAGGGGATAAATTTTTGTTGATGTAATAGATAACATATGGTTTTTTATCCTCTTCCTGTCCAAGGATTGCGCCAATGGCTGTATCTGAGGCATCAGATGATATCTGGAACGGCAAATCCCAGTTTGGTCCTCGAAGGACTGGGGCTGTGGATACGAGATTCTTTAAATCCTTGAAAGCACGCTCACATTTTTTTGTCCAAAGAAAATCAACGTTACCAGTTAATGCATATAAAGGTGCAACAATGTGCGAATAATGTTCTATAAATCATCTATAATAACCAGAAAATCCAAGAAAGTTGCGTACCTCTGTTTTAGTAGTAGGAGTGGGAATAAGAAAAAGTAATTTGGATTTTGGCCTGGTCTACCTGAATGTCGACTGCTGAAACATAGTGTCCTAGGATAAGTCCTTCAGTCATCATCATGTAACATTTTTCGTGGCTTAAGCAAAGGCTAGTAGCGATGCAACGTTGTAGGACTTTTTCTAGGGTGTCTAATGCTGGATCAAAATCATCTCCATATGGTGTAAAGTCATCCATGTATACTTCAAGTCCATCATTTATTAAATCTGAAAAAATACTAAGGATAGCCCTTTGGAATGTGGCAGGAGCATTACATAAGCCAAAAGGTAGAACTCGATAGGAAAATGTTCCCCAGGGACAAGTAAAAGTGGTTTTGTCCTGGTCTTTAGGGGCAATCTGAATCTGATTGTATCCACTGAAGCCATCCAGGAAATAAAAGAATTTCTTTCCTGCTAAAGTATCTAATACTTGGTCTATGAATGGGAGAGGAATGTGGTCTTTTTGTGTTGCTTTATTTAGTTCCCTGTAATCCACATAGATTCTCCATTTCCCATTCTTTTTTGGTACCACCACAAGCGGAGAGACCCATTTACTATCGGAGATAGGATAGATAAAATTGACATCTAAAAGTTTCTGAAGTTCAGCTTTTACCACATCTTTTAGATGAGGATTAAGTCTCCTTTGAGGTTGACGAACAGGTCTGGCATCCTTTTCTATGTAAATGTGGTGTGTACATAATTGGGGGTCAATTCCTTTCATATCAGGGTAATCTCATGTGAATGCTTCTTGATATTTTCTTAACAAATGGATGAGCTTCGTTTCTTGTTCAGGTGTGAGGTTGGCATTAATGTTTAAGGTTTTTCCCGGTTCAATTTCCACAATTTTACTATTTGCAACAGAAGTAACGAGTATTGTTTGATCATGTGTATCTTTCAGAGGATCTTCTTCTAATTCATTATCAAATGCTGCTTCTATCATGTGACACTGTGTGCAGGATCCAGATTCAGTTTGACTAATGAAGTTATTAATGGCATCATCTTCTGTTTGGTATTTAAAATCAAGTGCCTCTTGTATAGTTAATGGAGATCTAATGTTATCAGTAAGGTATGATACAAGGTGCTTGTTAGTTTTAATTATTGTGACACTTGGCTGCGCTGGAGGATATAGAACTAAATTCTTGATATTTGGTCCTTTGGTTATGGTCATATTTCCTTGCCGGCAGCAAATGTAAGCATCGGCAGTGGCAAGCCAAGGTCTACCTAGAATTAGCGGGTGTCCATCAAGTCGGGTTTTTGGATTAATTATCAAGAAATCGGTTGGATATTCCCAGGAATCTACAGAGACAATGACATCATGTAGAGTACCCTCTGGCCTAACCACAGATCGGTCAGCCAATTCTAGCAAAGTAGAGGTGGGTTCTACAAATGTAATGCCGAGCTTTTGGCAAGTAGTGGTTGTTAGAATATTAATTACAACTCCTAGATCAACTAAGGCATTAGACAGGGTCTGACCATAAATTTTAACAGTTACAATTGGATTTCCTAGGTCTTCATATTTAATGGGTGTTTCTTTCCCTAATAGTAAATCAGATAAGGTGCCGACTACTTGGACTCTTGGATTATTTGTTATATTCCTCCTTGGTTTCTTTATGCACAAGTCTTTGATAGTTTTTGCGTATATAGGAATGTCTTGAATGGCTTGGAGGAATGGGATTTTTATGAACAGATTTTGTAATTCTCCCAGAATGTCAAAATCAGGATATTGTAAAGGTTGAGGTATGACTAATCATTTTGGGAACGGAGGAGAGGATGTGGTTGCTTGATTATGAGTCTGTTGCTTATTCACATCCTCTTGTTGCAATAGATGTTCTCTTGGTAACTGATCTTCAATATGAATTGTTTTATCTCCCTCAATAATACGTCCAGATCGTAACTGAAGATCATTACACTCCCTTAGGCCGGGTCCTATTTCTGGTGATTCTATGATTTGGAGAGATTGGACCGGTCTATTATTTGGATTGGGGTTGGGTTGGGTTGGGTTGGGAGTTGTGTTCTCAGATTAGACTGGGGATTTTGTTGTAAGGCTGGCAGTGTAGGTTGAGGGAGTGGAATAGTTCCTATTGGCTGATGCATCGGTCTCTGCTAGTTTGTCTGCCCGGCTGAACTTTGTGAAGTAGGGAGAGTCCATTGTGGAGGATATGGGCTACTTTGCCAATATGGTGGAGTGTAAGGGAAATTCGGCCAACCAGATTGGCTTGCCTGATTCAGCCACTGGTTTGAAGAAGGAAATGACTGTGGTGACCAGTTTGAAAATGGGGGTTGGGACTGACTTTGCCACATACTATATTGTTGAGCATTATACTGTGCAGGCTGATAAGAAGAAGTTGGGTCTAGAAACATACCAGATTGTCTCGGCTGCCACTGGCGGCACTAGTTGATCAAGTACATCGATTCTGGTTCTTCTTTCGCTTCCTTATGTACCGCTTTCAATCCAGGAAGTGAGGGGCAGCTTTCCGTAAGGTGATCTTTTGTACAGATGGCGCATGTTTGGACTGTATCCAGTGGACATTCCTTGTGACTATGATTTTTCCTGCATCGGGGACAGAAGATCGCCAAATTCTATTCTGCTTCCATCTACTTTTGTTTAGCTTGCATAATATCAAGTTGTGCAGTTAGTGTCCCCAGAATATCAGTTCTAAAATTTTCCAATAAATTTCGAATTTCTACACGTGTTACTCCTTCTGTTGAAATTTTGTTATCCCTTACAAACCGATCATGTTCTGCCTGTTTTACTCTTGTGCTGACTCTCAAACTCCTGATACATAAATCAATGATGTCAGCAAAATTCTCTTGATAAATATCCCCTTTTCCCATGATGTTTAATGTTTCCATCCATTGTTCCTTCATGCCCCTTATCAATGCAATTTTTAATACATTATCAGGTAAAGGTAGTGATGCATAAGGAGACATTTGTAGATTGTATTGAAAACATTCCACATACTCCTCTAATGTTTCATTTGGTTTGGCTGTCATTTGGAATATTTCATCCTTTAATTCTCTAGACCTGCAATAATCCTGATATTTTTTTAAGAAAGATTCTTTCATTTAATCCCAATTGTTTATGACCCCACCACCTAATCCCATAAGCCATCTTAAAGCATCCCCTTTTAATGTAGAGGGAAATAATTTCAATTTATGGGGGTCGGTGGTGTAATCATATCCCCTACACAACACATCAAATTCAAATAAAAATGCATCCGGATCTTCTGATGTGAGACCGTGAAATGTAGGGATATCTTGAAGAGGGATTGCTTTCATGGGCGCATTTGCTGCAGAATCCACTATAGGTTATTGAAATGTAGAGGTTTGAGTGTTTGGCTGATTCTGAGCCATAGGATCGAATATATGCTAGTAACCTTCTGGGATATCTAGGAGGGTATTCCTAGGTTGAGAGGGAATGGCTTTGGTAGGGATAGTTTTAATAACACTTCCTTTATCTGGGATAATGAGGATGCCTGATGTCTGAGGAGATTGGGTTCCTTCAACAATTACTTTTGCAGCATCCCCTTATCTGGACTATTTAATGGCTGATTTGTTCCAATAGGAGATCTTGGTTCCTCGGTTTCCCCTGTTTCTCCTTCTCCTTCACAAAGATTGCTGAAATTCCCTTCCTGCAATAGTTCTGGAGTAGAATTTTCAATTTCTTGAAAGTCCTGCTCTTCAGTTTGACTATGCACCTCAGCAAAGGCTACAGATGGTGATCCTGTGGCCTGAAGGGAACTAGTAGGTTGTTTAGAAATGATTTTCCTGGGTCCTACTGATGGCTGAGATTCTGTTTTCTTATAGATTTCGTCTATGAAGGTTGTTCGGCAAAGGGTCACCAGCCCCTTAGCTTTTTCAAGTTTGGGTGGAGGTTTGATATTTTTTTCTGGTTTTTTCTGCTTAGTCATGCACTCAAATGAACTACTAAATTCTATTCAAACAAAGCAACAGAAAATCTGCTAGGAAAGCGGACAGTGGAGCAGGGCTTTTACATGCTCCGTACGCAGGTTCTTACCTTCCGTTTTTAAGGTCCAACTCTTCCCTAGCAGGTTCGTACACTACTCTGAAGAAAAGGAGAAATGGCTACACTCTTTCCCCGACAACGGCGCCAAAATCTAGAGCTATAAAAAGGGTCTCTTTCACCTCTAATTACCTCACATTAATATGTCAATCCGGGAGCGTTTTGTTATTTCAAAGAGTGTCTCAGTCTGAGGCTATCATTTGTCAGAGTAATGCTAGTAGTACAGCGTTCAAAAATACAAGAGTAAACAGATGCTTGTCTATAACTAAGTTACTTCAAAAGAGTAAATCACACACTCAGAAAAATAGGCAACTTACCAGTCAAGGATTCGGCAGCGATAACCCATCCCTTTGGAAACTGATGGAAAGGAAATTAGAGAAAAGACCACGGGTCTGGGAGCTAGACAGTAAATTCCAAGGCTCACTACAGCCTTAGATCGTCTCTCACACCAAAACAACAATTGCTAGTAAATGGAACGACAGATAAGAAAATGGAACAGCAAATAAGAAATCGAACAACAAATCTGGAATGGAACAGCAATTCTGAAATGGAACAGCATCTAAACAACTAAGTCTCGCGAGCAGTAATCAAACTTAATCTACTAACTCAAATGCATTCATCGTAATCAAACAACAATCTTTCACTCTTAAGGCAGATCAAGCAGCACACATTAATAGAACAACACTAATTACTGATAAGTTATGGAACAGTGCTTGGAAATCATATATGCACACAACACACTTGAATAGTAATCTTATCTAGCATCAATCTTAATTAAAAGGAATACGACTGCGTTTCAAAATAGAACAGCATTACTTCTGATTCCAACAATCGTAAAGAACAAAATTTTCAGATGGATTTTGTAACATGAATGTACAACACAAAAGCTTTGTAACAAAATAGTAACAATATTCGGTTAAGACTAACAATATTCAATCAACTCTGAAAGGAATAGTAATATAATGCAGAGTCAATACAACAATTCTAGCCTTAATGAATTAATCTTAACAGAGAATGTGATGTAAACTTATAAAGCGTATCAGATTACCAAATAACGACGATAAGCAAATCATGCTGAAATCAAATCGTAGTAATACAGAAGCAAGTGTCCTCTGGGGCCATGCCCTTAGCCTCCAAGGGTACACTGCTTTAGGTTAATCCAGACATAGAGATAAAATAATCACCAAGTTTGTATTAATGCATGAAACAAAAATACAATGAACCAGTTCTTATTGAGACTCGATGATCAAAGTTTTGATCTTAACAGAAATTACATAAAAGCATAATCATCCCCCAAAGCTAACAGTGTTGTCCCTTTATATAAGGGTGACGACGGAGATGTCTAAGTAACAAGATAGATAAAGCAGCGATCCCTCGGGATCAAAGATCCTGAGGGATTCGCCAAACCGTTAATTCTTAATCATCTCTTTTCTCCTGTGCCGAGCTGGTATCTTCTCCTCCTTTTCAGGGCCGATTTGCTTTGTTCTGCTTAGCCTTGTTTGTACTCGGTCTCCCGTCAAAGGGACAACAGTTACCTTGTCCTTGTCTTTTTCTTTGGAACAGCAACTCCTCGTTTTCACCGCTTCCTGCACGAGAGAATGACAATTGTTATCGGCTAAGTCCTGCATATTAATCTCACATGTTTTGTTATAATTCTTTATTGTTTCCCAAGTTCATGATGCAAAAAGGTTTACAAGTTCTACTGAAAAGCCACTGAAATGATCATCAAAAACATACCTTTTTAGTACTCCACATAGGTGTTGTTAACCTCCAATTTCAGTTTTTGTTTGGTATTTGGACATTTAGTCTCACATGATATATTTAGAGTGATCCACCTTCCAGCCTTGTATTGTAGATTGTTTGAATTGGAACTTTATATTTGTATTACTTATTTCCTTTTCATTGTAATTTAAGCTATATGGAATGTCTCACCTAAACATGTGGGAAATTTCGTGTTGTTATGAGTTGACTGGGTTTGTAACCTTAACTTTTGCAGCATGGTATTGCAACTAATATTTGGTCAATAGCACCCAAAAAAAATGTGAGCTATCGGCTGCTACGTATGGATTGTATTTTTTGGGGGGTGGATATTCCCACTATCATTGTAGTTTATTTAAATCTCATCCATAGTGAAGTTTTTGGGAATTATTTAGCTGAAATGAAATTGCTATGATAATCAATCTTGTTTCTATGGTAAGCATGAGTTTTCTCTAAATGAATATCTATTTAAAAAGAAATAACATTATTGATTTCTTTTCTTTTCTTTTCTATTATTTCTAAGAAACGAGACTGCTATCTTCCTCTATTTTTATCTTCCTTTGGAACTGATATACAAATTGTTATTTATATCGTTTCTGAGTTTGCTTCAAATAGAATGTTTTCTTTCAGAGGATTATGTCTTTGACAATCCATTTATTAATTGAGGTAGGGCCTTATACTTTCTTTGCACATGCTTACTTTTTGTAGCATGCAATGTAATTGTTACATTTACACAACTTTCATTTTGGGCATCCGCTACTTGAACTTTATGGGTATTTGGACTTTGAGCTAGAGGTATGTCAATCCTAGTAGAATTATTTATCTTAATATATATCTTTATTTTCCATGAACAAAACACAAGGTAGGAAATAATGTTATATCTAAATATTTGTTTTTATATTCCCTACTTTCTAACTATTCACTTTACATTGGTAGAGTGCCTAACATAGGAGGGTGGCATTAGACCTACATTTGTTGTACAGACAAGTAATTTCTTGTGGTGGGATTGAATAGGTATATCTCATCTCTCTCTTATATTGGGTGATTCTTGAATTTTGAGAAGCTTCTAATGTTATGTATGCAACATGTATTTCAAATTCATTAGGTTATGGTATTATGATGATTCTTCAAATTGTACCTATAATTTTAGCCATCTGATTATTAACATTAGCAAGATTGAACAATGAAAGAACATGTAATAACCTATGCTACAAAGCATTGTAGTTCCTAGTTTGTTGTTTCTACTCTATTTAGGAACTATACAATATTTGTGCAAACACATTGGAATTGTAAGTGATGGAACTACTTATGGTATATTTATTATGGAAGTGCTTTAAGTTTGTTTCTATCTTCTTAATCATCCACCATTTCTTTATTTTCTATACACTGGTTTTTATCAATCCTTTTCAATGTTAAAATTATAAATAATGTTTGAGGGTAATAAAATCAAAATTCTAGTTACATGTATTTGTCTAAGAGGTTATGGATGTTCTTATTCTTTCTTAGTTATGTTGTGAATTTCCTGTCTAAAGGAGTTATAAATATCCTATTTCATTATGAGGAGTTTGATGTGGCTATGAGAAAATGTAGTAGTACTTACATGTACATGGTATATTCAGAACCCAAATGTTGTCTAGATTGTATCTTTATAGACCCTATAGATCCTACATTTGTGTTTTGACATATCCATGGTAAGGACTAAGGGTACTTGTGTTTATTTTATTTTTCTTCATAGAGGAATCTATACATCTTCTAACTAGGTTTAATTCTCATTAGTGAAAGAGTTAGTAATTAAAAAATTGAAAATTTCTAGTAAAAATAGCTAATTCATTTAAAAATTAAAATTCTTTTGTTCTTAGTGTATGCAATTTTTGTACTGGCAGTTATAGTGACATGAATTTTTAGCTAGTTTATAAATTATAGATTTTATAGAGATTATTCCATTATATGTAGAGTATTTTTTAAAATTAGTGCCTATATATGCAATTTCAAAGACTGTCATAACTCCTCACATAATTATTTAAAGGGTTCTAGCTCAAGGGAATTAGAGCACCTGCCTTATAAGTAGGAGGTTGGTGCTTTGATTCCACTGTGCCCTAAAATGAATTAATTAAATTCTTATTTTTAATTAAATGGTTTTTATACTTATATATTTCAATGGTGAGATAATTTTCTAGAGTCATTGTTTTATATTTGTCTCTAAAGATATGAAAGTGAGATTGTATTGTATTTAAATATACTTTTTTTATTGTCTTTAGGGAGACCATAGCTAGGATTAAATACATTTTGTCTCTATAAAGACAACATGTCTTTAATACTAATTGTTGTCTCGCAACAGAAAAAAATAAAATAGTCTCCTTAGAGACAATTATGATTGTGTTATATATTGTCGCTACAGAGATGATGTTTTAAGACAATAATTTGAGACAATTTCTTAAATACAATATTTAAGACAATACACTTTTTTTATTTGTCTAAGTTAAGACAATTTACCCAAAAATTGTCTCAAATATTGTCTTGAAACCCCCCACTATGTTGTAGTAGTAATTTATTTGTTGAAATGTTGAAATCTTATAATGTCTAGAAATTGAGGTCTTCTTAGCATTATAATCCTTGGCAGTGTTGGTGAGCTCGACTGCCTTCCTGGCTCGCTGATTGTTTCAATGGCACGGTCCCCGGTCATAATTACTTTCTTATAGATGTAATCCCCAGTGACGGAAGATTGATCCGTGATAGCATCTATGGCCTCCAATTTATTCCATTATCATAGATTCCCCACTGACTTCTACTTTATAGGTCACAACTAAGCTTAATCTCCCGAATTATATTTTTTTCATCGCTTCAGCATCATGATTGGAGTTATGCTCTATGCCCCCATTTTTATTTCTTAGGGCTACAAATTCAATGGTGATGAGTTGATATTGAATATCACTGATTTTGTGTTAAGATCTTGGGGGTTCTCTGCTATATCTTGTAAGCTAACAATTTAGGGTTCCTTTCTCACTCTCAGAACCATGTCACTTGTGTGATACCAAGCTCTGATACTAGTTGTTACAATCATGAAACACTAAGAAAAGTGGTGGTTTCTAAATACACTAGCGCTTGGGATTCCAATGGCCACAACAATGTCTTTCGGCAATTAAATAGGCTACACTGGAGAGAAATACCATGGGTAAAACCACATATTCTCATAAACCTAGAGTTAAAAAACCACTGTGTATTTAGAGAATACACTAGTGTATTCTCTAAATACACTAGCGCTTGGGATTCCAATGGCCACAACAATGTCTTTCGGCAATTAAATAGGCTACACTGGAGAGAAATACCATGGGTAAAACCACATACTCTCATAAACCTAGAGTTAAAAAACCACTGGAGCCAAGTTTACCTAACCCACCCTAACAAATTTGACACAAATTTAATTATTCTTAATTTAATGGGTATTAAATAATAAGTTTACATATCAATATAAAACAATAATTTGAATGCATTATTCAAAATAGTCAGCATTACAAATTTGAATAAATATCATAACATCTTAACTTCCTTCATGGAGTGAGAAAGGTCGTAGTGCCTTCCTAGTTGTCTATGTTTTATAAACTATGATCCAATCTACTTCCTAGAATTCTTGAGATGTTGATAAAAATAAAAAAATCAAAGTGTCTAACGTTTTTAGACAATGTCCTACAGAGGATTAATACTGCTAACAGGAAGAATAAAATCTGTATTCCATAATTTTATTGAATTTTAGTAAAAGTTTCACCACTGAATTTCACAAGTAGTAATGCTAGTAGGAAGAGTAAAAGTTATTTTCCATAATTTGATTTAATTTGAGTAAGAGATTAACGGTTCAAATTCCTCCACATTGTTCCCATATTCCAACCATGCTTTTCTTTGGATATGCCTAGAGTAAAGATATACTCCAATCCCCTTGCTTTTCTGCCACCTGAGTAGTCGAAAAAATGTTATTAAATTGGTAAGAAAGCAGAGGTGTTAGGTAAAAGTTCAGTTATTTTTGGTTCTAGAATGGATAAATAAATGACTTGTGTAAAGTAATAGTCCAATCCCCTTGCTTTACTGCCACCTGAGTAGTCGTAAAAAACAAATGTTATTAAATTGGTAAGAATGCAGAGCTGTTATGTAAAAGATTAGTTATTTTTGGTTCTAAAATGGATAAATAAATGACTTATGTGAAAGTAATAGTCGAATCCCCTTGCTTTTCTGCCACCTGAGTGGTCGAATATGAAAGTGCGTTGGAGCTTAAAAAATAATACATTTATTACTTAAAAGATTATAATTTTCTTACCTTTTAAATTAAATGTAATCTCTTAAAAATCTTGAAAAATGTTGACTTAGCTTTGCATTTCACAGCTTTTCACACCAACTCGAGCACAATAGATTTTACAAAAAAAATTCACATGTCTGAGGTAGATTAAAGTATTATATTTATGAAATAAATTAAATCAAGTTACATCTAGATAAGTTATATTTATGAAATAAATTAAATCAAGATAAATTAAATGTGTGGGAAAAGGAAATACAACCATAAACGATGATGGAAGATGGTTCATAACGGTTAATTCAATTTAGAATTGCTCGTCCTCCTTGGTAAACAAGGAGAGCACTGTAAATCCAAGAAGATGGATCATACGGGTTGATTCAATTTAGAATTGCTCGTTCTGTTTGGTAAACAAGAAGAGCACACTGAATTCACTAATACATGTTATTAAAGTTTCAATAAAAACTATAAATAAATTTCATAAAAGTATAATTACATTATAAACAATTTTAGATCTATTTTAATTTAAGATGTATTAATTTATGAGAGGATTGAATTTTGTTTTATTCTAAAAGAGGTTTACACCTCAAGAGAATTGATGTTTTATAGAACTTACTAGATCCATAATTAAGATGGATCTACGCTACTTTAATTATTAATAATTATTTTATTTTAATTTTTTATTGTATCAGAAGTGCATTCTACAACCTAGTATGACCCTGATGTATAAGTATGTCACGTCCTCAAAAAATAATAAAAATGTTTTTTTTACTAATCTCTACCAAAACATTAGCTTGAACCTTAAATTATATATAAATTTTTAATCTTATTAATAAATTAAGATTAATTACTAAATATAACTATGTATTATTATATATAATTTGAATGGAGAATAAATTATCTCATGCATTTAGTACTTACTTTCTCATATAGGTGAATTTGAATGGATCATAAATTTACCTTTAATATAAAAAATACAAGATTAAAATTCCAAATTAAGTAAAATATTAAAAATCTTTACTCAAATTTACTAAAGCTAATAACATCTCTTAAATCAAAGGAAAAAGGTTAATTCAATGTAAGAATAAAAAATGCTGTTCCAAATTTTTAATATTTTTTTTTATTACGCCGTTAGGCGTTCCCATCTGAAATGGACTCCCCCAGCGGCCCCCGTGTTTTATTGTTCACCCTTAGATGGATGGTGTTAGACGATTGAACGAATTTCGATCGTTGATCGAAAACTAAAATAAAACTGCAATAAAAAAAGGGGGAGAAAATGGGCAGGTAAAGCGGTTCGGTATGACTCTGAGTACCTTCATTGTGCGGGTTCGCATGGCATTTGCTAGATATCGATTACCAGTTCGCGGAAGAGAATCTCAGAGCTGCTCCTGAAATACATTGGAACAAACGCGTACTCGTTGCAATGGTCCCTGCTGCCTTGCGGCAGGTAATGGGGGACTAATAAAATAGCCATGGCAATGGCAGCGAGAAACGATCATAAGAAGAAAAATGGTGTTGTCAGTGAAACCAGTTCTCGAAATTTCCAACAGATGCAAAGCTACAACAGATACTCTGAAAACGAAAGAAGGGAATGATGGGTTGGTAAAAAGTTTGTGTAAACAGGGTCGGTTGAGGGAATCACTGCGCATTTTGCAGGACATGGTTGAGAATGGGATTTGGCCATACTCCTCTACTTACGATTCTCTGTTGCAGGGATGCCTGAATGCTAAATCTCTTCCAGATGCCAAACTAGTCCATGCCCACATGGTTCAAACGCAATTTGAATGCCAGGATATCTCGCTAGGAAATAAACTGGTTAGTATATACGTTAAGTTAGGGAGCCTCATAGAGGCTCGCAGGGTTTTTGATGAAATGCCTCTGAAAAATGTGGTCTCGTGGACCGCCATGATTGCAGCTTATGCCCGGCACGAGCATGCTCAGGAGGCCTTGGGATTTTTTCATGAAATGCAAGATATGGGTTTACAGCCCAATCATTTTACCTTTTCCAGCATTCTCCCGGCGTGTACTGATTTGGAAGTCCTGAGGGAAGTTCATGGTGAAATTCGTAAGGGTGGATTCGAAACGAATGTGTTTGTGGGAAATGGACTTGTGGATATGTATGCCAAACATGGGTTTATTGAGTTTGCACGCGAATTGTTTGACAAAATGCCTCAACGAGATGTTGTCTCATGGAATGCTATGGTTGCAGGCTATGTACAGAATGGACTGGTCGGTGATGCCCTGAAGTTGTTTCAAGAGATGCCCAAACGAGATGTCATTTCATGGAATACAATGATTGCAGGGTATGCGCAGTGTGGGGATGTGGAAAACGCGGTGGAGCTGTTTGAGAAAATGCCTGGACATAATTTGGTTTCATGGAATACTATGATTGCAGGGTATGTGCAGAATGGATATGTTAAAGAGGCCTTCGAGCTCTTTCAGATCATGCCTGAAAGAAATGTGATCTCGTGGAATGCAGTGATTTCTGGATTTGCACAGAATGGGCAAGTTGAAGAGGCTCTAAACTTGTTTAAGACAATGCCTGAATCTAATGTTGTCTCGTGGAATGCAATGATTGGAGGATATTCACAGAATGGGCAAGCTGAAAACGCCCTGAAACTTTTTGGACGGATGCAAATGGTAAATATAAAACCGAATACAGAAACCTTTTGTCATTGTCTTACCTGCATGTTCAGCTTTGGCAGCTCTGGAACGAGGCAGTGAAGCCCATGAAGTAGTAATTAGAAGTGGGTTTCATTCTGATGTGGTTGTGGGAAATACCCTTGTAGGCATGTATGCAAAATGTGGGAGCACAGAAGATGCACGCAAGGTGTTTAACAGAATGCGCCAACAAGACACTGCTTCCTGGTCTGCAATGATTGTAGGGTATGCAATAAATGGATGTGCCAAGGAGTCCCTGGAACTCTTTGAACAAATGCAATTCACTGGCATAAAGCCTGACCGTGTTACTTTTGTGGGTGTTTTGTCTGCTTGCTGCCATGCAGGGTTAGTGGACGAGGGAAGGCAATACTTTGATCTCATGACTCGATTTTATCACATTACTCCTGCAATGGAGCACTATGGCTGTATGATAGACCTTCTTGGCCGGGCAGGGTGCTTGGATGAGGCAAACGACCTTATTAACAAAATGCCATTTAAACCGGATGCTGACATGTGGGGTTCGTTTCTCAGTGCCTGCAGAACGCATAACAATATAGACCTCGGAGAAAAGGCAGCACAACACCTTATTGAGCTGAATCCCCAAAATCCAGCACCGTATGTACTGTTGTCAAACATCTATGCAGCAGCTGGTAGGTGGGATGACATTGGCAGTGTGCGGAACAGGATGAAAGAAAGGAAGGTGAAAAAGAAACCCGGTTGCAGTTGGATTGTTATTAACAAACAGGTCCATGCTTTCCTCGTAGGGGGATAGACTACTCCCACAAAGAGAAACAATTTATGCGAAGTTGAAACTTTGTCTGATCAGATGAATGCTGTGGCATATACAGCCAACGTGGGAATTCTACCAAATGGTTTTGAGGAGTAAAAGGATGACGTTCGTTTCCACCATACCCAACATGGGATTTCTACCAAATGGTTTTGAGTAAAAGGATCACGATCTTTCCCACCATAGCAAAATCTGGTCATCGCATTTGGACTCTGGACTTTATAACATGTTCAGTTCTCCTAAGACAGTCGTACATGTACAGAAGAACCTTTTTAAGTTCTAGTCATTGTCACTCTGCTATGAAGTCCATGCCCAAGCTTCTTATGCAGGAGATTGTCGTGAGGGATGCTCATTGTTTCTATTGTTTCAACAAGAAACTGTGTTCTTGTAGAGATAGTTGTGGATGTCTCGAGCATTGAGTGAATGAACCCTGAGTTAGTGAAAAAAGAAAAACCCAGTAAAACAAGCCATAAGCATTGGTTTGCATAATGACCAAGCTTATGCATGTTGGCAAATCTTGCACTGGTGAAGATGGGCAGTGTTCCACTGTGGATTACGACTTGCCTACTAGTCAAGCTTATTTACGTAATCAATTATGATTGGTAGCCATGGAATAGCCGTTAAATTTTGGTTGCATGATGACCAAGCTTATATATGTTGGCAATCTTGCATTGGTGATGATGAGCAGTGTTCCTCTGCGGATTATGACTTTCCTACCAATCAAGCTTATCTATATTCTCTATCATGGATGTGTAGCCAAGGAATAGGTGTTATATTTTCTATTTAATATATGTAGCATTTCAATGTCCAGAACATATTTTCACTTTACCATTGTGTTATCAGAGTTATGAAGCACGGTTAAATTGACAGGAAGATACGTACTCATAGGTTGGGAGAACCAGAGAACCATTCTTTTATGATATTTATGTAATATGGATAAATAAACAGGTAACTATATATTTAGAGAGCTCTATGAGCAAATTTTGGGGATGGCAAACTAAAATTCACCAACATGGAAGTACCATTGCAGTAGTAAAACATGCAATTGGATAATGACAAGAAGCCAAAGATGGTGATGTTTGTAGCAAAGACAAAGGGCGCTATTACATGTAGGGATTTGGAGATTTGGATTCAAAGCCAACTTCCAAATTAATAAAGCTTTTGGTATAGGGAATTTTTTATAATGTACTTATATTTCGGATCTGTTATGTATGTGGGTGTAAATAAACAGTTTTTGATTGTATTTGAAGATAGAATAAATCCGTAATTGTATAAATGTATTGATAGATAAATAATTGATAGAATGATGAATACTACAATGAGGGCGCTCGTTATAAATATCTAAGTCGGGTGTTCTTTCACTAATATCTAAGTCGGGTGTTCTTTCACTAATGGACATATTTTTTTAATAAGACATATTTCATCTAAGTAATTAACTATTTATTATGTTTACGCCGTAAGGCGTTCCCATCTGAAATGGACTCCCCCAGCTGCCCCCGTGTCTTATTGTTCACCCTTAGATGGATGGTGTTAGACGATTGAACGAATTTCGATCTGGATGGTGTTAGACGATTGAACGAATTTCGATCGTTGATCGAAAACTAAAATAAAACTGAAATAAAAAAACGGGGAGAAAAGGGGCAGGTAAAGCGGTTCGGTATGACTCGAGTGGCATTTGCTAGGTATCGATTACCAGTTCGCGGAAGAGAATCTCAGAGCTAAGAGCGAGCTGCTCCTGAAATCGAACCCTGTTCGCAAGAATTCCCAAAGATCCATATGACCGAGCCATTGCTCGTTTCTGGGCTGCCTTTGTAGACGATAAGGTAATTTAGTTCATTCTTACTGTTATTCCAATCTTTTATAATGTTAATCCTTGTGATCTACGGATCAGGACAGATGACAGGCAACATGGACTATTGGGTCAAATCTTGAGATTTATTGGTTGCGCGGCGGGCAACAATGGAGTCTATGGTAAAGCCTTGCGAGGTCATGAAAAGAAAAGGAGATACCCACAACAAAGAATTGCAGATTGGAAAAAAGCATTGCTTGAGGTTTCACACTTGCGGTTTGGAGCTAAAGGCATATTATGGGTAAGAACTTTTAGTCTCTGTGTCCCTAATAGTTTGATTGTATTGATAAACGAAGTTTTTCGCACTCACGTTTGGTTTTACTGTGAATAACCAGCGACGAAGGCAAACTCCTGGAGAATGTAGTTCAATTGGTGGAAGAAAAAATTAGAAAGCCTCAACTGTTTGTAGCTGAATATCCAACTGGTTTGGACGAAAAGCTACAAGATTTTGAGAAAACAGTGATGCTGCAGCAGCGACCCAGCGTGGAGACCAAGGTTGTGGGGATTGTGGGTTCTGGTGGTGTAGGGAAGACAACCTTGGCATTAGAGTTCTTTAACCGCAACAGGTCAGCCTACCGTGGATCTTGTTTTTTGGAAGATGTGAGAGCCGAAACTTCTTTAATTTCTGTTCAAAATAAACTCCTCCAAGGCTTGACTTCAGGGGATCTGGCAGTTAGTAACATTGTTGAAGGTAAATCAGAGCTTTCTCATCGTCTCTTGGGTTATAAAGCCCTCATAATTTTGGATGATATCAATGATTCCAGGCAGTTAAAAGCATTATTTTCACCTCTTAAAGATATTCTTAGTTCCGATAGCTTAATCCTACTTACATCTCGCAATAGGGATTTTCTTTAAACCAACGGAGTCTCGTTGATTTACAAGCTGTCAGGCCTCGACAGAGAACAGTCACAAAGGCTTTTCTGCATGCATGCCTTTCAGGAGCCTAAACCCCGTGCGGGATTTGAAGAAGTGGTTGCAAAGTTTTTGGATGCGTGTGATGGATTGCCATTGTCTCTCAGAGTTCTAGGGTCTCATCTTTATAAACAATATTTAGAGTATTGGGAAGCCCAATTGCTGAAATTATCGGGTTTAGTACTTCCCCCCAAAATACAAAACAGTCTTAGGATTAGTTACGACAGTCTCGACACCCAGGAAAGAGAGATATTCTTAGATATTGCCTGTTTCTTCATAGAAGAAGATAAAGATCTGGCCATAAGCATATGGGACAGATCTGGTTGGGGAGGAAAGCTGAATCTGCAGAACCTAGAGTACAAGTGTATTCTGGAGATCGACTGTCAAAACCGTATAAAAATGCACGATCACCTCAGAGACTTGGGCAGAGATTTCGCTGATAGAGAACTTCCGAGATGTCATCGTCGTCTTTGGCGCCCCACTGACGGCCTTTTTCGTAATGCGGTTATACAACCAAATGTACGTGTTTGAATCAAAATGTTAGTTCTGAAAATTTTACAAGTTATATATTGTTAATACTGTTTGGATTTACGAGTAAGTCCATATTGTTTTCTAACAGTTTTCAGATAATAATTCAGGTGCGCGGGATAAACAGGGTTCAAGGAATACCTGACCAGTCGTTCCACAACTCTTTGCAGCCTTATGTTGATATGAGCACGTTGCACCTATTGAGGGCCGAAGGTAATTGTTTGAGAAGCATATCCGAGTTTCTGAAACAAGCGGATCAGCTTCTATGGCTTTGCTGGAGTAAGTGTCCAGACACTTCCCTGCCTTCTTGTCTTCGAATTCGGAATTTGAGAGCTTTACAAATGACCGGTGGCGAATTGGAAACATGGTGCCATAGTGAAAGTGTGGTAAAGAATGCTTCTTTTTTTCCCCTTTTTGGTTGTTGTCCAGAATACTCAAAATTTATGGTTGCTAATTTTGTAGATGTATTATTAAATTAAATTGAAAAACGTTCAAAGATAAGAGAGAAAAAATGTAGCCCCAGGGGCATTTCAATTCGTTAATAAGTTTGTTGAAACAACACAGATTCAGATTCAAATCCCCTATAGTGAGTCGTTTAGGGCTTGAACCCAAGAAGCAACAGGCTGCTTTTTGGCTTGAACCCAAGAAGCAACAGGCTGCTAGTACAAAAAGAAAGAAAGAAACAGATAAAAAAAATGTATATGCATCTGAAAATTTTTTGCTTGCCAACAAGTTTTTAATGTATCTCTCCGATACTGTAGCTGTCATTCCGCTGTTCAATGTGCGTTGATTAGGAATGTAATAGAAACCATAATGAAAAGGAAGCTTTGGTGTAGAATGTAATAGAAACCAGAATGAAATGCAATTAATTTTTTGGAAAGATCCTTTATACCTAGTATAAAGTGTTGCATAAAATACAAAATTTGTAAAAAGTGTTGCATAAAATACAAAACTTGTAAAGAGTAATTTTATACGGGACCTTGCTGCATTTTGGAAAACAATCCGGAATGTGAATGGTTCTGGGCTTCAAATTCTGTTGTTGGTTCAATATTATGAGTTATCTCGGAATCAATTTTTTTTAAATAAAAAACGCCATTTTTTTTAAATAAAAAACGCTTCTGTATTAATAAAAATAAAAAAAACAGATAGTAAATATAACATATCTCTTGATTACAGGTGGCTTCCACAGCATTCATTACCTCGAAAAAAAAAGTGAGGTCTCGGCTTGCTTGACATCGCATTGGGTGGTTTGTCAGTGATTATCAAAGGCTACCGATAGCGTTTTAATAGATCCAGAGAAAATGCCATTGCTGAGCGCATGGATTGATCGATTCTATAAATCCGATGGACTGAAAGAAGTAATCCCTGATTTTGCCAAGCTGCCGGAATTTATGTCCACTGGGAGAGCCAGTATGATCACCGCCTACAGCTAAATAGGGCAAACTTAGCACAGACAGAGGTTGTATTTGTTAAAGTACATTAAATTTAGGTAGTCGAGTCAAGTTAAATTTAGAAAGTAGCCAGATCCAGCCAATCTGGCAGAATGTATATCCATTAGGAGAGCGAATCTTTTGGGTATGATATCACCACCTACTGCAAATTAGGGCGAACTATGCCGGCCTTATAAATGGAGGACAAGCAAAGAGATTTTATTTAAGATGAGTTTATCACCTACGTCAAGAAGTAAGATCACCCAGTAAGTTATTATAATTAAATCCAAATAGTGAAGGGAATAGTGATAATAATCAGAATAGTGGAAGTAGTCAATCAAGATCTAGGATGCCAAACAAATCAATCAAAAGTTTCATAGTGTGGAACTACGTAGAGAATGGTAATGGACGTTGATCCTTCTATGCGAATTACGTTCTTTCACTGTGTTGGATCGGAGGATCCCAAACAAAATATTTTTGTATGTGAGAAAGTTTGGAATGTTAAATAGGTACTCGATGAATATAAAAAGGTGGCACAATTGTATACCACTATTAGACCACATGTTAACATGGTACATGAAATTAAAGAACATTGTGCCAGGAGGGAGAGGTAGAGGATTATGGGAGATCAAGAAAGCAAAGGAGTTTCGAAAAAAAACCAAAGTCTAGTGTATCACATAGGTCAAGGAGATTGAGCAGTACGTTAGTGAGTCAGTATGGGATTAAAACCATACATTCAAAGAATTATTAGAATTATTATCATTTCCAATTCCTAGTGTGTTGCATAGAGAATCATTCATTGTAATTTCATTTCCCAATATACATGTTTTGTGGAGAACCTACATTAACTTAGTACATTGGAACTTAATTATTTAGATCCTCCTGGTGGCAATCTAATTATCATATGTACCATTTCCATGGATAAATCATGTGATTGATGTGATGTTATTAATTCTAAATGTAACTAAAGTGAATTGTAATGCACTCATGTGTATTTAAGTCAAGATTGAGTATATGAAAAATAATCATGTGATTGATGTGATGTTATTAATTCTAAATGTAACTAAAGTGAACTGTAATGCACTCATGTGTATTTAAGTCAAGATTGAGTATATGAAAAATTTAAGGGTCATGTATTAAATACTAATAAAAGAATTTGTTGTGGAAAAATGGCATTGCCACAGTAATATAAATCATAGCAAAGATCTTCATTCATATATATATAGATATAACAAGTATGTACTATAGAGATTTATTTATCTCAATGATAACTTGAGATTCTTCTGTATGTAAATGAAAAATTAATAGATCAATTTAATCTTAATTTTGAGAGAATTGATTATTTTTAATAATGAAATATTTTTTGATTATTTTTAATAATGAATTTTTTTTTTTTTATTTTAATAATGAATTTTTTTTTAATTATTTTTAATAATGAAATATTTTTTTATGATATTATTTTTAATAATGAAATATTTTTTTATGATATTATTTTAAATTAAAATTTAAATCAAATTTATATTTTCATAATATATATTTTTATGCATAAGAGGTTGAAATAAAAATATTTTAATTAAAATAGAAATTAAAATATTTTTTTATTACTATTTTTTTTATTAATATTTATAGATATTCTATTTAAATTTCATATTAACATTAAAATAATTATACATGTTTAATTATTTTATTATTTATATAGAATTATGAAGGAATTATATATTTCTTTTATATTAGGTTATAAAAAAATATATTTCAATACAATAAATAGTTAAAAGAATTAATTAATCTACTTCTCTCTTATCAAATAATGTAAAGTTAGTTAAAAGAATTAATTAATCATTTTCAATAAAATATCTACTTTCCACTTCCTCTGGGTACGTTACTTGGAAATTATCTATTCGAAACTCTGGGTGAAAGAGAAGAGCTTTTTAGCTCTGCACAGACGGTTTATTGGTTTTAATCCGCTTCGTTGCACGCCCCAAAACAATTACATTTGGCCAAAATTGCCTGGCTTGCCTCTTGAACTGTGGACCAAAGAATCTATGGAAAAAATAGGAAATGCTATTGGGCGATTCATATACGTCGATCCTAGGTGTATTGGGGCAAAAGACAAGCAGGTGGCCTAGATTCTCATAGAAAAGGAATTCAAAGGGGGTTTTCCAGAGTCTATTGATTTAACTTGGGAGCTGTCCAAAATTCAACAACGATTAGATTATTGGGGCGTCCCATTTAGGTGTTCAAATTGTCACAAAACTAGACACCTTTTTCGTAATTGTCCTCGTCACCCCAATGGTAAACAGAAGAAAAAGTTCCATGCTGTAAATATTCCTGTTTCGACATATGAAAGAGAAAATTCGGCATATGAATGGCCTAACACCATGGAGGTCTATCGGGCTCCAGTCAGAACTAATGACGTCCTATCCTCGCCGAAAGGCCGTTCCCTAGATTGATCTGCCAGTCTTCCGCAATCTCGATCTGTATCTTTGAACCATACAAATCGTAATTCTAACTATTTTTCTGATCGACCCCGTTCTTCCACTGTTTCTGAAACTCCCTCGCTGTCCTTTTTTGACCTATCGGCCAGAGTAACGGGCTTCTCCAATATTTCTCCACCTCATGAATTGGAACCAAACCCTGAGATTCCCCTCCCTCCTGCATCTTCTAAGTCTCCATGTATTGATCTTGCGTCTGCCCATATTCAATACATATCTTCATCACCCCAATCCCCTTCCTCTCACACTCCACCCATCCAAAGATTCCCGTCTTCCCCCTCACTTGGTCGCTCTTTTGATATAAATAATAAATCTCCATATATAGCTCACTTCCCTAAACCTCCATCCCTTGGACATGTACCTGACCATAAAGGTAAGGCTCCATATATCCCTATTTCCCCTCCACTATCCCCTCGAACCTCTCCCCGTAATTCTTTTGATCACGATATTGACCTCCTTAAAAAAGCGTCTTTAAAATTTCAGCCATTAACTGTCCATCGACCCAATCGTTCCCCCTTGCCCAATATTAGCCCTAATTCAGCTAGAAACATAACTGTCCGCCGCAAAGAGAACCGTGGTAGTAGACACTTTCGGGGTAGGAAGGGAAGACAGGACTCGTCAACCCGAGATCTTTCCTTAATTGAAATTCCTATTACAGAAATTGCAGCTGAAGATATTCCTCTTAAAAGGCCTCTTAGAGCATGTCGGCCTAATGATTTTCCCAAATGATCGACATTCTATCAATGAAAATTCGGGGCCTTGGAGCTGACCCCAAATTTCTGGCCCTAAAAAATCTTTTTGTCTCTTCAAAATCTAAAATGCTTCTTATACAGGGAACCATGCACGATAGCTCACAAACCATTTCTTACTTCAGGCGGATGTTACCAACATGGCATATGGTCGCTTCAAATGCTGTGGGCATGTCTGGAGGACTAGCTGTATTATGGGACCCTAAATGGATTACGACTACTGCTTTTCAATGTTTCACTGGCATTCTTGTGCTGGCCCATTTCTGTGGATCTTCAGACCCCATTCACATATTGAATATTTATGCTCCATATAAAAACCAGTACCCTTTCTGGAATTATCTTCTTTCTTCTGAACTAATTGAAATTGACTCTTTGATAATTGGTGAAGATTTTAATTGCACCTTTTGTAATGACGAAATATGGGGCAATGGAAAGAAATATGATCTGATGGGGAGATTCATTTGGGAATCTATTATACAAAATAATTTTATTGATATCTTGCCTATTGGTCAGGGACCAACTTGGGACAATGGGCGATCCAACAATTCCTTCCTGGCGAAAAGATTAGACAAATTTATCTACCATGAAAGACTGACAGAAAGATATGGGCCTCCTACCATGAACATCATACCATCTTTCATATCTGATCACCGCCCCATTTCTTTTCAATGGAAATATGCTGGACGCAGATTTGGATATCCTTTCAAGTTCAATTGTGCATGGCTTGCTGTTGGTCAATTCAGCAAATTTATAAATGATACATGGAAGTTATCTCCCATGCAGGAAAATGACTCTTCCCGGCAATTCCTTGATTGCCTGCAATTTCTTCAAAAGGAGGTTAAAAAATGGAAAAAAGAGAAATCGACCTCCAATAAAAAGGAGCTGAAGGACATATGTAGGAAACTGGAGTACTTATCTACACTTTTTAAAAATCCCTCCATGACATCCACCATCAGAAAACATATATGGGATTTAGAAAAAAGAAAACAAAAGATATTAGAAGAAGAGGCCTCTTGGAGGCTCAAAAGTCGAGCATTATGGTTCAGAGAGGAAGATAAAAACACCAAGTTTTTTCACAGGTTTGCAAATAAGAGAAGGGATACAAACGCTATTTGGGAGATCAAGGATGAGGAAGGAAATTCTCACTCCTCACAGGAGGCTATTTCTAGAGAAGCTGTGAAATTTTACAGAAGGGCTTACAGTGAGGATTTTGTCTGTGATATTGAGGATATTCTATGGGGAATAGACCCATACCCCACTATGTTTGATGAAAGTCTAAGCAAAGCTCTATTTGGTGAAGTTTCAAAAGAAGAATTATTGGCAACAATGAAATCATTCCAGAAAGACAAGTGCCTTGGGCCGGATGGGTGGACCACCGATTTCTTCATCCACTTCTTTAAATTATTCAAGACAGATATCCTAAAGATGGTCGAGGAAATGAGAACACAGGGTTTCATAAGCCAAAAAATCTCCTCAACATATATCGCTCTAATTCCAAAGAAAAAGCTCTCCTCCACATTTTCAGATTATCGTCCAATCTCATTGTGCAACGTATTATACAAGGTCATATCAAAGATTATAGCTATTCAAATTAGAAACACTCTATCTCTACATCTATCTCCAGAGCAACACGGGTTTCTTAAAGACAGAAATATCTTAGAAGCAGTGGCTCTCACTCAAGAATTATTACACTCAATGCATAGCAGGAAAATAGAAGTTGCTCTTTTAAAATCGACCTTAAAAAGGCATATGACTATGTGAACTGGGGCTTTATTCGATGCCTACTAGCTAGGATTGGCCTAGATGTTAGGTGCATCAAATGGATCATGGCCTATGTGGTGGTAGTAAATTATGCAGTCCTAATTAACGGTGTCCCAACTCCTTTCTTCAAAGCGGCCAGGGGCTTACATCAGGGTTGCTCCCTATCTCCACTCCTTTTCATTCTAGTTATGGAATCTCTGAGCCTACACATAAAGAAAGCGATCCAACAAGAGATATACAAGCCTCTCCCCATTTGCAGGGATATATTCATGTCGCATAATCTTTTTGTTGATGATATCCTTCCGTCAGCCATACTGTGCAAATCAACATGGATATGTATCTATGAAATCTTTGGGAGATTTCAAAAAGCCACCGACATGTATATCGACGATTTAAAATCTTCATTCTATGTCGCTGATGTGAATGGAGGTATAATCACATTTCTAACAGATCTTTTCAACATTAAAGCATTTCCTATCCTGAAGGGCTTCAAACATCTGGGATTCAATTTGAAACCTGTGGGTTACAGATTGGCCGACTGGTCATGTATTCCAAATCGGTTCTATAAGAAAATATCTACATGGGAATACAGGTGCTTATCAATTGGAGGTCGCGCCATTCTCACACAATCCCTGCTGCTACAAATCATGGTTTATTGGGCACACCTTTTCTATATCCCTTCATCTACTATTAACAGTTTAAACATAATGATAGCTAATTTCATATGGGGAGGACAGAAGGAGAAGATAAAATATCACCTCAGCAAGCTTTCGAAGTTGACACGGCCAAAAAATATGGGAGGTTGGGGCATATTGGATTTACACTCCTTTAGAAGAGCCCTTCTATGTAAATCAATGTGGAAAGTGATTATGGATGAATCCAACTGGAGCAAAACCATTAGAGCTAAGTACATGGATGAGCAAGACATGACATATTGGTATAGACAACGCTCCACTAGATCCACCAACGGCTCATATATATGGAGAGGTTTTAAAAGATTGGAGTCGTTCTTTAGAAAAAAATTGATTTGGAAATTCCAATCCGGATCCAATATTATCATTGGATTTGATGAATTCGCAGGTATGGGAGAAAAGATCCGTATCTCCTCTCAACTTTTGAGAAATTTACACAGCAGGGGATATTTCTTTTGGGCCAGTGCAATAAAAAAATGGGATGGTGTTATTCCAATCTGGAAAACTGCTACAGAAATGCAATTACCCGGTGCTCTGGAATCCCAATGGAATGCTATCACTATTTCATTGCAATCGCGTGGATTGTATCGCTCGTCAGATAGGGATTGCCTCGTTTGGAAAGGTCTCAGTGGTGCATCGGCTGTATATGCAAAGCATATATATCTCCAAATTTTATTATCAGAGTCCGATACATATCATAATATTTTCCCCCCAGCGTTTTGGAAATTTGGATGCCCTTTAAAAATCATTATTTTTTCTTGGCTGGTTTTTCATGACAGGAATCTCACTTGGGAGAATCTCCAGAAGCGCAAATGGTGTGGGCCTGCCATATGCCCCCTTTGTAGATCAAATTCTGAAAATAATTTGCATATTTTCCTACAATGTCCTCAATCCCAGTTGATTTGGTAGAACTTAACTACTGACTTTGGTTTCGTCATCGTCAATGCTCCTTCTATCTATGAGGCTTCCAAAGCACGGAGCAACATGTATTGCAAGTGGAGGCCCATTTCTTTGTTAACAATCTGGGCCATATGGAAATGGCAAAATCGAATGATTTTCGATTCCAAAAGGGAACCGTTTTATAAATTTTTCGAATCTATCCTTTGTTTATATGAAGCGCTAGCTTAGCCATGACATCCCAAAGTCAGACAAGGAAGGAATCAACAGCCCAACGATGCCTATGGATATCCCTGTGCTTTTTAAAAATACACATAACTAATACTTTCAACTGTAACTCATTATCATCCACCCTTTCTTTCAACAACGTCCATTCACATGTCGCTATTCTTCCACAACCTATTATTATTTACAAAATATCCATTTTCAGAATACACATAACTAGCTATTGCAATTGTAACCCATTATCATCCACCATTGCTTTCAACAATGTCCATTCACATGTCCCTATTCTTCCCCACTCTATGCCTTACGGCGTTCCCTTTGCAACATAAGATGCAAATGCTAGTTAAATATTTGTAAAATGAATCTTCAAAGAGAAAAACCATATCCTATGGATAGATTAAATTCTTTAAAGACATAAATATTTCCACATCAAAGTTATAATATTTGAATATATTAATTTGATGTAGTTTTATTATAATTTTTGTTATCATGCCATAAAAAACATTATTAAATATAATATTAATATTATTAAATTTAATAACTTTGGATTAATACAATATTAAATTTAATACGATATTCAATTTGTTATGTTATAATATATATTAATATATCATGATATATATTGACTTGAGATATATATATGGAGGGAAGAACAAAGACATAAAGTGACAGAGGTGGAGAGATAGAGGGAGTGCAAGGGAGATATGGAGATCAAATGAAGATGAAAGACATAAAGAGATAAGAGTGAAGATGAACCATATCGAGAGATAAGAGTGGAATGAGAGAAAGAGAGGGAGTGACAAGAGAGAGATTGACAGAGAATGTATATGTTTTAGGATGAGACAGAGAGACAAAGAAGGAGCGATGGAAGGAAGGGGGAAGAGAAGGAGAGATAAGGATAGAGGGAGGGAGATAGTGACAGGGTTGGAGGGTGAAGTGATAGAGAGAAGGGGGAGAGAGAAAAAGGGAGGTGAGAGAGAAAGGGAGAGAGAATAACGAAGAGAGAGAGAATGTGATAGAGAGAAGGAGAGAGGAGGGGAGAGAGAGATGGAGTTGGAGGGAAAGAGAGATGGAGGTAAGAAGAAATGCATAGAGAGAGAAAGGTGGATATATATAGAGAGAGGGAGTTATAAGGGAGATAGAGAGAGAGGGAGAGAGGAGAGCGGGAGGGAAGAGAGTTAGATAAGGGAGAGAGAGAGTGAAGGGGAAGAGAGAGGGAGAGGAAGAGGGAGGGAGAGAGGGATGGAGTTGGAGGGAAAGAGAGAGGGAGATAAGAATAAATACATAGAGAGAGAAAGGTGGGGAAAGAGAGAGAGGGAGTTATAAGGGAGATAGAGAGAGAGGGAGAGAGGAGAGATAGGCAAGAGAGAGAGAGAGAGTGAAGGGGAAGAGAGAGGGAGGGAGAGATATATAGATATTGAGAAACAACGTGTATGTTTTGGCGATGATCTAGAGAGACAAAGGAGAGGCAGAGGGAGAGAGAGATATAGATGGGAGGTGAAGAGAGGGAAGAAGAGAGAGATAGAGAGACAGAGGGAGAGATACATAGATATGGAGAGAGAGTGTGTGTTTGTTTGGGGGTTGAGATAGAGAGAAAAAGAAGGAGAGATGGAGGGAGATATAGATATAGATGGAGAGGAGGAGAGGGAAGAATATTTCTTGTACTATATGCAACAATTTCAGTGTAGATGATGATTTCTAATCCTATTTGATTACTTTCACTAGATGCATTGATTTTAGTGTCTCCCCAATTCGGATCGAGCTGTCTGCACGAACAATAATATATGGGGACTGCATTGAGCACGATGGGCTGCCGGACTTGTATTCAGGCAATGGAAAGTTATCCAAAATATTGTCTAACAAAACTGAAACTATCCAGGATCCTCTAAGCAGTTAGACCCATCTTCTATGATTCACGAATATACCATATCCCCGGTGTACTCATAGTCTTTCTCCTCCAACTTGCAAGAAGAGTAGATTCTGCTACTGGCTTCGCGATGGGCACATGGTACAAGAATTTGAGATCTAACTTTTATTTTATTTTCTCAAGTTCATCCTTTTAAATTTTATTTTATTTTGTAATTTTATTTTATTTTGTTTCACAATAGATTATATTTTGGAATATTATAGAATATATTTTAAATATGATAGAAGTTGTTTGACTTACTCAAATTTTATAATCAAATTAAATTCAAATTCAATATATTTGATATCCACCATTCAAATTCAAGATGTTTGATATCCACCATGTTATTGTGTTCGAATAACAAGGACCACATGCTTAGCGGTGTTCCAATCAATCTACTCAGATTCAACCGTGGTACAGTTGTTTAAGCTACATGGAAGACTGAGAGCGTGCTGAATGTTAATTTAATTAACTGGGTTCTCATAATCGAAGGGTGTCATGAATTTAAGGTCCATTTATTTATTGAAAACTCAATCAAGTGAAAAGGATCCATGGCCTTCCCAACCTTAGTTTTGTTTTATATTTTTTATAAGAAGATTTCGATGCACCCAAAGATGCTCTGCCACTACGGCAATGTGGAATAATAATTATTTAGTACATTTGGTTTATATTGGAATTGGACTTCATCAATTTCAAAATTTTAAATTCGTTTGTTTTTTTTTTCTTTCAGTTTGGTTTTTAATTTATAAAATTTATTAAATATATTTATGAAATATGGTTAATTTTATAATTTATTCAATAATTATTTATAAAAAAATGGCAATTGAATGAGCCATTTACTTGTTTTATGAGAGGTGAAAATTTATATAGAGATTTTGATAATTGCGTTCAATATATTACAATTTATACCGAAAGTTTGTCGAATCTACAGTGAATTTATAGATGGTTATTTATTTTTTAAGATGGTAACTTATTTTTTACTTACAATTTATACAGAAAGTTTGTCGAATCTACAGTGAATTTATAGATGGTTATTTATTTTTTAAGATGGTAACTTATTTTTTACTTGTTGACTATTTTTTAGACGGTTATTTATTTTCTAAGATGGTAATTTATTTTTTACTTGTTGACTATCAAAACACTGATTGATATTGAGAATCTAGAATTTGTACTTGTCAAGATTATTTCTAGCACCTTCTCTTAATCATGGCTTATATGATAACTTGTCTACTAGTCTAAGTCCCAGTTAGGCTTACAAACATGACTTAAATATTTCATTTTGAGTTTGTTTGTTACAGGTTTATTGATGAAACTTTTTCTTGAATTTGTTGCTCTAAACTTCTTTCTTCTTCTTCTTACTCTAGATCATGAACACTGGATATTATGTAACAACCCCAGTGAAAATTCCAAGTAATAAAAGTTAATAAAGACAAATAAATAATAACCACGATCGATGGGACCCTTATTCCAAGCTGAATGTTGGGCAAGACATCCTAGGGGGTGTGCATTTGGTTATTTAACGGCTAACGAAATTGGCAAAGACAATGGCTAAGGCTTTGGAAAGGCGACATGACATTTTTGGCACATTTATTTATGAAAGTAATGGAAATTAGGAGAAAAGGAGGTGAAAGGTCACATGTTGCATGTGAGGAGGAAAATGAAGAAAAACAATCAAAAATGAAGAAAATAGAGGCCTCATTCATAAATAGGCTTCTGAGGATCAGTTCGTAACCTTTTGTCAGTTCAGTTTTGGAGTTCTCTCATTATTCTCTCTCTCCCTCTCTCTCTCTTGGACACTTAGAGTTTTCTTGGAGCATTTTGGCATTGGAGCAAGAAAGGAAAATAAGGCAAGAGGAAGCAAAGATCAAGCAGGGAAAGGCAGGATCAAGTAGCTACAATAGGCTTCATTGCAGGTATCGACTTGCATGTGTATTTTCCTTGCTAGATTTGACATGCATGGTATTGCATGTGGTTCTTTTGTTGTTGTGACATGGATTTTGCCAGGTGTAACTGTGTTCTCGGTCTAGCCTTGCCATTTCCAGATAGTCATGGTGTGATGGGGTTCTCATGTTTTGGTTGAGTTGGATTTCTAGATGGATTCGAAGTTGGTTGAGGTGGATCTCCGAATGATAGAGCACATGACCTAGTTTTCCCTGGATCGAACTGTGGATCATGATAAATCCATTGCCCCAATGACCCTTGAGCCAGACTGTGGGTTGCGGTAAAGTCAGGATTGGGTTGCCTCGATGGGCCTAGAAATCCTTGTCGGTGAATGGTAGGATATACGGTAAAGCCAAGAGGTGATTTTCTCTCCGTTGGAACTAGTAATCTCGAGTTTGGGATATGTAGTAAATCCTGGAGAGTGAGTTTCGGTTTAGGGCCTAATGATTTGGGTTTGGATTGTGGTAATGCCTGAGAGACTAGGAGACAAGAAAATTCCTCACGGTGTAGGTGGAGAAATTCGATGGCATCCATGTTTGTTTGGCCTAGTGATTGGGTGGAGATCACAGTAAAGCCTGTTATGATGTGTTCATTGTGTTGGCCTAGTGATCCAGGATGGATTATGGTAAAGCCTAGTTTTTATTGATGAGGGTGAGGTGGTTTAGCCTCGATATGCCCTGGTTGAGTTATTTTGGTTTGAGTCCCACATTCACACTTGGAATATGGCACAGGGGTGAAAGACTAAAGAGAGATTTGGCTCAGCCATTCTATGGTCAGGTGGAACATGGAAGTCCCATCCAGGGTTTAATTTTTGCATCATTAATGAAATGTTATTTCTCCTTATATTTATATGAGCATTTTGATGGATTATATGAGGTTTATATGGTTGTACTTTCATTTGTATTTTTGTAGTTATATGTTGATTATATGTGTATTTTAGGACATGAGCTACATATGGTTCTCAGAATGATTTTTCTCGTAAAGGAATGGATAATATATCTATGGTCTAATAGATGATAATGCAGCAAGTGGCATGAGGAAACAATAGGTCATAACGATTCTCAAATAAGTATGAGATCCTTACATTTAATTTTGTTGTTTACACCCACAGATTACATGTTGATGATATGTTTGACGAAATGTCTAGCATGGCTAGTAGTGATCTGATTAAGGCCTTGTTCAACTTATTGCTTTTGTATCATTTTTTCCTTGTTCTTTTATTGCTCCTTAGTTATCATTCCATTTTCGGCAGTGACCTGGGCTCTATGCCTGAAAAAGTGGCTCAAATCTCAGAGTTGTTGGCATAGAACTGACAAATTTAGTCTTTTTTCGCTGGCAGACAAACTTGTGAGAGCGACTTTGGGTTTTTGGATGCTCTCTTTCCTATATAATGGGCATGACTGAAGCTTACGATGTCCAAAACATGAGTGGGACCCAAGGACATGATGTCTTAGTGGTTGACATATCTCCTAAGGGTTTTGTTGCTGACGTGGATAGGTTTCTTGATGTGTTTCATCGATTCCACCCTTAAGGTCATATATGAGGTCAAATCCAATCATAGTAGCCTCTTGCCACATGTTTACCCCAGCTGGATGGTTACTTGGGTAGATGTGTGAGGAAGGTGATATAGAGTGGTAACAGAGCATGGTTCACCCCTCGAACCAGATGGGCAATGTGTGTTGGTCATGCATGCATGTCAGTTGCATGTGTGTCTCTTACACTTGCTTTCCATGTGCTTGTTCCATTTTAGTAAGGTTTCCATGGAGAATTGGATGATTGAACTTGTGTAATGCATCATCATGAGTATATGACTCGTTGCATATGGTTATATGTCACTTACATGTTGATTATATGTTGCTCACTTACTTCCTTGTATGTTAGGCTACATTCTTGTAGATTGATTACAAGAATTGATCGCTTATGCTCAACTACATGCATTTATGTGTAGGTGTAGTTGATTAGGCATTTCTTATGCATGTTGATAGTTTCATGTGGAAATGTGTAAAATGGAGTAATGGTTATTGACATGCATGAGGTCATATCTTGCATTGTTGACATGGCCTTGCATTGATGACTGGACCCTAGCTAAAGTGATGTTTATGTGTTGATACATTTATTTGCATATATCTATAGGTTGTTATGATTATGTTATACATGTATCACATTGATTTGTTGATATTTCGGACAAGGTATCCTCCCCGAGCTATGATAAAGTATGTTGATTTATTGTGTTTTGGTTTATCTAACATATTATGCATTGCATGAAAGAGACCAAATGGCTAGCAAGGATGGGCAGTGTGGTGTGGGGCACACTTCTGATTTGCCAGACACCTTGAGAAGCTTAAAGGAAGAAATTAAGATTTGTAAGGCAGATAATGATTGGATCATAAAGGAACAAGAGAAAAAAGTAGAGGTTAATGCTATACTTCTTCAGAGTTTTTCAGAATTGTAGCGACAAGGGCCACTATAGATAAACCATGGACATGAGGATATAACTGATGGGGCATATGGCAGTAGGTCTCGTGGTAGACACAATTCCAATAGATTTGACACAGTGAGATATGGAAAGTTTTTGGACACTCTGGATAGAAGGGGCGATGAGTACATGTATTATTCTAGTTCTAGTTTTGATAGACATCATGATCGTCATCACTATCATCCTTATAGGAGGAATGATAGGGGATACTTGTAGGATGAATTCAAGAAAGCTAAGCCACCTACTTTTGATGGAGATGTGAAGAAGTCGGAAGATGCAGTGGCTTGGATACATGGGATGAACAAATTGTTTGAGTTTCATGAGTACACAAATAACATGAAGGCTAGAGTAGCAATCTGAAGCTTGAACGATAAAGAAGACATGTGGTGGGAAGATGTTAAGAGGGTCAGAGATATCAGAACATATGACTTGAGTTGGTAGGAGTTCATGAGGATTTTCAGGAAGAAGTACTTTTTAGAGATATTATGATAGGAAGGCCAAGGAATTCTATGATTTAAAGATGTGATCAATGATAGATGAAAAGTACACAACCACGTTTCTAGAGCTATTGAGGTATGTACTATATCTTACTGATGAGAAAGCTAATTCTAGAGATTTGTCAGTGGTTTTCCCTTAAAATTTAGAGATCGGATTGAGTATGATGAGCTGCACACACTTGAGGGAGTTATTGGGAAATTGAAGCATTGTTATGAACAATCAAAGTGTAAGAATGAATCTCATCAAGGATGGAAGGGAAAAGACAAAGGTAGAGGTAAATGGTAGCCTAAGAGGATAAGGCCTCCACATGGAGATGAAAAAGAGAATGTGGCACTGCAAAAGAGATTTAATGCAGCTAGATAGGGACATGAGTCGCAACAACAACATATAAGTGTCGTTACTGGTTGGTTGGAGTGTTGGACATGTGGAAAGGAGTAGCTTAAGAGAGATTGTCCACATAATTAGTGTGGTAGACCTTAGATATATAGTGCACATGAGGCACAAACTGTTGGGGATGTTGGTCAAAATATCCCTCGTATCTATGCAGTAGTGGATAATAGACAGGAAAAACACTAGACATCTATCATTGAGATGGAAGGTAAGATTTGTGATCAAGTTATTTCTATTTTCATTGACCCTGGATCTAACTAAAGCTATGTTATACCTGACTTGGTGGAAAAGTGTGGTTTGATTAAGGAATTGCATGCAAAATCTTGGTTAGTGCAGTTGGCTACAGGTATGAAGAAGTGAGTTCATCATTGGGTAAGATCTTGTGCATTTGACTTGAATGTTATGCCTACACAACACATTTAAATTTATTACCATTGGGATCATACAATATGTTGTTGGGCTTGGATTGGTTGTATTTTCATAGAACCAAAGTAGATTGTTATGATAAAGCCATTGAGTGTGTTGATGACAATGGGGAACCAAGGGTCTTGTAGGGTAAAACAAAAGTCATATTAGTTACGATGGTGATAACTATGTGAGCAAAGAGAATCCATAGGAAAGGGTATATGTTATTTGTAGTACACATTTCTAACAATAACTGTAAAGAGGATGAGGATGCATAGGTGTTGAAAAGGTACCCAATTTTGTCGCAGTTTTAGTTAGGATGTATTTCCTGAGGAAATTATATATTTTCCACCTCACAAGGAGGTATACTTTTCTATTGAGTTAGTACAAGGGGAATCTCCAGCATCAAAATCACATTACAGGATGAGCACATCTAAGTTCGTTAAGTTAAAGTTGCAGTTAAACGAAATGTTGGACAATGGATACACTAGGCCAAGTGTATCACCTTGGGGTGTGATGAGCCTCATCATTGGGTAATTATATGGGCCCTAATTCACCTCCTAGCCTAGTTAAACCAACTATTCTCACAACTTATTGCATACTTTTGATTATATTTTGTTTATGAGATGAGTTAGAGTTGGATATTTTTCTCTGTGGTCTAATGTGCATTTAATGCAAGATTAAAGGATAAAAACAGGGAATTTCTGCAAAGACCTTGGTCAAAACTCGAATGGGAAAAGGGAGAGGAATTATAGGAGGTAAATCCTCCTCATTTACTACCCCTCCATTTGAATATTCCTCCATCGTCTCAGAGTGCAAATAGCCGAATCATGAAGAGTAGAAGGCAATAGAGCAAGTGAAAGACAAAGCACCAGTTTATCTCGAGTTTGGGAGTTGAGCCTCCCTAATTTTAAGGAATTCATTGGAGACTTCAGATGTATAAGTAGAGAGTCCTAGGACCTCAATAGGATTTAGATTTTTTATTTTAAAATTCTACTCTATTTTCGAGTTGCAAGACTTGTGAAATTTTTTGATGTAATCCATTGTTTTGATAATAAGAATGACTTTTTTTTTGAGCCAGCACTGAGTTAGCTTAGAGGGCTGAAGCTCTTGGGTTAGGGTCCAACCATAGCAGCCAATGCTCCTCTTTATTGTACATGTATGTTAGCATAGATTCATAGTTTGATTGTTCATTTGCTTAAGTAGCTGCATTTCCATTACAACAGTGTAGATTAGATTGGTTGTATGTTAGTTTGCTTCCATTTGTGCCTTCTTTCAGTTAGCAGGTTATCAAGGAGAAAAAGGATCACCACAAGGTTGTCAGCAAGTGCCTCAACTTCACTTCCTCCCTATGGGACCATGACTTGAGGAAGAGACTCTTCAGCAGCCCCAAAAACACAGATTTCTAGTTCTTTCATGAGCTTTGGAGTTTATTCTCTTGATTCAACATTTGGTTCATTTCATTGTCATATTTTTCCATTACTCTATTTTTGCAATAAGATCTCACTCATGTTCTCATTTCCTTTAGCACTTTCTTGATGCATAATATGGGCAATTGATTCATGCTTTTCTAGTTTGTGAAGATGTATCTTGTTGCATAGTTCTTGAAAGACACACATGTTTTAAGCACCGTAGGTACTTCAGGAGGAGGTCTAGACTTCATCACCAGAATCTATTTTCCACCTCATCAACCTTAACCATCTCTTCTTCCACCATCACCCTCACTAGCTTTTTGTATTTTTTCATTGAAATCCACCTAGACACATTGAGTGAATCTAGCCATCTCTTTACTTGGATATTGACTCCTGAGTGTTCCTAGACCTTCTAACACCCTATCCCACTCATAACACACCTTTTTTTAGCTTCCCAACACCTCATAATTAGCTCTCAGCTGTATCCTGTAGGTTTCATGTAATTCCTACATGATCATCATGTAGGTTTCTAGCACACCCTGTAGGTTTTCCTGAAACAATGTGTTTTGAGGCTGAATTGATGGGGAACCTATAGGATGTCACAAAAATCCTCCTAGGACCCTTCCACACCATCCAAACACTCCATAAAACTTCTACCCATCCTCAACCACCTTCCATCCACTTGTCACATCCACATGAACAATTAAATTGCATGCTTCATTTTACCAAAAAAAGTGAAAACAGATTTAGTTTAGTTTTCTTGCTCACAAATTAGTATGGTTTGATGCTCTTTACTTTTGTAACTTAGATAGCAGCATTAGGTTAGTGTCTATTTAGCAATTCTTCTTATCATAGCCGTTTAAATGGTTAATTAGGATATGATTTGATTTAGCATTACATGTTGCTTTCCTCATTACTGTAGTAGAGTAGCTCTCTTCAAATATATTTTCTCTTCTTCCATCAAAGAATCAAGCTTCTTCTGACTCTATAGAAGTATGTCTTGGAACCCCTAGGGTCTCTCGTTGGATGAATAGTGACAATAAGCAGGACCTTCATTTTTACTTGTGCATATAACACTGTCACCTCCAAGTTTGTACGAACCCCGAGTTGATAAGTAAAGCTGGTAGCCCAGGAGTTGCAACATCCTTGCTGTAATACTGGCGCTCATCACTTTTTGGCGCTGTTGTCGGGGAGGTGTCTGTGTAGAATGTGATTACTGCTTTCTTTTCTTCTACTTCTTGTCTTCAATTTTCCACCATTAGTTTATTTCTGCAAAAGTAATCTAGTCACTTCCTTTCTTTCATCTTTCATTATCTACTTTCCTTTCCATTATGCAAGTATAATTTCAATTCAACAAGTAGCTTCTTCATTATGTTAGTGATTTTTCATTCAATCAACAATTTCATTTCTGCAAATCACTTTCCATCTTACAAAGAAATCTTACAAAAACCAACCCAAAAACATTTCGTTCCATGCCTCGTAGGAATAGGGACAATTTAGGGAAATTCTTGCCAAATACCCCCACTGCATCCAACAACCAACCTTATCTCTTCTTCAGTGGCTGTGAATTAGAGGAACCTTTAGATGAGAAACCTAACATATTTGAGGAACCCATAGTGGAAGAATAAGAAGAAGAACCCATTCCCACTGAACCAATGGCCGAAAACCGAATTGACAAAGGGAATAGAGAGAGAGTTGAGGGTGCCTTCCCAATCAAGGAAACCAATAGGGACACTAAGATGAGGAATATAATCCCCTCTACCCTACCTCATTTCCATGGCCTGACCATAAAGGACCTCGACACTTTCCTATTTGATTTTGTAGTTATATGCCGAACTTATGACTATACAGATGATGAGAAAAAAGTTAAAAATTTTTCCATCTACCCTCAAGGATGCAACATTGATCCAGTTCATGGGTTTACCTGGAGATAGCATCACAACTTGGGCTCAAATGCAACAGGATTTTAACAAAAAATAGTGAGACTACTGTAGGTCAAAGGATACTAAAGAAGAAATTTTAAGGATGACCATAGGCCAGGATGAATCCTTTGAAGACTACAAAGAAAGATTCTAGCTATGTTACAAAAGGGCTAGGTGCACACTTGACCCTGAGTCACTAAAGTTGGTCCTGCTCAGAGGAGTAAGAGAAGATCTTCTGGATACCTTACATTTGTTAGCAGGAGGAGATATCTACCAATTACCATATGAGGATATCAAGACTGTCTTTAGAAACCATTCTAGGGTAGCCAGGAAAAAGGGTAGGGGTAGTTAACCTATGGCCAATAAATCATCTCCCAACTCATCCATCAAGGGTGAAATTGGAAATATACTGGAAGATTTCAAAAGTGAGATGCTGCAAACCCTTTCCTTGCAATTAGACACCATGAACATCAAAAGGAAGCAAGAGGAAGCAGAGAGAGCCTTGGCCATCTTTTGCCCTAGATGCACCCAGAGGCATCCTAGGAACGAATGTCCATTGAGCTATATTGAGCTTTTATCGGTCTGTGAAGAAAACCACTCCACAGATAAGTTCCCTTATTTACCAGGACTCAAAGCAGTATATCAAGGAGTTGAAGGGGTCACTAAGTAGCTTTTCTACATCAACCAAAGGATACCTCCTTGGCCTAAACCATACTAGTAAGGCATGCAAGGGTCATCCCATGCATATTGCAACCCCAACCAAAACACAGCTATACCTTCTTGGGGACCCGCTAATCATCCTTCCTAGTCTACACCCCCTCCTTGGTCCTATGCATCTCAGTATCATTCCCAGCCAGTCAGCCAGTCATTTCAACCTTATGCTCTGCCACAACCTCAGTGGAATACACCACTCTAGGGGTGGAGGCCCCAATACAACAATGCTCAAGCCCTATTGCCTCCACCACCTACCCAACCACAACTCCTACACTCTGCTCCACCCAAGCAACCCCAAATACCTGCCCAACCAAATCTGAACCCGAAAAATAGGCAGGCTCAGCAAGTATACAATGGAGATATACCATATCCAGCTTATGTTGTAGAAATCAAGGAGATCAACCTAAGATATGGGAGAATTCTCCTGGATAACCAACCTCCCCCTCCACATAGGGAGGTTGAGGAAGAAAGAGAGAAAAGCAACCTTAAAGTAAATCCACCCTTTCCTGAGAGATTAGGCCAACCACTCCAGCTTACCCAAAAGAAACTGAACTTCTGGGAGAATTGAAAAATCTATGTGCAAAGATCCTCCTTCTCCAAGCAATAAAAGATGTTCCCATTTGTAATAAGTTGATTAAGGAGAAATGAGCATCCAAGAAGAAGAAAAATGGATGCCCCTACCATTAATGTCATTGGGCAGTTGTCAACTTAATGATGGGGTAGGTAATATGTCTGAAATATTTGGACCCTAGAAGTCCTGTAATAGATGTGCACATCAATGGAACCATCATCCAACACACTTTGATCGATATTGGGGTTTCCATTAATGTGATGACCAAGGACACCATGCTCAAGCTCAACCTCCAAGGGTCATTGAGGAAGACAACAACGGTTCTGTAACTTGTAGACTGTTCCACAGTCAACCCTGAGGGAATTTTGGAGGATGTGATGGTTTCCATTGACACCTAGGAGTACCGTGCATATTTTCTAGTTCTCCAGCATAAAGCTAAACTTACTGGTTATCCTCTCATCCTTGGGAGGCCATGGTTGGCCACAACTGATGCTTACATTAGCTGCAGAGTTGGGAATATGACCATCAAGAACGAGCATATTTCCAAAAAGTTAGTCCTATACCCTCCTGCTCAACCTTCTCTAGACAATGATTTACCTCTATGGTTGGAGGAGGAGGAAGAAGATGAGGTTTGTTCCACCCAAATTTATGCTTTGGAAGCAACCGTAGGAGGAGTACAGTAGGATGAGGATGACTTAATTGAACACCTGCTCCAAAGTCCAACTCCTAGTTCGTTACGATTAGAAGAAGAAGTAAGGGAATTGACTTATGCTTGGCCGATTCCAAACCACTCCATGTCAAAACCATAGAATTTGGCCCAGAGAAAACCTTGAAAATTAATCCATCGCTTTCTACCCTCAAAGAGGAAAAGCTATGCAACATGCTGAGAGAAAACATAAAATCCTTCACTTGGAGTTACAAGGAAATGAAGGGAGTACACCCCTCAGTGTGTACTCGCCACATATACATCAAAGAAGGTTGCAAGCCAATCTGGCAACCACAAAGGAGGATGAATCCAGATCTTAAAGTTATAGTCAAAGAAGAACTACAAAAACTGCTAGATGCAGCATTCGTTTACCCTATCTCCGATAGTGAGTGGGTCTCTCCGTTAGTTTTAGTTCCTAACAAAAATGGAATGTGGAGTATTTGTGTCAATTACAAGGATTTGAACAAGGCCACAAAGAAGGATCATTTTCCCCTACCCTTCATCGACAAAGTGCTAGACGACCTGGCAGGGAAAAAGTTTTTTTCTTTCCTAGATGGATTCATTGGGTAAAACAAAATCCAAACTTGCTCAGAAAACTAGGATAATGCCACATTCACCTATCCTTGGGGTACTTTTTCCTACAGGGTCCTTCCTTTTGGCCTATGCAATGCTCCTCCCACTTTCCAAAGAGAAGTATTGAATATTTTGGTCAAATTAGTACATGACACGGTGGAAATTTATATGGATGATTTTACACCTTATGGCTGTGATTTTCAAAAAGCCCTGACTAACCTAGGCAAAGTATTGCACAAATGCATTGAAATTAACCTCTCTCTCAGTCTAGAAAAATGTGAATTCTTAATGACTGAAGGGACCGTGCTAGGTCATTCAATATCTCAGCAAGGATGCAGGTGGACCCGAACAAAATAGCAATCATCCAAAGGGTCCCACCTTCACAAAAGCAGATAGATGTTAGGAGTTTTTTGGGGTTAGCTGGAAACTACTGAAGGTTCATAAAGGAATTCAACAAGTTGGCCTCTCCTTTATTTGGGTCATTGGCCAAAGATTCTGAGTTTATATGGTCAAAAATCTATCAAGAGACCTTAGACATTCTAAAGGGTAAGTTAACCACTGCACCAATTCTCTGAGTCCCAAACTCGGCCCTCCCTTTTCATATTCATGCTAATGCCTCACACAAAGCCATAGGAACCGCCTTAGGTCGGGTAGAGGAGAAACTGCCCTATGCCATCTATTTTATTAGTAAGAACTTGTCAAAGGCTGAGCTAAATTATACAGTGACCAAAAAGGAACTCCTAGCTATTGTGCATTCATTAAACAAATTTAGGCATTACATTAGATGATATCAAACATTTTTTCATACTGACCATGCTACAATCAAATATTTAATGAACAAACCAGATGTAAATGTTTGAATTATAAGGTGGTTTCTTTTATTACAGTAGTTTGACCTAACCATTTTTGACAAGCCTGGTAAAGAAAATGTCGTTGCAGACTTTTTGTCTAGGGTGAATCTGCTTGTAGGTGAAGAAGGAATGGTGGATATCCAGTTACCAGATGAGTACTTGTTTTCTATTGCAGTTCTCTCAACATGGTTCGCTGATATAGCAAACTATTTGGTATGAGCATAGTTCCCACCAAACTTGCCCTCCAAAGAAAAGAGCAAGATAGTCAGGAAAAGCGCCCCCTTCACTTGGATTGGGGGCAATCTTTTCAAACTTAGCCCAGATCAAATCTTGAGAAGGTGTGTAAGGGAAGAGGAAGTTTCTGACATCCTTCTAACCTGTCACGATGGGCCTTGTGGAGGTCACTTTGTAGCAAAGAGAACAGCATTCAAAGTGCTACAAGTAGGCTATTATTGGCCCACTCTTCATTAGGATGTGAAAAAGTACACTAGTCAGTGTGATCGGTGATAGAGGATGGGAAAGTCTACTCCAAGAGATGAAATGCCCCTACAACCTCAAGTGACTTTCGAGCCATTTGACAAGTGGGGCATGGACTTCATTGGACCTATCAACCCTCCTTCAAAGCAAAAACATTACATTATTGTGTGCACTGATTATTTGACTAAGTGGGCTGAAACCAAGGCAATAAAGGCAACACCAAAAGAGAAGGTGGCTGAGTTCGTAAGGGAGAATGTATTCTACAAATTTGGGTACCCTAGAGAGCTAGTCATAGACCAAGGTAGCCAGTTTACCTCCAACATGATTGAAGAACTGCTCAACCATCACAAAATAAAGCATAGGACCTCCACTACCTATCATCCACAAGCTAATGGACAAGTGGAGGTGAGCAACAGGGCACTGGAGGGCATCCTAACCAAGGTACTAAGCAGTAGCAGGAAGGATTGGGCAGAGAGACTAGTTTAGGCCACCTGGGCCTATAATACCACATGGAAGACCACCACTGGATTTACACCCTATGAGCTAGTCTATGGGAAAAAGGCTTTGCTATCCATTGAGTTTGAATATAACATGTTATGGAACCAGCTCACAAAAAGATAGAAAAGATAGTTGAATGCCTTAGAATTCAGCCTCTTCGAGGGGGCAACCTCCTTTACATTACACAAATGAATAATTCTTGGATTATTCAAATGACAAAACCTCCTTTCTATATATAGGAGTCTAAGGAGTCACAATATAACCCAGCTGACCTAACAATAATAATACCAAGCCACAAAAATAACAATAGAGGGATTCTATGGGGCACAGTAATAAAAATATGGGGACAATAGGGGCACAACAATATTAATAAGGGATACAACTACAATAGTAATGGGGTAATAACTAGTATTATAGGGACCTAACATTCCCCTCTCCTTCAAAATTTTTTTGTCCTCAACGCTTGAGTAGTTCTGGATGCTTTTGTATAAAATTCTCATCCTCCCATGTGGAATCTTCAGCGGATAAGTTCTTCCACTTGATGAGATACTCTGAAATTGATCGATTTCGTAGCTGTCGAGTTCTTGTTTCTGTGACTGCTTCCAGTTCCAATATAATTTTTCCTTCCTCATCAAGTTCTGGAAATATTGTTTGAACTAGGAGCTTGTCGCCTATAACCTTCTTTAAACATGAAACATGGAAAACTGGGTGCACTCGAGACGCTGCAGGGAGCTCCAATTTGTATGCCATAGTACCAATCTTTTGCAACACCTTGTACAGACCATAATACTTTGGTGATAATTTATTATCCTTCTTAACTTGCTTGAGGGACATTTTCTTATATGGTTGTAGCCGTAGGAATACCCAATCACCTATATCAAAACTTCTTTCACTGCAATGTTGATCTGCCTGTTGTTTCATTCTATTCTATGCCAACACGAGGTTATCCTTTAAGAGTTGGAGGACTTGTTGTTGATGTTCGATGTGATGTTCCACTGCTTGAACCTTAGAATTTTCTCTTAAATATGATGTGATGGATGGTGGCTAATATCCATAAAGTGCCATAAATGGGGTGATTTTTGTTTTTGTATGGAAGGAAGTGTTATACGACCATTCAGCCAGAGGCAACCATTTGACCCATTATGTCTGTTTATCAGATACAAAGCAACGAAGATATCCTTCCAAACATTTTTTTACTATCTCAGTTTGCCCATTAGATTGAGGATGATAAGATGAGCTATGTGCTAACTGAGTACGAAGACAAGAAAATAATTCTGTCCAAAAATTTCCAGTGAAAATGGGATCTTTGTCACTTACAATAATCTTTGGGTTTCCATGCAGCTTTTGAATTGTTTCCATAAATGCAGTAGAAACTGTACTGGCTTTAAATGGATGTGATAATGCACAAAAGTGTGCATACTTGGTAAGTCTATCAACTACCACCATGATGACACTCTTTCCCTCAGACTTGTGATAAAATCCATTGAAACCTCCTCCCAACATTGGCTTGGAATGGATAAAGGTTGTAATAGACCTGGGGTCTTAATTATTTCACCTTTATTTTGTTGGCAAACCAAACATTCCACCAAAAACTTTTGAATATCCGATTTAAGGCCATCCCAAAAAAAATTCCTTCTCAACCCTGTGGTAAGTTTTTAAAAATCCTTAGTGCCCTCCTAAGGTAGAAGTGTGCAATTCCATAAGAATCTTTTGTTTGAGTTGCGAATTCTTACAAAGGTATAAGCGATATTTGCACCATAACGAATCATTTTGCCAGCTAAATGTATCAAATGTACTGGAATCTTGTTGTAACTTTCGAATAACTGCCCACACTTCTTCATCATTATTCCATTTCTCCCTTGCTTCATTTATCCAATCTGGTTGGATAATAGAAATGGTGCACAACAATGCTTCCACATCCTCATCCTTTCTTCAGAGTGCATCTGCCACCACATTTTGCTTCCCTTTTTCGTAGATGATTTCAAAGTCATAACCCAGCATCTTTGTGACCCACTTTTGTTGCTCTTAAGAGGATAATCTTTTTTCTAAAAAGTATTTAAGGCTATCATGGTCCGTTTTTACCTTGAAGTTGCTTCCCATTAGGTAGGGTCGCCATTTCTTAAGTGCATGTAGTATTACCAACATTTCCTTCTCAAAAATAGCTTTGTCTAAAAACTTTCCCTTGATTGGACGACTTTCAAAATCAATGTGTCTTTCATCTTGCATTAAAACAGCACCAATTCCATTTCTTGAAGCATCACATTTCATAATAAAGTTTTTTGTGAAGTCTAGTGTAGCTAAGACCGGTGCTTGGCACATTGCCTCTTTAAGATGTTCGAAAGCCTTTGTTGCTTCTGGAGTCCATGAAAATGCATCTTTCTTCAATAATGTTGTTAGAAGTGCTGCTATTCTCCCATAATTCTTAACAAACTTGCGATAATACCCTGTCAACCCAAGAAATCCTCGCAGATGCTTTATGGATGTGGCGATTTTCCATTCCTTAGTGGCTTTAATTTTGCTAGGGTCTACCTTAACTCCATGAGATACAATATGACCCAAATATTCCACCTCTTGTACTCCAAAGAAACATTTGGATCTTTTTGCATATAATTGTTTCTCCTCCAATAGTTGTAGCACCCTGTCAACATGTTTAACATGATCCTTCCAAGGCTTGCTGTAGATTAGTATATCATCAAAAAATGCCAACACAAATTTTCTAAGGAAGGGTTTGAAAATGGAATTCATCAAACCTTGAAATGTAGAAGGTGCATTGGTAAGGCCAAAAGGCATGACCAAAAATTCATAATGACCCTCATGAGTTCTAAATGCTTTTTTCGGAATGTCTTCGGTCTTCATTCTGATTTGATGATATCCTGAACGAAGATCCAACTTGGTGAAGAAAATTGATCCATGCAATTCATCCAGTAATTCATCAATGACGGGAATGGGAAACTTATCTTTAATAGTGAGCTTGTTGAGCTCCCTATAATCCGGACACATGCGCCATGATCCATCCTTCTTGTGCACCAATACTATTGGAGTAGAGAAAGAACTTTAACTAGGTTGAGTTATACCAGCCTCTAGCATTTCTGCAACCATACGTTCAATTTCACTCTTTTGGGCATAGGGATATTTGTACGGCCTGATGTTTGGAGGAATACTTCCTGGAATTAGATGAATAGCATGATCATGATCATATATAGGTGGGAGACCTTTGGGAGTCTCAAATACCTTGGAATGATTGTCAAAGAATTTTTGGAGATCTGGAGAAATGGATGATTCCGATGTGGAAACATCTAGTGAACATAATTGTGCAATTACACCTCTTTGTTCCTTTTTTAGAAGCTTTGTCATATTGTTAGAGCTGATTATCTTTCCCGGTTTCCCTGCAATACCCCTTCATTCAATTTCCTTTCCTTCCGCAAAAAATTTCATGAAAATTTCTTGAAAATTAAAAGCTATTGTACCCAAGGACTATAGCCATTGCACTCCTAGTACAACATCAGAACCTCCCATTGGAATGGAAAGCATTGGGCTCGTCAATACATATTCTCCCATGGATAGCTTGATATTATGGCACTTTCCAGAGCAATTTATCATTTCTCCATTTGCAACCATCACTTGACACTCTAGTGCTGGATATAGGAAGCAATTCAATTCTTTTGGTACCTTACAATGAATAAAATCGTGGGTACTTCCTGAATCACTCAACACTTTTACCTTTTTCTTCTTGATTTTTCCTTCTATCTTGATGCTTTGAGGAGTGGTAATTCTAGCCAATGCATTACAATATATGGTCGGATTCATTTCTTCTTTATCTAGGCTTTGTTCCTGGAGTATATCCTCTTCTTTTGACCTTTCTTGCTCCTTTTCTTCTTCTTCTTCACAATCTATGTAGAATAATTTCTTCTCAGCACATTTATGACCTTTAGTGTATTTTCTATCACAATTGTCTTTTGCTCTTTTTTCTTCCAATTGTTGTGGTGTCAACCTTATAGGTTTTGGAAGGCTAGGGGTAAAAACACTTCCATCTTTATAGTTGTGATTAGTATGCTTCCTGGTTGCCATAATTTTGTTTTCCATTTTTCTTGCTAACCTGAATTCCTTCTCTAATGAATCAAGTTCCCAAAGGCGAACATCATGTTGGATATTATCCTTTAAAGTCCCTATGAACACATCAATCTTATGCTCCTCTGGAATATTTTTTACTCTTATGTTCAATTTTTGGAACTCCTCAATGTGCTCCATTATTGAACCCTTTTGTTTGAGACTTATCAATTGGCTAAAAAAAGTGTTGCTTTTTGTGTCCTCATAATTTGTTGTCAATTCTTACGTAAAAATTGCCCAAGCGATAATTTGTTTATGAGACCAAATCCATTGATACCATACAAACTGATTTGGTTCCAAATATAAAGTTGCAATACGTACCTTTTGTGTGTTTTGCACATTATTGAGATTGAAAAATTGCTCCATCTGTAATATCCATGTTGCGGGGTCCTTGCCATCAAAATTCCTCATATCAATGTTTGGAATATGGTGGGTCTTCGATCCAACATTAGAGTCTATGGAATCATGATTAACATTTCTTTTGTTCTCATCATGAGTTTCCTTTACTACCTTTTCACCATTAGTGACCATTTCTTGAAGCAACTTATTCATATTTATCTTCAATTCTTCCATGTCTGTCTTCAAATCTGTCTTCAAATTGTCCATCTTAGCTTCCATGCCATTCACCTTAGCTTCCATGCCCTTTATCTTAAATTCCATGCCATTTATCTTAGCTTCTGTTAGCTTTTGTGAGAGTGACATTTGTTGCACTTGGTCTTGTAATTTTGATATATCATGTAGCATTTCTTCCTCTTCTTCATTAGTCATGTTAGAAATTTTAGGTTGCTTACTAGGTGTTTGCATTTTATTTCCTCGAGGAATCAGTTACTGATAACAATGCTCTACTATGCCTTTTGAATTCTTCAAAATAATTTTTCAAACCAAGCTTAAGAAAAAATTTAAAAAAATCTACACACCTTTTTTCACTTTGAAGGAGCTCGATATTGCCTCTAATGTATCTTTATAATTTCGGATCATCTAGTTCTGAAATTGTGACCTACAGTAGCCCTCTGCATCCTCTTTCTAATGCCACCAGTCTAATCCAAATTGGATTCTCCAAGGAAGAGTTATGCCAAATCTCCCATAGTGACCTGATTATAGACTACTTCAGTAGAGTGAACTTGTATGACATGCCACGTGTCTCTGTTTCGACCTTTGGTTCTGAAAAATATCTAAAGGAAACTACAGACCGTCCCTTTTCTGTATCATCTTATGAAACTTCAATCTGATGCTCAGAGAGAAAGTTATGATGATTTTCCCTAGGTCACTTGTTTGGAATGTAATTCAAGAGTATGCAAAAAGACCAAATTCCTCAGATCATATCTCCGCAAATATAGCGCGAAAATATCTGAAATTTGGTCCCAAGGTTCAGTGCGATTTCTTCTCAAATGGGTTTTTTTTTCACTTTTGAAACATCGCATAAAAAAAGTTATAGCGAAAATGCGACGATGACCTATTTGGAGCAGCGAAACCCTAGAATCCAAAGCTCTGATACCAAATGTTATGGAACCGGCTCACAAAAAGATAGAAAAGATAGTTGAATGCCTTATAATTTAGCCTCTTCAAGGGGGCAAACTCCTTTACATTACACAAATGAACAATTCTTGGATGATTCAAATGACAAAACCTCCTTTCTATATATAGCAGTCTAAGGAGTCACAATATAACCCAGCCGACCTAACAACAATAATATAAAGCCACAAAAATAACAATAGAGGGATTCTATGGGGCATAGTAATAAAAATATGGGGACAATAGGGGAACAACAATATTAATAAGGGATACAACTACAATAGTAATGAGGAAATCACTAGTATTATAGGGATCTAACATAACACATTGAGGATGGCAGCCCAACTAGATTTGGATCTCATTCATGCATAGAAAGAAAGATTGTCCCAATTGAATGGCTTGGATGAATTCATAATGTAGGCCCTCCTACATACATATATAGTTCAGCTTTAGAGGAAGATCTAGCATGATAAACATATTAAGGAGAAGTAATTTCAAGAGGGTGATTGGGCATTATTATATGATTCTAGGTATAAATACTTCAAGGGCAAGCTAAGGACAAGATGGCTCGAAACTTATGTGGTGGATATATGCCATGATAATGGTTCAGTGCAAATCAGAACTATAGATGAAGAAGCCATTCCATTGCTTGTCAATGGACACCGATTGAAAATGTACAAGAGGCCTTTATCAAAGAAAGAGTTCATTGAAAATATCAATAAAATAGTGATGATGGTAGAGCAAGTTCCAGCTCCTCCCTCATCAGGTCACTGAAAAAGAAAAAAGAATAAGGACTCAGGTGAAAACCTCCATGAGGCGCCTGAGTCCCATCTTTGGGTTGAAAACCTCATGAGGAAGCCCAATGATGAAAAGAAAAGAAAAGAAAAAGAAAAAAATAAGAATAATAAGATCCCTAGGTGAAAATATTCCTTTAGGCAGCTAGGGCAAACATCTAGGGTGAAAACCTCTCTGAGGCAGCCTAGGTGTTTTTCAAAAACAAAAAGAGAGAGAGAGAAAAAGATATAATTGTTATTTGTAGGTGGGCTAGAAGGACAGTTAAGGAGAAAAAAAAGGATCCGAAGGGAACCCTACCTCACACATATCCATCTCCTCCACTCCCTACCATGCAGCCTATTATCACTCAGGTTGTCCCTTGGCTCCTTAAGGGATACGGCCGAGGTAACCACAAACCAATCTTTGGGCTACAGGTCCTAACCTACCTGCAGTCAGAGAGGGCTCTCTCTTTATGATTTAACTTAGTTTTGGGTTGATTTTAGGCTAGTTATGGTGTACATGGGTTTTGTTTTGATTTTGGTAGGAAGGATGATGTTTTCAAGCAGAGTTGGGATGCATAGTGTGAGAAGTTCGAACCATTGGGCATGCAGTCATGGATTAGGGCTTGCTGTTGCGTTTTCTTAGTCACAAGAGGAATACAGAGCAGGATAGCTACACATAGAACAATATTAGGCTGGAATAAAGATGGAATGAAGGTCAGAGATGAAAGGCAACTAAGAATCTTTCATTAGCTAACAGAGAGGGAAGGTGAATGAAAGTTTGTCTAGGAGCAGTCAAGAATTCCTAAATAATAGTCATATGTGAAAGAAACAGGGTAAACATGATCATTTAAGTATGCATATTCATAACCATCTCTGAAGAAAACATATAGAAATAACAAGAACTAAGCATAGGGTGCAGTCAAGCAAAACCTAAGCTATTCTTCTTTCTTGCTATTTAGATGGTAACACAATGGTGGCATAAACATATGTAAACTCTAAACAGAGGTAGGAAAACAATTATTGAGCCATGTAGTAGCACAGGAATTCCACAGTCACTCTTTGGCCATTAAATAACACAACGTACCGTCCTTCATCCAAAGCATTCCAATAGTCTTTGATTATAGAGCTCTCAAAATATACAGCACAAGTCTAGAATGAGGATTATCAACCAACCAACCCCAAATACGCTCTATGGGGAGGTATATATACAAAAAAAAGCTACAAAATATCTAGGTGATGACTCTTCAAGCAATAAATTACATCACCAACTCTTGCAAGGGAGTAAATGAAACATTAAACACTGCAGTTAATATTGGCTTGCTAGCTGTCTATTTTGTCAAAAAACTTTGACTTTCTGGGCTGAATGAGTCGGCTACCTGCTGCGCATTTATTCCGCGTGTGTTGCCATGATGCTGGTACGCTGCCTGTTGTTATCTGGGTCTTCATCCTGTGTACTCGACTTCTTAGCATTTTGATGAGCTGTATTTATCACTTCAATTTTGCCTTATGTTGATTTACCTTTGATAGGTGTATCGTGCCATTTGTATATGCTGAACTGTAGCTTGATCAAAAAAGAATTAATAAACAAAATCACCTGAGCAATGTCTCTATCATCCCTTTCCACCAATCCTCTGTAGGTAGCTGATGCCTTTGTATCTTTACCAGTGTTTCATCAGCTTCTGTGTATCTATGAAAAGTGGGCTGGAATTCGAACAGGTGGTTTATCTCATGTGCAATGTAGAATAGATTTTCTAATTTATCAAAGACACTTTGTCCTGATGGAGGCCCTGTACCTTCTGAAGTGCTTGAGGAAGCTGTGATTTGGTTGGCAGCAAAATTATTCACTCTGTTGGCATAAAGGTCATGTGACAACAATCTTCCAGCACTTGTTAATAAACTTGGTAGCCCTCTGCTATGTAATGCCATGATCTTTGTCTTGAACTCATCCACCTCTGTTTGCATTTCTTGGCATTTTCTGTCCAATGTCTGCACAAAATTCCTAAGGGTTAACACCCTTTTTATTAGCAAAATAGTTTCAATCCTGTCACTGATTCCTAATGTTGCGAGCTGCCCTTTGGTGCAAGTATTCAAAAATTGGATCATTCTATTTTCTTGCTCAGGCATATTTCTCAAAGATGCTCTAGCCTTTTGGTTTTCAAACTGAGCCAAGTTTATCAAATCCATTTGCTCATGAATGGTTTCAATGGATTGCCATTGGTCTGTAATGGATTGGCCAATTTTGGCCCACAAAATTTTCTTGATATCTGCTAGAGTTCTATCAAAGGTAAGCTCTTTCTCTAGTCCTTTATTCTTTTTTCCAAGGCTCTGACTTCTCTTGTCTTCTCAGCTACATCCTGCTTTGATTTGTCATATTTTCCCTCAATTGTAGCCAGCTTTTCCTTGGTTTCTTTCAATTATGTCATTTTCAATTCCAGAGCTTCTATTTGCTTCATCATATTGTCCATTTTCAAGCTGGTGCCTTGCTCTGTAGGTGCTGAAGTAGTGGCTGAAATTGGTGCTGAGCTTGATGTTGTAACAGTGGGAGGAATTGTTGTGGTGGCCGTGGGAGGAGCAGCTGTAAGAATCTGAGCTGTTTGAGTTGGCTGAGAAGCCAACTCTCCCTGTAATGATGCCTCCAAGGCACTCTCTGTCTCTACCAACCTTTTATGTAAGGTTGTAAGCAAAGCTACCACATCCTACTCCTCTTTTTGCTGGGCCAACTCTGCAGCTTGAGGATACAATGTGGGTGACAGCCTGATTTGTCTTCTTAGAGCAGCTATGTCTTCATCCTTCTTTTTTATCAAAGCTTGTACACCCTTGTGATCAGAGGGAGCATGTCCTAGCTCTATGATAATCTCCTCCAAGGACTTGATTCTATTGTCCTTGGCCTGTGACGAAGCTTTCTCCAACTCAAGTTGGGCAGCAGTGTTGTGCAAAGATTTTTGCAATCTGTGGGCTAACAATGTCTTATCTGCTAGAGTAGAATATACCATCTCCCCAGTCTGCTTGTGCAATTCAATCTGGTCCATCGGATGGATATCCTTGGCTAACACTTCCAGATTGTTTCTAATGTAATCAAAAGCTGATTGGGGTTGCTGAGTTGTAGGTTTGAAGTGATCGAGGGTCATTCCTCCTTCTTGGATGTCATAGGCTGCCATTAGCCTTTGATGATTAATAGGGGCCATCCTTATTAGCTGGTTGTATAGATGTAGTCTCACTGGCTCATTCCTAGCCTTGATATCAGTAAATGCCTTTTTAATATCAGAGGGTTGTCTGCCATGTTGCCTTGTGGATGTTACTTCCACTCCCTGTTGTCTCTCTTGCTCCTGCTGAAAAGAGTTGGCCGATGTCTCCATGCTTGGGGGAATTTTCCGTTCTGTGGGCCCCTCTGGCATTTCTTCCTCCGAAAAAGGATTTAACCTTTGTCTCTTTTCTCCTTGCTGATCTGTAGATGTCCCTGGAGGGGTCTCTTCCTGCCTATCTCTCTTCTTCGGTCTTTCCTCATTTAGAGGTGTCTGCAATACTAGAATTTCTGTCACATTTGTTTGTGTAGAAGGGTCTTGCCCTTGGCTTTGTTCATTTGTAGAAACTGGCTGACCTGCCATTGTTTCTTGCTATCCCAAATCGTGCACCTGTTCTTCTGAATGCTTCACCTCTTTTCCTTTATATGTTGCTACAAGTGAGGTACTTACTTGGGCAGGTTGCTGGTGGGCCGCGGCAGAAGAGGTGCCTTCTCCAATGTGCTGAGGAGCTGTAAAAAACACCTATCCAAAAGATTCCAAGTCAACAGATTTTTCCAGATTCTTGATTGCTTTTTCTGTTATTTCTTCTTCAGTGAATTCTTCAACTAGAGTGCCCTTTACCCACTCTTGTTGATTAGCAAATTGCTCAATTTGAGGGATAGTGCAGTGTTCATATGCTACAAGCCTGTATTTGATTCTTCTAAGGCTTATAAAGTGATTGGGGTCATATGGTGCCCAATAAAAGTTTTTTTTTAGCTTGAGTTTCTCCCTTAGAATCTGGTCAGCATCCTTCCATGCTTCTTCCCTCTTATTGAAAATAAAGGGACCCAATTGATTTTTGATTTTTAGCTGTGCCTTTTTGCTTTTGCCAAAGAAATGCACCATATCTACATTACCAAATTGCCGAAAGTATTCTAAGGAAAATAGCCTCATGGGGACATATTTGGGCAGTTGGTAGGGGGCTAATTCATAGCCATAGACCCTAATTATGGTGTGGTTTTGGTAGAAATACCAGTCACCAATGCTGTAGCTTTTGGAAAGCTATAGAATCTTTTGCATCTCATCAGTGAGTCTGGGGGGAGGATCTGTTGATAGTAAGCAGGTAGCTAGATAGATAAACAGGTCAATGAACTCACAGTATGTATATGGGGAGTAACTAATATGATGGAATACTGATGACCAAAATATGACTGACCTCCTCTCCCCCCTAGCATCCAATTTTTTGAGGACAACTGGGAAACTTTCAGACTGATAATACAACAACAAATGATAGATGTATGAGGTATATTTAAATACCCTTTCCCTTTCTAGTCTCATGAATTGCTCATGAATATTATCAGTAATGAAGGTGGCATAATCATACTGGATAGCAGGGGGTTGTCTTGGAGTGAAGATAGACATCAAGGCAAAGATAGTGCTGTCCACAATCTCACTTGTTCTGAATCCCACGATGTAGGAGATCATATCTATACGCATTTTTCCCTCCTCAGTAAATGCAACATGGAGATAAGGAATTGTAAATCTCGAGTAACTGTCTGGTGGCATAAACAGCTTAGCAATTCATTCAATCTCTGCAGGGGTCAATTTTGATGCTTGATCTAGCAGATTCTTCATGGAAAGGGGGACCAATGGCTGAGTTGGTTTGAATTGCAACATATCATTGATAGACTGAGGAGTAATGTAGAAGAGGACTTTACCAAAAGGGCTAATCACTGCCCTCTGAGAAGGATCATAATTGGAACAACAGTGATGGATGAGATCAGGAAAAACGTTTATTGAAGGCAAGTAGTACATGGGCATGTTGGACTCCCATATTCTTAATGGATCAGTCTTGTTTCTGAACTTATTCCTTATCTCACAAAAGGCTTGAAGATGAGGCTTCACTCCTTCCATATCATCAATTTGATAATCTCTAACTGCCAGTGGAAGCCATTCTAGCTACCTATGGGGTGCATTTAGTGGAGCAATGTTAAGGGCAACTGGGGCCTCCATGTTTTGACTGTGATCACAGTTGAAATAGGCCTGTATTTCAGTAGAAGACTGAGTTCTGATAATGGTTTTCTGGGCAAGGAACTCACAGTTTCAAGTTCTGTGCAGAGCTGTTCTTGAGGAGTAAAACTTAATGAAGTGAAGACTATGCAAGGCTCTGCAATTAGTACACTAGAAAGGGAGAAAAATAGAGGGTTTCAGCAAACTGTCCTTAGTGGTTCCGCGGGCAAATCAGAGCTGGAATTCGAGCTGGTGACGGCAATTTTATCAGGGGAGGCAGAGATGCCAGGTTTTGGCCGCAAATGAAGTTATGTGGGCAGAGAGGAAAAGGTTGCAGGTGCCAATATGTTTCAATGTGGATTCTTAGGTGTATTTGGCTAATTTTGCAGAGAAATCATGAAAAACAGGGTTACTGGTGCTTTTCGGGTAAATACTTGTTCATTTTGAAAAAATGTTGTGGTGAATGGCTGCGGGTGAAGGACGAACATGTCGGGTTGCAGGTCGAGCAGGTCTTGGCGACTGTCGGGCACGTCAAATACGCAGTGGACGTGAGTGGCATGCAAGAGTTTGCAACGTTTGTTTGGATAAAAAACAAGCGAAAACGATGTTTTTTGCCACTTTTAACACAAATTTGGGCTTTCGCGGAATTTTGGCGCTTTTTTGATATGATGTCAGCATGACGTCAACGGCGGGTCTCGGGTACAGCAGGGTGACATGGTAGTTGATTGGGCTGACGACGTGGCATAGGACACGGTGGCGGGGTAGGGATAGAAGCAGATGCGGTGGCAATGACACGGGGCGACAATGGGTCGATGCAAGAGTGACGTAAGAGGCGATGTGGCACTGATGTCGGGGGCGGAGAGACAGAAGGCGGTTTGTAGTTTTATCGAACCGCCTTCTTACGGGAGCGGTATTTTTCATAGGGGCTCCGATACAATCAAAACGGGACACCTGTCTTTTGTACGACGGAGAAACCGCTGGGCTATTGGAGGCTAACCGTCGATCATCGGGGCGGCTCCGAAATCGATGAGAGTCGTCGGATGGGGAGGGCCCGATCCGACAGTGGATGGAACTGTGAGTTGTGGGTACGATAATGTACGGGGCCTGCAGAATATTATATCATTTGTTTATATGGCGGGGGTTCAAAACTTTGGGTTTGTGGGTTTTGCGAGTTATTTGCGCCGGAAGTGTTTAATGTTTAAATAAACATTTGAACACCCAATATTAACAAAGAGCGCAAAAAGGGTAGAATAGTAAGGTTTAAGGGTAAAGGGGAGTGGTTATTAATTTAACTAGAGGTTAAATTAACTCCAGGTTAGGACGCAGAAGGGTTAATAGTAGTCCTGGATGGACTATTATTCCCCTAAACTATATTTATATGGCTATACTGCCATAGGGTGGGATATTTAATACATTTTTGGGATTTTATATATTTTTTTGTAGAATAGGGGATAAGGAAGTGATCTAGGGAGCTAGATAATAGACTTAAGAGTTAATATGAGTTTATGGATTGAAACTAATGGATGAGTGCTAAGTCCATAATATCAAAAATTAGAGATATGAAGATGAAAGCAGTATAAAATGATTTTTACACAAGAAATGTGGCTTCTTTTCATTGAAGAAAGTCAAAGCTTGACTTAGTATTTTTACAAAAAAGAAGTGATAACAGGACTGGTTGGGCAGATCCCAAGGTCCTTCAGGGGTGTTAGTAAGAAACTTTGAGGGGGGGGGGGCGCGTGGAAGGGAGTTAGACATGCTTCCATAATTCTGCCATCAAACAACTGCTTTGGCATTTCTTTCATTGATGAGGCAAGTTGTAATTGACAATACATCAGATGATCAAAACCTTGCTTTCTGCAACCTCCAACTACCTACCCAGCCTAATACACCTAACATTTTTTCTTCCTTTTGAATGGGTGCACTTAGACTTGCAGACCTTGATTATCCTCTTTTCTTTTGACTGCCCTCCTATCTAAATCTACCCTTATCTCTTCCAAGGACCCAGGTTAAGCAGTTGGGCTCCTTAATTTCTCTACCTAGCTACTGATCTGCCAAGCTTGAACTGTTTGGACAGATTCATTCTCTACTCTAGAACAAACAATTTAAAACATGGCATGGTCCAGATTGAACTGTTGGGCCATCCAACAAACTAGCAGTGGCATTTGAACTAGCGAATTTCCTGGTCTTTCTTTGGGGTTCATTTTTATCACTTTTTCTGATCAATTTACTCGTTTTTCCCTTTGATAATTCTTTTAGGGCATACCCTCTTCACATTTTTTAACTTTCCACTAATGCCTTTTTTACAAAATATGGAACCTTTGTAGCATGAAAAGATGAACATATTTGGCACTTCCACTGTCAATCATGAAAAATGAAACCTATTGGTATAGGAACCTAACACAGCCCTCCATCATTTCTATCATTTTTCCACTCCATTGCTTCAATTTATGCGAAGACTATGTTTTCTACAGGATCCCCTAAAAACCTACAGTATGATCCTGTAGGAATTACAGTGGCCTGGAAAACCTACAGGAAGCAATCCGAGGGCACATTGTAGGTTTGTTAGGTCCCTAAAATTCATCCTAGACATGATCTAACACCTCACCTCATCCATTATCATTATCCCTGCACTCACCATTCAAAACAAAAATAGATCAGTTTCTGCCAGTTATGAAAAAAAAACATAGGAGAGTAAGAGCATTACCTGAATGTCCCTTGCTCCACACGCACTCCTACTCCCTCTGTCCATTCATTGCACCATCCTCACAACCACAGCCAGTGACATGATTAAGGAATTATTAGGGAGAAGCAACTGCAGGACATCCTGTAGGAAATCCTGTAGCATACTATCCCACAAAATGCCAATCATAAGCTACAGGTCTTCACTAGGATGATCCAGGAGCTCCACAACAGCAGCAACATCAGATATTCAATCACATATACTTGCAAAAGCCATGAAACCATCAGCAGACAACAAGAGGAGGAAGAAGAATAACCATGCAACAAATAAACAATGTAGCACCGCTGATCTTTGACAACTGCAATATGGCCTCAAAACCACAGGTAAGTATCTTTCTCACTCACTCATATGCATTATTTAATCAAAATTTGTAAAGGTTATTAGATAATTGGTTTATAAGTGAAAAGGTGGTCAGTTAACTTGGCCACCTTCAATTAGTCATCACATGCAAAACCGGATCCTCTCACACGTGGTTGTAGTCAACTCAAAGACAGAGGAGGAGTAGGACAAGAAGTGGTTAACTACAGATCTATGAGGTGGGAGTTGATTACGAGGAGTGGGAAATGATGAGGTGGTAGTGGGGACCAATGGTCCTAAAATGGCAACATAACTCTGCTTCCAGCACACCACCTCACCCCGAAACACCATAAAGGGAAATAAAACATTGTTTGCATGCATTCATGTATTTAACCTCCTTCAAAATCCCTCACTCAAGTCACTTTCATAACCCTGGTGTTATAGACATAATTGGGCCCTACAGCCCCAATCTTATATGTCAGTAAACTAGGGCTCTTCTAAGCCCTAAAAGTGTTGTTTCATACCCTAAAATATCATGATCAACTAATTACATCATTCTTCAACAGTTCCACCTGAAAAACCATCCAGAATTGGCCTAAACTAGACCATACTAACTGCTCCACTGTTACGGTGCGATGCATACTAAATTATACACTAGCTAGGTACGATGTATACTGATGAGGCCTTCTATAGGGTGTGATGAGTGAGGATGGAAAAATGTCTGGGACAGTTTGCTAAGTGGATGCTCATAGAATCTTCTATAAACTTCCCCTCTGACACATGCCTCTCTGAATTCGCCCATGGATGAGTAAGAGATCTAAACTTCAGTTATCTCCCCTCTTGTGAAACCAAATGTAACAAGTGGAATGACACTAATCAAACCCCAGAGATGACTCACACCCTTGCACACATATATAAATGGATCCCACATCTAAGAGATCCGGAGGCTGGAATATTGTGAATTGCAGGTAGGTGCTGATAGTTTGTATTTGAGAAAGAGCATTGTATTGTTGGGTGATCTTGCTATTTCATGAGGTGAAGAGGGCTTTGATGCTGGGAGGATGATGCTAGATCAGAAAACTGGGTTGTAATTCTCCCTTCTACTTAATAAAGTTCTTCGAGTTTTCTTCCATATAACTGTGCAATTGTGAATGTTATTATTTGTGAATGCCATTGTATGTTCATTATATTTCTGATTCCATAATGATTATGATATAATAGATCAAGATGCTTTCATGGTTCTTTGTTATTGTGTTTCTACAAGTACTCTCCAAGAGGGATAAGTACGGAGAGGAGTTGCAAGTTCTGTCAAGGGGGAGAAAGATCAAGCAAGGAGTTAAGTAGAAGATCCAGGTTGGTTCCTTTGTCCTTCTCTTGTCTATTATGCATAGAAGAAATCACGAATTTCTTTAAACGATTTTTTCTAGTATAGCTGCTAAACCTAGAGGGCTAGTCGATCAAAAAGACACTAGTTTTCCCAGAAACAAATTGGCGACTCCACTAGGGAAGATATAGATGTTTGTTTGTTGTTGTTGTTTGTTTTATAAACTATAGACGGAACCTGAAGTCAGCCAGATAGCCTTCGAACTGCTCTTGCTTTGCAATTGCGTAGTAGATGAATGCTGCTTTAGTCAATCTCCAGTTTAGTTTATGAATTAAAAATTTGATTTACAAGCATTCTAGATGCCCTTTTGGTAGCTCAGTAACCTCTCAAGATCATTCAGCTGTACGTTTCTCTTTACTATCCATCATAGCTCAACTTAACTCACTGAAATCAGCTGCAAATTTGAGCCAAAACCCATTTCAGTTGTGCTCCCTGGCCCATCGCATTGTCTGTCACTGTGAACCAGTATGAATCGCACCTCCCAAGCCTGAAAAGTGTGATGCATCCCTATTTCTGTGAAGCCTAGGTGCGATGACTGACTGAACCTATTTCCATTCTTGAAATTTGGGGGTTTTGTCCTTGTTTTCAGTTCTGTTTAGTTGATTTGCTGCTTATGAACAATGCCTCCTTACTGAAGCCTGTTTGCATCACATTTCCATTGATTAGGATTAGTAAATGTTTTTATGTATTTGTCCATCATTTACAGTCCTTTGTGAAAAAGTTGCTTAAATCAATTTGTCATTTTGGTACAGAAAGTGTCATAACTGTCATTTTGTATCAAAAAGAGAAGTGTCGTTGAGTCTTCCTTCCTTGGATAGTCGATTGAAATTTTTGTCAAGTATTTGATTTGATTTGTTGATATTTGAAGTGTTGAAAGCATTTTCTATTCAAAATTGAAAAGTGTCGTTTAGTCTTCCTTTCTATTTTGAAAAAGAAATTGTCGAAAATGTCGCTTTGAAAGTAATATTTCAGATCTTTTCTGTACTTACTTGTCCTTTTTGGCATTTTTTCACATTAAGGGGAACGAAAAACAAATACATGCATTTGCATTTCCATTTAGTTTGTGTGTGAAAAATGATTTAGGAAAATGCACTAGTGTGTGCTCTTTGCTCTTTGTTTGAAAGAATTGTAATCTTCGTTCCCTAGTAGCTAGGATTTTTCATTGATCAAAATAAACAATGATTGTTTATCATTGTAGATTGCATTTTTAGGAATTTCAAATAAACATCATGTAGTGAACCATTGAAAGACAAACTTTGAACAAGATCAACTCGAAAATAAATTTCAATGAACTTAACAACACTTTGGAACTTAACGCAACACATCTAGAGGTCTAGGCTAGAGATGTGTTCCGGCATCATAAAATCTAGTAACTATCGTTTTCATTGAAGGTTGGGTGATTCCTCCTCCTTGATACGACAAGTTCTAGCAAGGATTTGTGCTCCCCGTACCATCAAGTATATATTGGGAGACCACAATAGGCTTATATCCTTTATCCATAGGAAGCCGAGCCTTCTTCCCTATCGATCGCAATGCACTGAACATAGCATTCGGGAAGATTGACTTCCATACATAAGTCCTTGGTAATTTCTCTTTAATCTATCACCAAGGTGTATTTTGCAGTTTTGCGATTGGTTTGGTAATCCCTCTGTCTAGATTTCCAGAGTAGTCACTTTCATTCCTTTTCAACTCTTTAAAAGAAAAGGTCCATCTGAGCACTTGTCACTTCAGGCTCATTAAAAATCGAAGGGGACTAGAGTCATCTTTAGATTTTTCTCGACTCTTAAAAATTGAAAAAGAAAAGTTGTGTCAAAGCATCATTAAAAATTTATTAATCCGGAATAACATCCCTGTTCCTTTGTCGATCTTAAGTTGAGATAATGGAGTCCACCAATCAAGGATCCCTTTGGAGGGGAATCCTAGTCCTTTTACTTCTTGGGGAAATTTTGGTGCTCCTCATATGGCCACATTGTGCCTTCTGGGACATACCATTGGCCTGCTAGTATGGCTGTTCTCAACCTCTGTGGTTCAAAATACCATGATTCCTTTGCAATCGAATAAACATCCAATTAATACTGAATTTGACCCTTCACCTTCTTCTTCGTTTGTTTCTCCCTCCCCTCCTTCCTCTTCACTTGGTGAAAATAGTGATGCTAGTAACCAAGTGACTAAGAAGAAGAAGAAAGGGAAGGAGAAGAAGAAGAAGAAGCTGATTCAGCAAGGGGGCAACCATGAATCATCTGGTGAAAATCCTAAACCCAGATTTCCTTGCATAATTTGTAGAGGAGATGATTTTCATCGAGATTGTCCATGCCTTCCTCGGATCTTGAGAGAATAGTCTCCCCGTTCGCACCACTCAGTGTCATCAACCTCTGGCGATCATGTTGACAACACAACATCAACTAGTAATAGTGAAGTTCAAGGATAGAAAGGAGAGGTCAATGTTCCATGTAGGTAATGTGAAGGAGACCATACCCTTCCCTGTTGTACTTTTTTGGATGAAGCCAAAAGCGTCTTCCATAATCGTCCTGCTTCATCGCAGTGACTTCCATCTAGATACATGAAACACTCCTCAAGTCCTTTACCAGTTGAAAATCTGACTGACATAACTCAACCGTTGGTCGAAACACCTCTCACTGAGAGTGAATCTTCTGAGTCTATACCCAACCAGAGTCAACAGGTTGAGGTGATAGTTGACCCAGTTTTACCTTCAGAAAGTCATACCCTTCCCGAAGAGAGTAAGAATGATATCGTTAAAATTATTTTTGTTAGTTCAGAGTTAGATGAACTTGGGGACAATCCTTCTGTTCCTTCATAGTAAGAGAAAAATCCCCCAGTTCTCGCTACTCAAAGGGTTAATTCAACCGTTTATTCAGTACCCCCTCCAAGCAGTCCAGTCACTTCCTTTGATTGGAATTGATTTGCAAGATCTCGTCTTCCATCTTATGTGCCTTTCCGTATCATAGTACAAGTTTACAAAATGACCGTGTCTGGCACTATCATAGATGAAGGGGCATCAGTGAGTATCCTTTCCTCAATTGCTTGGAAAGCGCTTGTTTCGCCATTGCTTATGCCTGTTACATAGAATTTTTCAGGCTTTAACAAAGGAACCAACCGACCGTTAGGGATCCTTCCTAAGTTACCGATAGATTTGGGAAGGAAAACCGTTCACATGAACATGATGGTAGTCCCAGGACTATTAGATTACAATCTACTCCTTCGACGAGACTATGTTTATAACATGGAGCCTATTGTTTCAACACTCTTCCGAGTGATGTGTTTCCCACATGCAGGCAAAATTGTCACTATTGACCAGCTTTCATTTCCCGGTTCAAGCATGGCTCCAAGTCGATCATCACCCCTAAATGGTCCTTGTATATCAACGGTGTCTCTTCAACCTTCATTCTATCCACCTAATTACTGTGAGTAGTCTGGTGAATGTAACGAAGCTTAGGGGGCATGCACTCTTGTCTATTTGGCGGACGAACCCAACTGAAGAGATATGTTTCCCTGTAGGTTATGTTATTGGTCTGAGACACCATTCACCTTTGTCTGCATTGTAGATGAAGCCTAGGAAGTGTTTTTTCTACTCTGTGGATGAAACCATTCTACCCTATGAATTTCCCTATAAGTTAAGTGATTGGTTCGACACACCATTCACCTTTGTCTATTTGGAGGACGAAGCCAAGGAAGTGTTTTGTCTACTCCTCGGACGAAACAATCATCCTTAACCACAGTGATTTCCATAGGGTTACTGGAGACTCTCCTTTTCATCATGCTGGGAGCATGCAAACCTTTTTCATTTTCATTTTATAGCTTTTTAGTTTTGTCTTTCCTAGCTTTTTTGTTTTGTCATTTTTAAGCTTGCATAAAAAGAAAAACTAAAACCCATGCATATGTTTGTTCGTTTCAAGCTTGTAAAAACAATGAAACCCACACCGAGCATAGTTCCCCCAGGATTCAAGCTCATTAAAAAATGAATCTTCAAGTAAATAACTTTGTGATTGCCATCAGCCTTTTGAGCCTTGGTTGTGTACCTCTCATCACCTCCATTCTTTTGGCCGATCATACGCTTCCACTTGGTTGTTTACCATTTTGAGGAACAACTGTGACGAGTGGTATTGTTAGCCAACCTCTTCCCAGAAATCACCATTTTTTTGAAGTTCCAGCTTACCCGAAACCAGTTGCTACCCTAAACACCACTTGTTCCTAAAAAACGACCCTTCTTTAAACCCTTTTTAGACTCGTTAAATATGAAAAGATTGTCGAGCACTTGTCTTTTTCAGCTCGTTAAAGTGATCGAAAAGTCATCCCTTTTGTATTATTTTAATATTTTACGGACTTTAGGGATTATCCTACGAAAAATAACTACTAGAGTTTCCTTTTCGTCCCTTTTCAAACTCTCTAAACATGAAAAGGACCGAGTTATCCTTGTCGTTAAACTCGTTAAAAAAATAGTGACAAACTCGTCCACATGAGACAGAGTTTCATTTTTTCCCCTTTTCAAACTCTCTAAACATGAAAAGGACCGAGTTATCTTTGTCATTAAATTCGTTAAAACAATAGTGACAAACTAGTCCACCCAGACAAGAACGGGTTTCACTATCGCTAGACTCATTAAAACATAGCGACAGGTTTGCCCGAAGGGAAAATTATAGAACAAGCATATGTTATCCTCCTTAAGCTTGAAAAAAATAAAGAGGTCCTGGTCAGTAATGACTGGGGAAAAAGGGAAGAAAACTTGAAAACTTTATGGTAGTAGGTCGCTCTTGAACATGACACTTTCACTCCATCACCATGATTGAGTCGGGTTGGGTTATTCCGTTCACTAGTCACTTCACCATTGGTCTTTCACACCATCCATTTTTTGGGTTAACACTGCCAATCCATCTCAGTGTCGCCGATATGTTCAAGAGAAGTCATTCAGTTGAGAATTCACCATCCAGTTAATCCCTCATCCACTACAATACCTTCAACCTCCATTTTTCATGACCGCCATTCTTGAACCTTGTGTCGTCAGATCATTTTCACCTCCAAAAAATCATTTACTTCGTTTCATGCCGTAGATGTGGGATACATCAAGGCCCTCCTACAACAAGTCACTTCTTGTCGATATCAGCTCATTATCCAAGAAGTTGACTTAGAAACAACCCTTTCAGTACTTTGAAGCTTACATGCCTCAATGGCAAGTTTCTCACTTCCGGCGATAGGTTGACATCAATGGCCTTCGACCGAAAGATTTTGCATGGTGTTTGACATCGGATCATATATTCACACCACATGAATTGTACTGTAGTACCTTGAGGGTCATCATCATTATCGGTGATTCCTCTCGTGTCTGTTAACAACTTACATTATTGGCTAGTAATCAGGCGATGTCTTTCCATGTTCGACTTCAGAACATCTTTTCACATGGATTGACTTGTACATCGGGTGAAGATTGAACGAGTTTGAAGACCCCAAATCTAGTTTCATCCATCCAGGCTGTGATATATTCAGGGATATGAAGACATCAAATGTACACAGAAGCTACACAGATAGTCATCTAAGCCAGGGATGATGACTCTACATATGAAGAATCACCAGTCTGCAACTGCAGACGATTATATGTTCTATGTACATGAAATGAATTTATAAAGCTGAGCATGGGAATGCCCGCCACATCTAGATCATGAAAATTATATTATGATGATGTATTGTATTATATCTTATACAGGTCACCTTCCAGTTTTGAAAACCTCGGATCCTCATGGAAAATCATTTCACCCGACATCAAAGATTTACAACTTCATGCTTTAGGGGGCAACTGTTATAGACATATTTGGGCATTGCAACCCCAATCTTATATGTCGATAAACTAGGGCTCTTCTAACCCCTAAAATTGTTGTTTGATATCCTAAAATATCATGATCAATTGATTACATCATTCCCCAAAAATTGCACCTGAGAAACCATCCAGAATTTGCCTAAACTAGACCATACTGACTCCTCCACTGTTAGGGTGCAATGAATACTGACTTCTACACTAGCCAGGTGCGATGCATATTGATGAGGCCTTCTATAGGGTGTGATGAGCTAGGATGGACAAATGTTTGGGACAATTTGCTAAGTGGATGCTCATAGAATCTTCTTAAAACTTCCCCTCTGACACTTGCCTCTCTGAATTCACCCATGGATGAGTAAGAGATATAAACTTCAGTTATCTCCCCTCTTGTGGAACCAAATGTAACAAGTGGAATGAATCTAATCAAACCCGAGAGATGACTCACACCGTTGTACACATCTATAAATGGATCCCCCATCTAAGAGATCCGGAGGTTGGAATATTCTGAATTGCAAGTAGGTGTTGATAGTTTATATTTGAGAAAGAGCATTGTATTTTTGGGTGATCTTGCTATTTCATGAGGTGAAGAGGGCTTTGATGCTGGGAGGATGATGTTGGATCAGAAAACTGGGTTGTAATTCTCCCTTCTACTTAATAAAGTTCTTCGAGTTTTCTTCCATATAACTTTGCAATTGTGAATGTTATTATTTGTGAATGCCATTGTATATTCATTATATTTTTGATTCCTTAATGATTATGATATAATAGATCAAGATGCTTTGACGGTTCTTTGTTACTGTGTTTCTACAGGTACTCTCCAAGCAGGATAAGTAGGGAGAGGAGTTGCAAGTTATGTGAAGGGGGAGAAAGATCAAGCAAGGAGTTAAGCGGAAGATCTAGGTTTGTTCCTTTGTCCTTCTCTTATCTATTATGCATAGAAGAAATCACGAATTCTTTCTAGGATAGCTACCAAACATAGAGGGCTAGTTGATCGAAAAGACACTATTTTTCCCAGAAACACCTGGCCACTAAACGGAAGCAAGGATCCTTTGTTCTGCAAGAGAATTTCTATAGGAACATGCACAGGAATTCCTACAGGATACAGTCTATAGGATACACAGAGGCAGTCTACAGGATGGGAAGGGAAGAGTTCAAGAGGGGATATCATGGGAATCATCCACTGCCACCATTCTAAGGAGGTGGGATATAAAACTCCATTCCCATTTACAAGCAAATGAACTAGAAATTCTCTGAAATCTAGTGAATTTATCAACTGTTGGAGGTGAATTACATACATAGTAAACTCCGTTTTCCTCCTTAATTTAAAAATTTGTGTCAGCCCTCTCATTTTATCCTCAAGCCTCACAAGAAAGATGACAGGAGGGTTTAATAGGAGAGAACCCACCAACACTGTGAGGATACAAAAACACCCCCAAGTGCTTTAAATCTTTACAAGGCACAACTAAATGGGGTTTTTTGAAAAATTCGTGTAGGGTATGATGATAAGGTGGCTCAAGAATTTTCTCATTCCCTCACTCCACACAGCAGAATCCATGCCACTGTTTTGGTTAGAGGCCTCACTATAGATCTCTCTCCAGGGCTCATCAGTAGGGTCACCACACCTCCCCTAGGAATTCCATGGATAAAAGAAGACAAAGGAGACAATGAGGTGGCAAAAAGGAAACTATTTTTAGATGGTGAAGAACCCACAGAGGACAAAAATGGAGTAAGGAGGGACAATCTGCCATACCCATGGAATGAGGTAGGCTACCAAATAATCAAATATATCTCATGTGAGGGTAGATATAGTGTTGTTTATGGCTACCATTTTAGGATCCTTGAAGAATTAAGATTTGGGGTAGAAACACAAGTTCACCAAAGACTCAGCATACCCTATTTCTTGATGCAATCACTTATAGACTCCAGCAACAAAGTAAAGGAACCCAACAATTGTCTCACCATGGGTTGATCAAGATCCTCATTTAGAATGCCCTCCAAAACCTCAGAATCCCTATAACATGGTTAGTCTTCAGAGACTTGCCAGCAGAGGATGACATCAAAACCCTCACTTATGATGTTAGTCCCTCTGTCAGTGAGGAGGAGGCAAAACATGAAGAAGAAGATACAAATCTAGATAAGGATGAGATGGATGAAGAAGAAAATAATAGAGAGGAACATGATGAAGAAGAAGAAGAAGAGGGAGAAGAGAATGAGGATTATGATGGAACAGAGGAGGAAACTAAGGAAGAAATTTGGAGATGAGGAAGAATAGGAAGAGGAAGAAGATAAGAAAAATAGAGAGGAAGAAGGCATTGAAATAGAAAGGGAAGAAAAAAAGAGGAGACACCTAAGGTGTCTCCAGAGGCTACCGAGAGGGAGGCAACAGCTACCCTCACTACTCTCAGCACCCCAGTCAAGCAAAAAAGGAAAAGAAGGAGGCAAGCCCCACTATATTTCAAAGCAAGAAAGAGCACAAGAATCAAATAAGGGAAGCCACAAATATCAACAAAAAATCCTATTGAGATTGAAGATTCCCCTACACCAAGAGACAAAATGTCTTCCCCTAAGTCACCAATCACCTATGTAAGGAGGCCTAGTACGATATCAAATTCCTTAAAGGGTAAGGCCATCCTATAGGATCCATATCAAAACCTATAGGAAGCAAAAACAATCCTGCAGGATGCTCTCCAAAAACTACGGGAAGCACAGAAATTGGAAGGAAAGGTAGGGGAGCAGCAAGAAACAAAAGAAGAAGACCCTGAAACAAAGGAACCAAGCCCCCAACCTAACCTAGACTCCTACTACTGGTTTATTGAAGGAGGCAGGGTGATACCTCAAAAATTTGCCATCCCATTGTTTTTCGAACTTGAGAAGGAGAGGGCCAAAACCCACCGATGGATGAAAATCGCCAAGTCAAAAGGGTTGGAATACATTGGGCACATGGAAGAGAAGCTCAAATAAATGGGCAAAGAGCTAAGTGGCTTAAGGGACAGAGAAGCAATAATGAGAAATCAACTTGAGAGGGAAAATGCATGGCTGAGGGGACAGCTGCAGGAAAGGGAGAACCAACTAGCATGTATGGCCAGCCTCTCCTTGGAGAACATCTAGTGTAGGATGCCAACTAAGTCCTATGCTCTTTACCTAAAAGAACAACGGCTGTAGTTTCAGATTAAAACACTAGCACAAAGGGGCACCATGCCATTTCAAGACTACAGGCAGTTTATTGATCTTTGTGATCAAAGTACACTAGAGGATAGGGCCAAAATGGCTATGCTTTACTTGCATAACATGGCGCTCACAGACATGAATGTTTGGGACCCTGATGCCAAGCTAGGAGATCTACAATTAATGGCTTTGGCATCATGGATGAACCATGAGGAGCCAAGGGCTGCAGAGATGAAAAGAATATTGGCTAGAGAGAAAAATGAAACTCTTTTCATTAGAGTTGAACAATCAAATCCCATGGCCATAGTCAACACCCATAATTTGATTGCAAATGATCCTCATCTGGCACCTAGATATCATTTGCCCCAAGAGTAAGCAATTTCACATTTTGAGATATGTTTAGGCTACTAAGAGATGATAGTACATGCCTTCCTAAGGAAATGGAACACACTGCCACATAGCTTGAAGATCAGGGAATATCACTTGCCTCAAAGGTTGAGAGAGGCGCTCAACATAAAACCTACGTATAAGAAATCAATGCAAAGGTTGAAGGTCAATTATATAGGCCTGAAACTCAGTCCACCACTACACCTAGGGATGCTATAAGGGAGAAAAGAATAAGAGGAAAAGAAGAAGTGGGAAGAAGTAGAAAAGAAAGTAGGATTCTATGAACAAGAGGAAGAGACCACAACAGAGGCATGGGATGTCAGAGAGGCTGCGAGAGCAATGAAGGACATGGACATTGACTAAGTTGCTCAGAGGATGAGCAACATTTTGAATAGGGAGGTGATGATGAGCCTCATCATTAGGTAATTATATGGGCCTTAATTCACCTCCTAGCCTACTCAAACCAACTATTCTCACAACTTATTGCATACTTTTGATTATATTTTGTTTAGGAGATGAGTTAGAGTTGGATATTTTTCTTTGTGGTCTAGTGTGCATTTAATGCAGGATTAAAGGATAAAAGCAAGGAATTTTTGCAAATATCTTGGTCAAAACTCGAATGGGACAAGGGAGAGGAATTATAGGAGGTAAATCCTCCTCATTTACTACCCCTCCATTCGAATATTCCTCTGTCAGCTCGAAGTGAAAACAGCCAAATCATGAGGACTAGAAGGTAGCCGAGCAGGTGAAAGACAAAGCACCAGTTTATCTTGAGTTTAGGAGCCGAGCATCCCTAATTTTAAGGAATTAGTAGGAGACTTTAGATGTATAAGTAGAGAGGCCTAGGACCTTAGTAGAATTAGGATTTTTGATTGTAAAATTCTACTATATTTTTGAGTTGCAAGACCTGTGACAATTTTTTTATGTAATCCATTGTTTTGATAATAATAATGAGTTTTGTTTTGAGACAACACTGAGTTAGATCAGAGGGCTAAATCTCTTGGGTTAGGGCCCAACCCTAGCAGCCAAGGATTTTCTTTATTGTACATGTATGTTAGCAGATATTGATATTTTGATTGTTCATTTGCTTAAGTAGTTGAATTTCCATTACAATAGTGTAGATTAGATTGGTTGTATGTTAGTTTGATTCCATTTGTGCCTTATTTTAATTAGCAAGTTAGCAAGGAGAAAAAGGATCCCCACAAGGTTTTCAGCAGGTGCCTCGGCCTCACTTCCTCCCTCTGGGACCATGACTTGAGGAAGAGACCCTTCAACAGCTCCAAAAAAATAGATTTCTAGTTCTTGCATGAGCTTTGGAGTTTGTTGTCTTGATTAAGAATTTGGTTCATTTCATTGTCATATTTTTCCATTACTCTATTTTTGCAATAATATCTCACTCATGTTCTCATTTCCTTTAGCACTTTCTTCATGCATAATATGGGCAATTGATTCATGCTTTTCTAGTTTATGAAGATGTATCTTGTTGCATAGCTCTTGAAAGACACACATGTTTTAAGTGCTATAGGTACTTCAGGAGGAGGTATAGACTTCATTACCAACATCCATCTTCCACCTCATCAACCTTAACCATCTCTTGTTTGACCATCACCCTCACTAGTTTTTTGTCTTTTTTCATTGAAATACCCTAGAAACATTGAGTGAATCTAGCCATCTCTTCTCTTGGATACTGACTCCTGAGTGTTCCTAGACCTTCTAACATCATTTCCCACTCATCACACACCTTTTTCCATCTTCCCAAAACCACCAAAACCTCACAATTATCTCTCAGCTGTATCCTGTAGGTTTCTAGTACATCCAGTAGGTTTTCCTGAAATGGCATATTTTGAGGCTGAATAGATGGGGAACCTCTAGGAAGTCACAAAAAACCTCCTAGGACCCTTCCACACCATCCACTCACTCCATAAAACTTCTACCCATCCTCAACCACCTTCCATCCACCTGTCACATCCACAACAACAATTAAATTGCATGCTTGATTTTACCAAAAAACCAAAAAAAGTGAAAACAGATTTTGTTTAGTTTTCTTGATCACACATTAGTATGGTTTGATGCTCTTTGCTTCTGTAACTTAGATAGCAGCATTAGGTTAGTGTTGATTTAAAAATTTTGTTTAGCATCACTATTTAAATGGTTAATTAGGATATGGTGTGATTTAGCATTACATGTTGTTTTCCTCATTAATGCAGTAGAGTAGCTCTCTTAGAATAGATTTGCTCTTCTTCCATCAAATAATCAAGCTTCTTCTGACTCTATAGAAGTCTGGCTTGGAACCCTTGGGGTCTCTCGCCGGATGAACAATGACAATAGGTAATACCTTCACTTTTACTTGTGCATATAGCACTACCACCTTCAAGTTTTTATGAACCCCGAGTTAATAAGTAAAACTGGTAGCCAAGGAGTTGCAAGATCCTTGCTGCAATACTGGCGCTCATCAGGGTGCACTGGTATTGCTCATGAAGAAGAAATATGGTACTCTCATATTATGCATTGATTACAGGAAGTTGAAAAAAGTGACTATCAAGAATAGGTACCCTTTGTCGAGGATTGATGACTTGTTTGATCAGCTGAAGGGAGCAGTAGTGTTCTTGAAGATTGACTTGAGATCTAGATACCATAAGGTATGCATCAAAGAGGAGGAAATTTACAAGACTGCATTCAGGACCAGGTATGGGCATTATGAGTTTGTTTTTGTTTCATTTGGATTAACTAATGCTCCATCTACATTCATGTGCTTGATGAATAGTGCGTTGTATCCATATTTCGATAAGTTTGTTATTATGTTCGTTGATGATATACTGGTATATTCTAAAAATGAAGAAGAGCATTCTGAGCATTTAGAAATAGCGTTGAGGGCGTTGAGGGAGACTCAATTATATTCTAAGCACAACAAGTGAATTTTTTTTCAGACTAGGGTACATTACTTGGGGGATGTGGTCTACAAGGAGGACATCACAGTAGATTCATAGAAGATAAGAGCCATCATAGAGTGGGTAGCTCCTAAAAATTGGACAAGGTGAGATCTTTCATGGTTATGGTAGGCTACTATCGAAGGTTCATTAGGAACCTCTCGCAAATTTCTTATCATATTACATCATTGCAGAGAAAAGGTAAGACGTTTGAATGGACAAAGGAGTGTGAGGGTAGTTTTTAGCAATTTAAGCAATTGTTGACACATGCACGAGTGCTACAGATTGCAGATCCAGACAAAGAGGTTCTGGTATGCATAGATGCTTCCAAGATAGGTCTTGGTGGAGGCCTTATGCAGGATGGACAGGTGGTATGCTATGATTCCTAGAAAGTAAACGAGCACGAGCAGAACTACCTGACACATGATATTGAGTTAGCAGAAATCATACATGCATTGAAGATGTGGAGACACTATCTTCTTGGCAAGAGGATTTTACTTATGAGTGATAACATTAGGTTGAGGTATTTGTTTGACTAGCCGAATCTGAATGTCAAGCAGGCTAAATGGTTGGCCATGATCTATGAGTTTGAATTCGGGATCAAGTACATCAAAGATAAAGAGAACAGGGTGGCATATTCTCTCAGTAGATTGGTATAGGTAAATCACTTGGGAGCTATGAGCTCATATGGGATAGATCTATAGGAAAGGATTTTGCAGGCAGGTCAACAAGATGTTAGGTATATGGAGATTGTGCATAGGTTGCAGTAGGGTGCTAGTAGATGTATAGGTGATAGTATAGGTATAGGTATAGGTACAGGTGCAGGTAAAGGCACAGGTAGTGGTACAAGTATAGGGGGAAGTATAGGTACAGGCACATGTACAAGTATAGGTACAGGTGAGGTGCACAAGGTATGGATTATTGTCTTACAATGAATGGATTGGCCAGATTCAGAGACATGATATATGTACCAGATAGCAACGAGCTCAAGAAGGTGATCTTGAGGGAGTTTCATACCAAGCCTTATTCAGGTTATCCAAGTTATCAAAAGACATTGACTACAGTAAATAAATTATAATTATTGGCCAAATTTGAAGAGGAATTTAGTAGAGTTTTTGGTGAGGTGTTTCAATTGTCAGCGAGTAAAGGTAGAGTGAAAACATCTAGGTGGACTACTATAGCCGATCGTGATTCCAGAGTGGAAATGGGAGGTCATTTACATTGAATTCATTATAGGGTTTCCAAATATAGTGAGATAGCATGAATCCATCATGGTTATTATGGACAAGTTGACAAAGGTTTCAAACTTCATTCCATTAAAGTCTATGTTCTCAACTAGCTATGTGACACAGGTATTCATCAGAGATGTGGTTAGATTGCATGGTGTTCCAAAGAATATTCTGTCAGACATGGATGTGAAGTTCACTTCCAAGTTTTAGAAGGAGCTATTTGTAGGTTTGAGCATAGAGTTGGCCTTTGGCATAACTTATTATTCGTAGACAGATGGACAGACAGAAAGGGTGAACAAGATATTCGAGTACATGTTGAGGATGTATGAGATGCATCAACAGCGGAAGTGGAAAGAGTATCTCCCCTTGGTATATTTCGCATATAACAACAATTATGAGGAGTCATTGAGGATGAGTCCTTTTGAGGCATTGTATGGGCGGAGTTGTAAAACTCCTATCAGATGGAGTGATACAGCTAATAGGGTATTGATTGGACCAGAGATGTTGACAAACATAGAATAGGAAATGCAGGTGATCAAGAAGAATTTAAAGATGACAGAGGATAGGCAGAAGAGCTATGTAGATCAGAACACATTGCTCAAGGAATTCGAGGCTAGGGAATAGGTGTACTTGTACATGAAACCTAAGAAGAGCTCCTTGCGGATTGCATCATGTGTCAAGCTGGCACCACAGTTTTGTGGACGCTTCAGTATCATCGAGAGGAATGGGAAAGTATCCTATCGACTTGCACTACCTCTAAGAGTGAAATTCCATGATGTTTTCCATTTATCATTGCTTAATAAGTATGTTAAACATGTTGATCATGTGATTGACTGTTATGTATTGTAGGTGGAACCAAATGGAGAATTTCAGCTCGAACCTCAGTATCTATTGTAGAAAAAATCGCTCATGTTCTAGAACCAAGAAATCAAGAAGGTTAAGGTGCAGTGGAAGAACTTTGTGCCTGATGAAGCTACATGGGAGATAGCGGATTAGATGCAGGTTATGTATCCTTCCTTGTTTTTTAGTTGAGGTAAAGCGATTTTGGCTTGGTGTTTTGGTGTGATTTCAGTATATGCTTTGGTGTATGTTCTTGTATATGTTTTGATGATTTTTCTATATGTACATATGTATATGGATGTAAATATCTCCATGAGATAAGTTATAAAGCTCCAATAAGTGGTATAGGTGTCATGTCATTATGATGCCATGTTATTATGTTGGTTTGCTTTTTAACAGGGTGATCATTGTAAATACTACATCGAGCTATGTTATAAAGCTCCATGGGCAGTATGTTTGGTTTTTAGCAATTTTACTGAGATATTGGTGTGGTCTAACATCGAGGATAGTGTTCCCCAAGGGCGAAGGTTCTATAACAACCCTAGTAAAAATTCCATGTAATAAAAGTTAATAAAGGCAAAAAAATAATAACCATGGTCAATGGGACACTTATTCCAAGCTGAATGTTGGGCAAGACATCCTAGGGGTTGTTCATTTTGTTGTTTAAAGACTAAGGAAAATGTAAAAGTCAATGACTAAGGCTTTGGAAAGAAAAAATGGAATTTTTGGCACATTTATTTATGAAAATAGTGGAAATTAGGAGAAAAAGGAGATGAAAGGTCACAAGTTGCATGTGAGGAGGAACATGAAGGAACATAATGCAAAATGAATAAAATAAAGGCCTCATTCATAAAAAGGCTTCTAAGGATCAGTTGGTAACCTTTTGTCAGTTCAGTTTTGGATCTCTCACATTATTCTCTATATCTCTCTCATTCTTGGACACTTAAGTTTTCTTGGAGCATTTTGGCATTGGAGTAAGAAAGGAAAAGAAGTCAAGAGGAAGTAAATATCAAGCAGGGAAAGGAGGGATCAAACAACTACAATAGGCATCATTGCATGTATCAACTTTCGTGTGTATTTTCCTTTCTATATTTGGCATGCATGGTATTGCATGTGGTTATTTTACTATTGTGGCATGGATTTTGCCAGGCATGATAGTGTTTTTAGCGTAGCCTTGCCATTTCCAGATAACCATGGTGTGATGGGGTTCTCATGTTTAGGTTGAGCTAGATGGCTGAATGGATTTGAAGCTGAGTGGGATGGACCTCCGAATGATAGAGCACATGGCCTAATGGTCCCTGAATCAAAATGTAGATCATGATAAATCCACTGACCTAGTGACCCTTGAGATATACTATGGGTTGTGGTAAAGAGAGGATTGTGTTCTTGCAAGTGAATGGCGGGATAAACAGTAAATCCATGAGGTGGTTTGCTCTCTGTTGTGCCTATTAATCTCAAGTTTGGGATATGTGGTAAATCCTAGAGAGTGGGTCTCGGTTTAGGGCCTCGTAATCTGAGCTTGGATTGCAGTAAAGCCTAAGATACTAGGAGATAGGAAAATTCCTCACGGTGTAGGTGGAGAAAATCCAGTGGCATCCATGCTTGTTTGGCCTAGTGATAGGGTGGAGATCACAGTAAATCCTGTTATGATATGTTAATTATGTTGGCCTAGTGATTCAGGATGGATTATGGTAAAGCTTGGTTTCTATTGATAAGGGTGAAGTGGTTTAGACTTGGTATTACCTGGTTGAGTTCTTTTGGTTTGAGTCCCACATTCATGCTTGGAATATGGCATAGGGGTGAATGGTTGAAGAGATATTTGGCTCTGCAATTCTATGGTTGAGTGGAACATGGAATTCCCATCCCGGGTTTGGTTTTTGCATCATTAATGAAAGGTTATTTCTCCTTCTATTTCTATGAGCATTTTTATGGATTATATATGGTTTATATGGTTGTACTTTCATACGTATTTTTTTTGTTATTATGTTTTTTATATGTGTGTTTTATGACAACAACTATGTATGGTTCTCAGATGCTTTTGCCGTTAAATGAATGGAGAATGTATGTATGTCATAATAGATGATAATACAACAAATGGCATGAGGGAGAAATGGTTCATAGATATTCTCATATAAGTATGAGATCCTTACACTTAATTATGTTTTTTACACATGTAGATTACATGTTGATGATATGTTTGATGAAATACCTTACATGGTTGGTAGGGGTTTTATTAAGGTCTTGTTCAACTATTGCTTTTGGATCCTTGTTTCCCTGTTATTTTACTGTTCCTGAGTTATCTTTCAAATTTGGGTAGTGACTTGGGCTCTCGACCTGAAAAAGTGTCTCAGGTCCTAGAGTCGCTGGCATATCATTGAAAAATTTAGTCTCTGGTCAATGGCACACAAGCCCGTGAGAGCGAACTTGGGTTTTTGTACACTCTCTTTCCTATAGCATGGGAGCGGTTGAGGCTGAATGTGTCAAGAACATTAGTGGGACCCAAGGATAGGACGTCTGAGTGGCTGACATGTCTCCTAAGGGTTCTGTTGTTGATGTGGATAGGTTACTTGATGTGTTCCGTCGATTCCACTTCCTTAAGGTCACAAAGGAGGTTGAATCCAATCATAGTAGCCTCTTGTCACATGTTTACTGTGGTTCGATGTTTTCTTGGATAGATGTGTGAGGAGGGTGGTACATATTGCTCCTTGTTATAACTAGGATGATGCCAATGCATCTTAACTCTTTTTCAACACATTCACTTCCACCATTAAGAGCTTTTAAGTATTGTTCAATTCACATTACAACTAAGTTATAGTCTTATTTTTCTATTACCTCTTCATAGTTGATACCAATACTTGCACACTTGTAAACATTAGTGAGATATACTAGATCACAATTTGAGTGTTTTTCATCTTTGTCTTTCTCTTTGTTCTTTTCTACATTGCAATCTTTCTACTCAGTTTCATATTTGATTATCCAATGGATTTGAAAATAGAGCTGCTCTTTCACTTAACAAATCATCCACAAGGTAACCGATTGAGTTGAGCATTTTTCATCATCATATTGTGGTTCATAATTTGTTTCACATTCATTGTTAAATAAGACATTACCAGGAGTTTCCTTACTAACAAATGCTACGTTATTGTCAATTACAAACATACTTTTAGTCTTGATCCCAATTACAATGGATTTAATACAATCACCATTTTTAACACCTTCATCAACTTCATCTTTCTCACTCCTGTCCATACTATACATCATTTCAAGAATATCCCAAATATTTTTGCATTACATGCTTCACCAAATTCATGCAAAATAATAGACATGATGTTTTCATCTAGCGTTGATATAATAAGAAGAAATACTCATACACCTCTACTCTTATTGGTGAGCACCAGTATTGTAGTAATAATGCTGCAACCCTTGGGCTACCTACTTTACTCTTATCAACCCAGTAGTTCGTAAGAAACTTGGAAGCGTCGGTGCTATATGCACAAGTACTAGTTCTCACTACAGGTCGTCACTTGGTTAGCCGGCACAAGATCACTAGGAGCTCAAGCCAACTTCTATGGATTCCAGAGAATCTCTATATGTGATGAAAGGAAATAAATATTACTCTACAGATGTTATTCTAATTGCAGAAAGGAGAAAGACTGAAATGTAAAGCAAACCTAGTGAACCCTAATTAACCAACTAATTCTACTTTTGTAGAAAGCACTATGAAAACCATGAAAGGAATGTCATTATCTACTCAAGTAAACAACATCTATCAATCTATTTTTGGAACTAAATAAGAAAAAAACATATTTTTGGATTTTTATGTATTCTTATGTGAATTTGACATGCATGTAATTTATTGTGTGAATGTGGTAGCGAATAGGTGGCGTTGAAGGGTGGTTTTGGGACTTGAGAGGATGTAGGGTGGTGTGGATGGGTCGTAGGAGGTCTCAGGTGGTCTTCTATATGCTTTTCCCACACTTGAACTTCAAAAGAAATCCTACAGGAAAATCTACATGAGGACACAGGAAATCTACAAGAGGAAAACAGGGCAACTACAGGAGGCCTACAGGAGGAGGATGAGAGCCGTTTTCATTATTTTGAGGGTGTGAGAGTGGGTGAAAAAGGTGGATGAAGGTTGTAATGACATGTTAGGGTGACTAATGTCTACCATGAACCACCAGGAGAGAGAAAGATGATTGGGTTTGCTCAAGAAGAGAGGAAGAAGTTCTATGGAAAATGCAGGAAACTAAGGCAGAATTGAGGTGAGGTTTGGGCGACCTATAGGGCATGGATCAGATGGAGGATGTGATGGCTGATAAGCTAGAATACTTCTAGAAGAGATCTATTGCAAAGGAACTGATAGTCAACCAATAAGATAAAGCAAGCAATGAAATGAGTGCATCTAGAAAAACAGAGTTTTGCATCAAAATAGTCTAAACTATGATCTATGGAAGGAAATGTTGAGAAATGCTGCAAGAAAGGAAAGCATGAAAGAAGACTATTTCAAATCAGGAAGTGAGCATGATGAAGAAGATATAAAGCAAAGCAAAAGTGGACTATTATCCTACCAAAAAGCTGCAAACACTAGAAGTTCTATGAATGGGGAAAATCTGTGTTTTTGGGGCAGCAAGAGAGTCTTTGACTCAACTCATGGTCCCATAGGGAGGAAGAGAGGCCAAGGAACTACTTCTAGCCTTTTGAATCTTTTCTGATCACTTCTTAACCTGCTACAAAAAGCACAAATGAAAGCAAACTACTAAATCATCAAAAGAAACCTATTCTTAACCATGAAAGAAATACATCTAACAACAAATTAATCTACAAACTGAAGTAAGCATACAAATACAAGTAAAGAGAACCTTGGCTACTTGGATTAGGCCCTAACCCAAGAGCTTCAACCCTCTAAGGTAACTCAGTGCTAGCTCAAAAAGGATTCCATCTCCATTATAAAAACAATTAGCAAGTTTACATGAGGTTGTCACAAAAATAATAAGTTCGAAATTTGAGCAAAGTTTACATAAGAAAAAATCTGACCCTAGTGAGGCTCTAGGCCTCTCTACTTATATAAATGAAGCTAAAAAAAAACTCCTTTAAATAAGGGAGGCTTGGCTCCGAAAACTCGAGATAATCATTAGTCATCTTCCACTTGCTCGGCTGCCTTCTACTGCATGATTCGACTACTTGTACTTCGAGCTGAATGAAGGGGAATTCGAAGTGAGGCGTAATAAATGAGGGGGATTCCCTCCTATAATTCCTCTCCTCTGGCCACTTCGATTTATTGCTACCAATTGTCCACTGGATCCTTGACTTTGACCTTGAAATCCATCAATAATCAATATTAAATACATGTTATACCACATGGCACAATAACTAACTCAACTCACTCTATAAGCATAAATATAATCAAAAAATCATACAATAAGCTAAGAGAATGGTTGATTTGACTAGGTTAGGATGTAAAATGAGCCCATATAATTACCCATTTATGAGGCTCATCAACTGAAGGTGTTGCTCATCCTCTGAGCAACCTAGTCAATCTCCTCATCTTTTATGGCCTTGGTGGCCTCCCTAGCATCCCAGGCTTCTGATGTGGTCTGCTCTTCTTTGCCATAGAATCCTACCTTCCTGTTTATGTCCTTCCATTGCTCCTCCTCTTCTTCTTCTCTTCTACCTTCCAGCATGCCTAACAGCAGTGGGGGACTTAGTTTGAGGCCAATCCACTTGACCTTCAGCCTCTTCATGGAGTGCTTGTACATTGGCACCTTTTTAATGCATCCTTCAGCCTCATGGGGGAATGATATTCCTTGATCTGCAAACTATGTGGTAAGGTGTTCCATCTCCTCACGTATGCATGCACACAGTCATCCCCAAGTAGCCTTTGCATATCCTCAAAGTGTGCAATGGCTTGTGCCTGATTGGTGAGATATCTAGGGGCAATCTGAGGGTCATTGGCAAGTAGGTTGTGTGTGCTGATGAGTGCCATATGATCTACTGTAGAACTATCTGAGCCTCCTATAGGAATGTTTTTGGGTCCTGTAGTACTGCCTTTTCCTTCCATGTGGAAGATCTAGGAGTCCCCCTTTCATAATTTATAGGTGTCTTGGAAGGAGATTCTTTCCCCTTGGTAGAGGGTGAATATTCAATGGTAATTGGCACTTTTGAAGAGGGCTGAGGTTTTCTTATTTTAATTCTTGTGCTCTTCCTAGCCCTGAAATACATGGAGGTCTGCTTTTCCTCTTTTTCTTTGGCTTGATTGGTGTACTGAGGGCAATGAGGGAAGCTTTTGCCTCCCTTTCCAAAGTCTCAGGGGGCTCTTCTCCTTGTTATTCCTTCTCTACCTATTTTTCTCCTTCTCCTGTCTCTTTTTCTGTCTCTTCCTGCTCTGTTTCTTCAGCTATCTCTTCCTCTATTTCAGTTCCTTCCTCCTTCCTTTCTTGTTCTGCTATGTCACCCCTGGCTCCACCTTCTCCCCCTTATTGTTCTTCCTCCTCACTACCAATAGGGCTAACATCATAAGTTAAGGCATTTATGTCATCCCCAGCTGTCATGTTTCGGAAAACTTCCCATGCTATAGGGAGTGTAGAGGTATGGAGGGCTTCCTCTACTAAGATTTTGATTAAGCCATGGTGAGATAGATTCTCTTAATTTCCTTCTTGTACCTTGGTGCTGGAGTCAATGAGGGACTGCAGGAGCAAGTAAGGGATACTGAGCTTCTAAGGTGCTGGAGTGTCCGTGCCATACCTTAATTCTTCAAGGATTCTAAAGTGATAACCATAAAAAATGTTGTACCTCCCCTCACTGGAAATGTATTTGATTATTTGATAGCTAACCTCATCCCAGGGATATGGTATGCTAGCCCTTCTAATGCCATTTTTATCTTCAACAGGGGTTTCATTATTTTGGAAAAGGTTCTTCTTGGCAGCCTAGCCAATTGGTTTCTCATCTTTACTCCAAGCTAGCCCAAGAGGAAGGGTAGTCACCCTACTAATAAATTCAGGGGTTATCTCCATGGAAAGACCTATAATGGTGACAATGGCATGAGTTCTTGTGTGAGGGACCAGAGAGAGAGCAAACTCTTGGGAAATTTCCTCATCAAACCCTTGAAATTTCTCAAAGAAATTCATCCAATTTTCCCTTGTGAAGATGTCCACCACTTGAGGATGTGCATGGAGCCTAGTGGAGTTAGTGGGCTCCTTTCTCATAAACCCTCCTATCATATTTTCTATACTCTTTTGGAAAACCAAATATGGAGGTGGAGACAAATTTTTTTGAGAAAAACAGAGAAACAGAGGAGACTGTGTTTTTTTTTAAATAAGAAGATTTTTTTTTAATGTATTTTCTCCTCTCCTAAAGACTTATTTCTTCCTCAAATTGAGACCAATTCTTTCATATATTGATATTCAACAGGGGTATGCATGAACCCTACTTCTTCAGACTGAGAATCGTGGTAAAAATCATGTTTTCTCCCTTCAAAACAACTCACTGCCCCTCCTGTAGAAACCTATTGTCCCTCCTGTAGATTTACTATAGGTGCTCCTATAGAAAACGCCAAGAGCAAGAATATGGGAGAGATCAATGGAGGACGGTGGTTACGAGGTTGTGGGGGCACAAGGAGACTGTTGTAGTTGAGTTACGAGGAGAGAATGAAGGAAAAGGTGGTGAGAATGCTCGGGGAGGAGTACTTATTACCCTTTATGGATATTTTTGGTGAGGAGTATTGAGCTGGAAAGGTATATGTTGGCCATATTCACACCATTGGTCCCCACCTGCTTGGTCATCATGGCCCCTCCTCGTAATCATCCCTCATTATTGCATCGGAGTTAGCACTTCCTCCACTACCTGTCCTTGGCATCTTGTGCTGGAGTTGATTGTGCGCACGTGTGGGTGACATCTCACATGAGTGGAGTCAACTAGATCAAGGTGGCCAAGTTAACTAGCCACCTTTTCCCCTCGTTCAACTTCAACCATCTCATTGCTCTTACATGACTTCTAGTTACAAAAATGAAAATAGAGTGACTTAGCTACTTATCTGTGATCTGAGTGTATTGGCTGTGAGGTGTTGTGGCTTTCTCTGTTGCATCCCTTTATTTCCCTTTTTACATGTTGTCTCTTCTTGCTGATGTGTGCTTGTGTGCTTGTGCAAGTTCTTCTCTGGTTGGATCTGCTCTTCAGGTGCCCTTTCAACCTTCATGTTTGCACTCTCTTGCTATTGGTGCTAGATTTTTATGGGATCAGCGGCTACAAGAATTCCTACAGGAGCTCCTGCAGCTGCTTCTCCCCTTGAAACTTCAACTTCTTCCTATGCTTGGAGCTCGAGGATGATGCTAGAGGTGTAGATAAAGATGGAGAGGTAGTAGGTAGGCTTCAGGTGAGGTTGATAGCGCTTTTTCCTCTCATTTTTTTGTTTTTTTTTCATATTGGAAAACTGTTTCTTTTTCTGTGTTTTTCTTGGATAGGAGAAAAATGATGCTTGGGATGTGATGCAGGTTTAGAAATGATGGAAATTAGGTTTGAAGATTGTAGGAGGGATTATAGGTTCTTCATGAAGCTTCTTTGTCCCTCAAACTTCCTTCTGTAGCCACTTCTGGTTCTCTGTAATTCCTACAGGAGCCTCTTGTAGAAAACACAGAGCCCCCTGTAGAAAACACAGTTTTTGAAAGCGAGGTACAATGGGGTGAAAGAAATTCCAAGAATGATGGAGGAAGGTGTGGAGAAGATGAGATGGGTGTTGTTATGCATGTTAGGGTCCCCTTGGCACCTTCTTCTGCTCCTGTAGTCCTCTTGCAAACCTGCAATGCAAAAAAAAAATCATTTTCTTTCTCCTTTTTCTCTCTTTTTTTTTTTGAAAACAAACAGGGCACCTCAGAGAGGTTTTCATGCTAATTTCCTGCCCTGGGCACCTCCAAGGAAGGTTTTCACCCAGGGATCTTATTCTCCCCTCCCCCCCCCTTATTTTTTTGTTTGACATCACTAGGTCGCCTCAGAAGAGGTTTTCAACCAAATGATGGGATTTAAGCACCTCATGGAGGTTTTCACTTGAGTCCTTATTTTTTTTGTTTTTGTTTTTTGTTTTTTTTCTTTTCTTCAGTGAGTGGGTGAAGTGGAAGCTAATACACACTCCACTACCATCATTGTTTTATTCAAATCTTCAATAAACTCTAGCTTGGAGAGAGGTTTCTTGTAGACTTTCAACCGATGTCCATTGACAAGCATGGGGATGGCTTCATCATCATTGGTTCTGATCAGAATTGAACCGTTGTCATTGCATTTCTCCATATTGTAGGGTCCCAACCATCTTGTCCTTAGCTTGCCTTTGAAATCTTTGTATATTGAATCGTAGAGTAGTGCCCAATCTCCCTCTTGGAATTGCTTCTCCTTGATATTTTTGTCATGCCATATCTTTCTCTGAAGCTGAACTACCTCTGTATGGAGAAGGTCTTTCAATCTGTATTCATCCAATCCATTGAGATGAAGTAATCTCTCCTTCTGTGCATGGCTAAGGTCTAGGTCTAGCTAAGCTGCCATCCTTAGGGTATTGAATTCAAACTCTATTGACAACAAATCCTTCTTCCCATAGACCAGTTCATAAGGTGTGAACCCTGTGGTGGTCTTCCATGTTGTGTTGTAGGCCCAAGTGGCCTCAACTAATCTGTCTGCCCAATATTTTCTGCTACTACTCACTACCTTGGTTAGGATCCCTTCCAAAGCTCTGTTAGTGACCTCCACTTGCCCATTGTCTTGTGGATGGTAAGGGGTGGAAGTCCTTTGCTTGATCTTATGATGTGTGAGCAGGTTTTCAATCAGGCTGGAAGTGAACTGACTACTTTGCTCTTGACCAACTCTCTCAGATACTGTTGTGCTCTACAACAACCCCCCATTTCATACAAATTTTATTCTCAAAACTATAATATGAAATGGGTCCCTTTTTATTTAAATTGGTATCAACTTATTATTATTCAAAAAGGTCTGAAACAAAATAAAAAAATTATAAAACCTTTTTGATAAACCAATTAATCGGTCTTATAACATATAAATGAGTAATCTTTTATCATTGCGATAAAGCGATCGCAAGATCGCATATCACAATGACAAGGGAGGCATGACTTAAAATACCCATTGATTTTCTCCGACGTGACAATGCACAAAAGGCTATCGGATATCGACAATGACAAGCTATCATAACAAAAGCCCCTTTTCGCTCCGATGCGATGCGATATCGCTATCGGCGATCAGAGATGTACCATGCATGTTTTGCAAAGCCCTCAGTTAAAACTCCTGATGCGAATTGGCGATATCGCTATCGACAATCAGTGATTCCGAAAGGAACCAATATAACAACTTAAGCTTTCCCTCGATGGCCGATTGCGATAAAGCTAAAAGCGCGGATTTCAAAAAGGATTGATAAAGCCGGGATATTACGGTTAATTAGTATTAAAGGCCTTATCTTCCTGATAGCGATTCGCTTACGCTCAACCGCCAAAACATCAAAGCGATGCTTGAATGAATCATCCGGCCAATAAACGATATGATGAGTATTTAAAGAATTGACAGGTTTAAACTGCCATTTATTGAGATAGTCAGTCTAAAATCTCTTCATAGATTGTATCCGCGGCCACCCTAAGTTAATCCTCCATTATGCATTGATTAATATATCTCGTTCATATTTGGTTTGCACCACCAATTCTCCGCATTACGTTCATTTTCTCTCCTGTGTAGAGCTCTTCCAAAGCAGTAAATTCAAGCAGAATGGGGAAGAAATCGAAGAAAACTAGAACAACTTCCGCTTCAGCAGTTACAAGACAAAACATTGCTGATCCTGGACAAAGCAAAAAGGGACTGATATCGGACACCACATGTTTAAGACTCGGTAAAACTACTTGGCTGAATATCTACAATCTAATTGAGGCCGAGGAGCCTAAGGTAACAACAGTGCAAGCCACTACAGACGCGACCCGAAAGTCTGATGCTACCCTTAAGGATCTAGCTAACTCTTACCTTCATCGGATAGCAGCCCGAGAACAAATTCTCCCATATACAGATGTGGTGAGATGGGCAATTGAAGAAATCCCAATCACCAACAGAACGTTCAGCACCATGGATGGGAGAGTCTTCGGCTCGTTTCAACCTGATGATTTGAGGTAAATGTATCATTTTCCTGCACCGGAGAAGAAGTACAACAAAGCATTTTTGGAAAAGTTCAGAAATTAAAATGATATTGAATCTAGCTCGGGAGGTAGCCTATCAGATTACATCCGAAGGAGTTACAAAAACTCTAAAGAGCAAAAAGAAGCAGGTTTGGCCTCCTTTTCCTCTAAGATGCGGTGTCTATGCTTTGCATGACTTTAAACATGTAGAGAAAGAAGATGATAAAATCAAGGCACTAAGTCTAGCAACTCTTCCTAATAGGCGATTCAATCCAAACAAAGTCGCCTACAATGCACTTGAATAGGAAAAATTAACTAAATTTGATCATAAAGAAGATATGTTCAATGACCTGTTCTCCTCAGCCGAGTCAATATCCCAAGTTAAATCACTAGCCATAATGGAATATCAGGATAACGAGTTAGTTGAATTTAACAGACTTAGAGAACAGAGGTTGCAAACTCTGCCTCTAGATCTGTTAGCAATGACCCCAACGACAAAATCAAGCGAGCCTGAGCAACGACTCACTAAGGCGCCTCCTGCTACATCAAAAGAGTAGGAGGAAGTGCATGCAAAAGAGCAAGAGGAAACCCATGCAAAAGAGCAAGAGGAAACCCAGAGAAAAGAGCAGGAACAGAGCAGCACAGAGGTGAATATAGATGCCTAGATTGACCCGAAATTTCTCCAGGAATGGCAGCAATTCGACTCAATCATAAGCAATCTTGAGAGCTCGAAGGAAGCTGAAACATCAAAAGCGGCTGACACACAGGAGACAACATCTAAACAGGTTCCAAGTGGAACCAGCGACCTACCCAGTTCTACAAGAATAAAGATAATTCCTAAGGATCCCTCCGATCAGATTGTTTTACATGTAGAAGAAATTCCTCCCTTAGATGTCTTTTATAGCCCAAAGCACAAGGCTGTAGTAAAACGACAGCGGAAAAGGAGAAGGACTGATCAAACTTCCCTATTCCCTGAACAAACAGTGATGGGCAACGTGGTTTGGAAGGAGGAGTTGACCTAAAAAAACTGTCCCAATATGCTGGAGCCTATTCGGCAGCCACCATAGACAAGTCATCAGAGGTGAGTAATCTATTAAAAGGAAAAGACCAGGAAATCATTTTTCTACAAGCACTACTATCGGAGGCACATCGGAAGGCAGATCACGCAGAACGGCAATTTTTTACACAACAACAAATAAATAATCAATTGAATAAACAATTACAGGAAGAGAAACAAAGAATTGATTCGAGTGCAGTTCAAAAGCAGAAAGAGATGTCGGAAGCATTAGCAAAACTAAAAGCAATGAATGAACAAATTATGAAGTCAAAAGATGAGAAAATTGCTCAACTATCAACCCAAATAGAGAAAACCAAGAATCTTCCACAGCTAGCTGAATTCGAAGCAGAGGCATTATAGATAAACAAGGCATCGGTAACACAGATAAGGCTGTTATGTCAACAAATCGCCCAAGACGAAACTTTATGTGACTTAACAGCATCAATAAGTGATAAATCGGCTAATGCTAGAACAAACTTGGAGCAGGCCGATGAGACTTTGACTAATTTTCTTGAGTGGCAAGACACTGATGAGGGACAGGTAGCTAATTTGCCAAAAATCCTAGAATCGCATAAAGAGATATTATTTATGGAGTGGAAGTCACAGTTAATGAAAGGAGAGAGAGAAATTTCAAGATGCAAATTAACCACAAGTAATTTGGTTGAACTGATTAATGATACTCTCTACTTATCTAACATGATTTCTCAATGTACCCCAGGTAAATTGCTATCGGCTAAAACATTGGAGCAGTCATGTTATCAAGAGCTGGAGAAAAATAGGAGATTAATCGCAGGAATTAACAGTTTGACATGGGACACCTATTGGTTGTTCTTAGTCAAACCATACAGCCAGAGAGCCGCCCTCAAGTGCCTCACAGATGTAATCAGGTGTATCATTCCCGATATACAAGATGCCACCTATGCTGCCCAACTCAATTCTCGTCTCAAACGACCACCAGAAGTGGAACCAATGCTTGCAATATGCCAGCTCAGGTCTAAAGGAAAACAACCTAAGTGATGAATCATGCTTCCGACTTCCAGATTGTCGTAAGGAAGATATTCAGAATCAAGTTGTACCAATTAAATAGGATTTTAGTTTCATAGTTATTTAGTTTTAATCAAGTATTTATAGACCCTTTCATGTATTTAGAAAGGGTCGTAAGTTTTTGTATATGACTTAAACCTGAAGTTGCACTACTGTACTTCAGGCATATTCTTTTATAAAGACTGGGCCAATTATTCCAATTTTGATAACGAAGCTTTTATGTGAATGTGCACTACTGCCTTTGTTTAAAAGTGTTTCTGTGTCGAAAGAAGGAATCCAAATAGCGATTGATATTAGGAGTGATTTGTAGCTCATATGGTACTATTATCTATGTCTGAGTTCATTTCTTTTATGTGAATTGTTGTTTGATCGCTCTTGCTATTATCAGATATATGCATGTGTTTTAACAACATTCTTTATACTTTCCACTACTGGATGTTTACAGCATGCTTTCCTTTTAATCATACATGTATCGGTAATATAAAAAGATAGGTGTAACAATGTGTTAATCACTTTGTTCAAATATTTGAACAAAGTAATCATTAAGTAAAGGAATATCAATGTTTATTGCTTAGAGTCATCTATATGCCTATCAATGAACAGAGATTATCAAACGTTTCACTTCAAAGAATAGAAGCCTCTCGGGATAGAATAGTTATTTATATTTTCGCTGATAGATTAGGTCATCCACTCATTATCGTTTATTAGAAATCAATCACTCATCCATCCCCTTTTATTCATTATTGGGAAACTAGTCCCATTATATCCAGTCGAGCCACCATTCCAAACAGAAAAGGAGTTGTATTAAGGTCCGGACCGGGTGGTTATCCCCCAATGTTGATACAATGATTTTCGGGGCATCAACAGATACCCAAATTTGTAGAATATGTTTTCTCTCAAAAACTTAGCTACTTTTTCTTCTGTCGCTGCTTTGATTTCTTTTGTCTCTGCCCACTTTGTCAGGTAGTTGGTGCACATAATGATGTATTGCTTCTACTTTGAAGGGGGGTTGATAGGCCCCACAAATTCCATGCCCCACTTCTCAAATGGCTTAAAGGTCACTTGAGGTTACATGGGAATTTCATCCTTTGGAGTGAGTTTCCCCATCCGCTGACACCGATCACACTGGTTCGTGTATCTCCTTACATCCTGATGAAGAGTGGGCCAATAGTAGCCTACTTGCAATATCTTGAAGGCGGTTCTTTTTACTCCAAAATGACCTCCACAAGGCCCATCATGACAGATTAGGAGGATGTCAAAGACTTCCTCCTCCCTGACACATCTTCTCAAGATCTGATTTGGGCCAAGTTTGAAGAGATTGTCCCTAATCCAGGTGAAAGGGCTGCTTTTGCTTACTATCTTGCTTTTCCCTTTTGAGGACAAGTGTGGTGGGAACTGTGTTGAAACCAAGTAGTCTACTATGTCAACAAACCATGGAGATAGTACTGATATAGAAAATAGGTGTTCATCTGGCATTTGTTCGTCCACCATTCCTTCTTCACTTGTAGGCATATTTACTCTAGACAAAAAGTCAACAACAACATTCTCTTTACTAGGCTTATCAATAATTGTCAATTCAAGCTACTGCAATAAAAGAAACCATCTAATAATGCAAGCATTTACATCTACTTTGTTCATTAAATATCTTATTGTAGCATGATCAGTGTGCACAAAGGTTTGATAGCCTGTGATATAATGTCTGAATTTGTTTAAGGAGTGCACGACAGCTACGATTTCCCTCTCGGTCACTATATAGTTTAACTCTACCTTTGACAAGTTTTTACTTATAAAGTATATGGCATAAGGAAACTTTTCATCAACTTGTCCTAAGGCTGCTCCTATCACTTTGTTCGAAGCATCTGTGTGAATGTGAAATGGTAGGGCCTAGTTTGGGCCTCTCAAAATTGGGGCAGTCATGAGCTTTCTCTTCAAGGTATCTAGGGCTTCTTGAATTAGTTTTCTGACCATATGAACTCAACATCATTACCTAGGAGGCTAAACAAAGGAGAGGCTATCTTGCTGAAGTATTTCATGAATCTTCTGTGATATCTGGCTAAGCCTAGGAAACTTTGACATCTCTCACCTTTTGAGGAGGTGGGACCCTTTGGATGATGGCAATTTTGTCGGGGTCCACCTACAGTTCTTGCTGAGATATTGCATGACCTAGCACGGTCCCTTCAGTCATCAAGAGTTCACATTTTTCCGGGCTGAGGGATAGGTTCATCTCAATACACTTATCTAGAACTTTTCCTAGGTTAGACAAAGCTTCCTGAAAGTCAGAGCCATAAGGAGTAAAATAATCCATGTATATTTATATTGCATCATGAACCAATTTAGAAAATATACTCAATACCACTCTTTGGAAAGTGGCTGGAGCATTGCATAAGACAAAAGGAAGGATCCGGTATGCAAAGGTACCCCAAGGACAAGTGAAAGTGGTTTTATCTTGGTCTTCTGGGTTGATTTGAATATGATTGTACCCGCTAACCCATCTAGGAAAGAGAAAAACTTTTTCCCTGCCAGACCGCCTAACACTTGATCTATGAAAGGTAAAGGAAAGTGGTCCTTTTAAGTGGCTTTGTTTAATTCCCGATAGTCGACACAGATTCTCCACTTACCATTTTTCTTTGGCACTAGCACCAAAGGAGAGACCCATTCACTGTTAGAGATGGGATAGATGAATCCTGCATCAAGCAACTTATGCAGTTCTTCCTTAACAATATCTTTAAGTGTTGGGTTCATCATCCTTTGAGGCTAACTCACTAGTTTGCAATCCTCCTTGATGTATATATGATGAGTAAATACTGAAGGGTGCACTCCCTTCATCTCCTTATAACTCCAAGTGAAGGAATATAGATGTTTTCTTAGTAGGTTGCATAGCTCTTTCTCCTTGGAAGGAGATAGGGATGGATTGATTTTCAATGTTCTTTCTGGGCCGAACTCTATATTTTTTACATAGAGAGAAGTAGGGTCGGCCATACAGAGATCAGTTGAGGGATTTTTTGGGTTTCTCTTACTATGTTGTCTAATGGTGATACACTGGGAGGTGGATTCCGAATCAATTTTCAAGCATATCATCCTCATATTGCGGTTCTCCTCCCTTTGCAATTTCCATTGCACAAAGTGGTGCAGAGTAAACTTCATCTTTATCCTCCTCCTCCAGTCAGAGAGGTAGATCATGTTCTAGAAAGGGTTGTGCAGGAAGATATAGGGTCAACTACTTAGACATATGCCCATTCTTGATGGCCATGTTCCTAGATCGGCAGCTAATATAGGCATCAGTTGTAGCCAACCAGGGTCTTCCCAGGATTAGAGGATACCCAGTGAGCTTTTCCTTTGGATGGAGAACTAAAAAATCAGCAGGGTACTCCCAAGAATCAACGGAGACCATCACATCTTCCACAATCCCCTCAGGGGTCATGGTGGAGCGGTCTGCTAGCTGCAACACTGTCGTGGTTTTCATCAAGGAGCCCTGGAGGTTAATTTTGAGCATTGTGTCCTTTGTCATCACATTAATGGTAGCTCCCAGATCAATCAAGGTATGTGGGACTATTGTGCCATTGATGTGAACATCAACCACTAGGCTTCCAGGATCTAGATATTTTGGATACATTATCTGCCCCAACATCAGGTTGGACAGTTGTCCTATGACATTGATGGTTGGGGCATGTCTCTTGTGCCTTCCTAGATGCCTAAAGAACTTCTATTTGATCAACCTATTGTAGATAAGTACATCTTTTATGGCTTGGAGAAGTGGTATCTTCACACATAAATGTTTCAATTCTCCCAGGAGTTCAGTCTCTTCTGGGGTAGGTTGGATTGTCATGGATAGTCTCTCAGGAAAGGGTGGATTTGCTTTAGGTTCACTTTCCTCTTTATCTTCCTCAACCTCCCTGGGTGGAGGCTGGCTATCTGGGAGAACTTTCCCAGATCACAAGTTGATTTCTTGAATCTCCACAACATAAGTTGGGCATGATGGCTCCCCACTATACACTTGTTGAGAATGTATGTTGTTCAGATTCAAATTTGGCTGGGTAGGCATTTGGGGTTGCCTTGGTGGAGCAGAAGGTAACGGTTGTGGTTGGCTAGGTGGTGGAGGCAGAAGAGAGGGAGGATAGTTGTATTGGTGCCTCCACCCCTGATGAGATGCATTCCACTGAGGCTGTGGCTGAGCATAGGATTGAAATCAATGAGTGGCTGGTTGGACATGATATTGAGATGTGAAGGACCAAGGAGGAGGTGTGGGCCAAGAAGGATGAGCAGGGGGCGTTAAGAAGGTATGTGTGTGACTTGGTTGGGGTTGTAGTATGCCTGAGATGTCCCTTGCATCCCTTGCTGGTATGGTATAGGTCCATGCAGCCACCTTTGGTATATGTAATAAATTTTTTTCGTGGTTCCTTCGACCCCTTGGTATACAACTTTAAGACTGAGCAAGGAAGGGCACTTATCTATAGAATGATTGTCTTCACAGACTGAACAAACATCTATAGAGTTCAATGGGAAATCATTCCTAGGATGCCTCCTGGTGCATCTAGGGCAAAAAATGGCCAAAGCCCTCTACGTTTCCTCTTGTTTTCTTTTGATATGTAAAGTATCCATTTGCATGGCAAGATTCTGTAGCATCTTACTCTTGAAGTCTTCCAGCATGCTCCCAATTTCATCTTTAATGGATGAGTTGGAAGAAGAGGAACTAGCTATGGGTTGACTCCCCCTACCTTTCCTTCTGGTTGCTCTAGAGTGGTTTCTAAAAATAGTCTTTATGTCCTCATAGGATAGTTGGTAGATGTCTCCCCCGACCAGTAGATGGAGGGTGTTTAAAAGGTCTTCCCGAATTCCCCTGAGCAGGACCAACTTCAGAGACGCAGGGCCAAGTGTACACCCAACCCTTTTGTAATTAAGCTGGAACCTCTCTTTGTAGTCTTCCAGGGACTCATCACTTCCCATGGTCATTTAGAAGATTTCTTCATTAGTATCTTTTGTCCTACAATAGTCCTGATACTTGTTGTTAAAGGTTTGTTGCATCTAAGCCCATGTTGTGATGTTGTTTCCAGGTAACCCCATGAACCAAAACAACACTGTGTCCTTGAGAGTAGAAGGGAACAATTTCAACTTTTTCTCATCTTTTGCATAGTCATAAGTTTGACAGATGATGAAAAACTCAAACAAGAAGGTGTCAGGATCTTCTGTAGTCAGGCCATGGAAGTGACGTAGGGCTGAAGGACTTATATTTTTTGTTTTGGTGTCCCCATTGGTCTCCCAAATGGGAAAGGTACCCTCTATTCTTTCTCCATTTCCCCTAGAATTTCTATTTTCCGCCATTGGCTCCATAGAAATGTTTTCTTCTTCTTCTTCCCCTATAGGCTCTTCAAATATGTCTCGCTGTTCACCTAAGGGTTCTTCTTGATCATAGCCACCGAGGAAGAGAGAAGGTTGTTGTGTGAAGCAGTGGGGGCGTTGTGAAATTTTTTTCCCGAGTTATCTCTATTCCTATGAGGCATGAAAGGAAATATTTTTGAGTTGTTTTTTCTTCTTCTTTTTTCCCACACTGATAGTACCTGCAGAAACTGAAATTGTGATTGAACAAAACAAATTGCAACTAGCTGAAATGAACTTGCTGAATGGAAATTGTAGAATTGAAAAGGAAAGTAAGGAAATGCAGAACTGAAAGAAAGGAAATGACTAATCTACTTTTTCTGAAATGGAAATTGCAGAATTGAAAAGGAAAACAAAGAAATGCAAAACTGAAAGGAAAAAAATGATTGTCTACTTTTGCTGAAATAAACTATTAGCAGAATGTTGCAATAGGAAATAGAAGAAAGCAGTAATCACAGAATACTCTGACACTTCCCCGGCAATGGTGCCAAAAAGTGGTGAGCACTAGTATTGCAGCAATAATGCTGCAACTCCTAGGCTTCCTACTTTACTCTTATCAACCCGGTAGTTCGTAACAAACTTGGAAGCGTCGGCGCTGTATGCACAAGTACTAGTTCTCATTGTAGGTTGTCACTTGGTCAGTCGGCACAAGATCACGAGGAGCTCAAAGCAACTTCTATGGATTCTAGAAGAAGCTCTATATGTGATGAAGGGAAAGAAAGATTACTCTACAGATGCTATTCTAACTGCAGAAAGGAGAAAGACTGAAATGTAAAGCAAACCTAGTGCACCCTAATTAACCAACTAATTCTACTTTTGCAGAAAGCACTATGAAAACCATGAAAGGAATGCCATTACCTACTCAAGGAAGTAAATAACATCTAAGTAAGCTATTTCTGGAATTAAATATGAAAAAAAAACATATTTTTGGATTTTTATGTATTTTTATGTGAATTTGACATGCATGTAATTTATTGTGTGTGAATGTGGCAGTGAATAGGTGGCGTTGAAGGATGGTTTTCGGACTTGAGAGGATGTAGGATGGCATGGATGGGTCCTAGGAGGTCTTAGGTGGCATTATGGAGGCTTTTCCCACACTTGTCCTTCAAAAGAAAGCCTACAGGAAAATCTACAGGAGGACACATGAAATCTACAGGAGGAAAACAAGGCAACTACAAGAGGCCTACAGGAGGAGGCCGAGAGTTGTTTTCATTATTTTGAAGGTGTGAGAGTGGGTGAAAAAGGTGGATGAAGGTTGGAATGAGGTGTTAGGGTGCCTAAGGTCTACCATGGACTACCAGGAGAGAGAACGATGATTGAGTTTCATCAAGAAGAGAGGAAGAAGTTCTATGGAAAATGTAGGAAACTAAGGCAGAATTGAGGTGAGGTTTGGGTGACCTATAGGGCATGGATCAAATGAAGGATGTGATGGATGATAAGCTGGCCTACTGCTAGAAGAGATCTTCTACAGAGGAACTGACAGTCAACCAATAAGATCAAGCAAGCAATGAAATGAGAGCATCTAGAACAACAGAGTTTTGCATCAAAATAGTCTAAACTATGATCTATGGAAGGAAATGCTAAGAAATGCTGCAAGAAAGGAAAGCATGAAAGAAGGATATTGCAAATAAATAATTGAGCATGATGAAGAAGATCTGAATCAAAGAAAAACTAGACTATTATCCTACCAAAATGCTGCAAACTCTAGAAGTCCTATGAATGAGGAAAATCTGTGTTTTTGGGGCAGCAAGAGAGTCTTTGCCTCAACTCATGGTCCCAGAGGGAGGAAGAGAGGCCAAGGCACTGTTGCTAGCCTTTGCAATCTTTTCTTATCATTGCTTAACCTGCTACAAAAATCACAAATGAAAGCAACCTACTAAATCATCAAAAGGAACTTATTCTTAACCATGAAAGAAATACATATAATAGCAAATTAATCTAAAAATTGAAGTAAGCATACAAATACAAGTAAAGAGATTATTGGATGCTTGGATTGGGCCCTAACCCAAGAGCTTCATCCCTTTAAGGTAACTCAGTGCTATCTCAAAAAGTATTCCATCTCCATTATAAGAAAACATAGCAAGTTTACATGAGGCTGTCACAAAAATAATAAGCTCGAAATTTGAGCAGAGTTTACATAAGAAAAAATTTGACCCTAGTGAGGCCCTACACCTCTCTACTTATATAAATTAAGCTACCAGCAACTTCCTTAAAATTAGGGAGGCTTGGCTCCCAAAACTCGAGATAATCATCAATCATCCTCCACTTGCTCGGCTGCCTTCTAGTGCATGATTCGACTGCTTGTACTCAAAGCTGAATGAAGGAGAATTCAAAGTGAGGAGTAATAAATGAGGGGGATTCCCTCCTATAAGTCCTCTCCTCTGTCCACTTCGAGTTACTGCTACCATTTGTGCACTGGATCCTTGAATTTGACCTCGAAATCCATCAATAATCTGCATTAAATACATGTTGGACCACATGGCATAATAACTAACTCAACTCACTCTATAAGCATAAATATAATCAGAAAATCACACAATAAGCTAAGAGAATGGTTGATTTGACTAAGTTAAGAGGTGAAATGAGCCCATATAACTACCCATTTATGAGGCTCATCACTTATCTTGGGGATTTATAAAAGTTTCTTGAACAAATTTCTGTAAATATACTAAACCAAGCAGTCCCTCCATTTTAATTTCCCAAAACTTGAATTTTTTACCTCAGAAAGATGGGAGAATTGGAATTAATCATTTTTATATTGCATCAATGTCTTCAAATTCTTTAGTCTAGTTTAGATCTATATTTGGCATTTCATATTCTTCCTCTTCATTTTTATTCTATTTCCATATATTTTTGAGTTCTCTCTGGAAGTCTTCTAGTCTCTTTTTCTGACCCATGCTACAATGGAAGCTCCTCCTATTTTCTTCATTTTTGTTCACGCTAGTCAAACAATGATAGCAATGATAGAAAATTCCCTTAGGAACTCCCTTCTCCTTTAATGCACAAGATGTTAGAACATTTCTGTAACAAAACGTCAAAAAAATATCTCATGGGTGATGGTTTGAATAAAAAACTAGTGGTTCCCAAACATCAAAAATAAGATACACAAATCTCTCTCTACTCGTGTTGCTTGGCGGCTCTTACGAGATTCACAACACCACTAGAAACACAACCGTTGTTTGGATTACAAATTGGTTCACATATCTTGAGTTGGATGGTTGAGCACTCATATCTTCTCTTCAATACTGGTGTGCACTATTTTCAATCTATATGCACTAAAAGACAATTGGGGATTTCTCCACTGTGGTTGCAAGTTGATTATGGAGAAAACACAGATAAAAACATATTGTTGACACACGAATTTGCACAAAACCATTGGTTTCACACTTCCTTTTTCCTCTTTCTTGTTGTTGCTCCACTCTATCACACGAGCATCGACGTGAGCATTTAGTTGACTATACACATAGCTCCAATAAATCATTTAATGCATCTCTAGTACTCATACACTAAACTCGCTTGAACAACCTATTTACCCACTAGTGGTGTTAGGTCCCTATAATACTATTTTATCCCCCTTATTGTTATACTTGTACCCCATAGAAGCCCACTATTGTTATTTTTGTCCCCATACATTATTATTCTTATGTAGGCTCTAATTATATTGTGACCCCTTAGACCCCTATATATACAAAGTTGTCTTCTAATTTGTATCATCCAAGAATTTTTCATTTATTTAATGTAAAGGAGGTTTCCCCCTCGAAGAGGATAAATTTTAAGTCGTTGATCTATCTATTTGTGACCTAGTTGCATAACATTTGGTTTCAGAGTTTTGGATTCTAGGGTTTCGTTGCTTCAAACATGTCCTTGTGAAATTTTTTCTATAACTTTTTTTCTACAAAGCTTTAGAGGATGAAATTGAAAATCCATGGAGATGAAATCTTGGTAAATATTGTGTACAAATTTTAGATATTTTCCAACTATATTTTTGGATATATAATCTGAGGAAGTTAGGGTTTTTGTAGGCTCTAGAATTCCATCTTAAACAAGTTACCTTGGGAAAATCATGATAACTTTTTCTCTGAGCATCAGATTTAAATTTCATAAAAAGTGACAGAAAGATGATGGACATTAGTTTTTTGGGTATCATTTTCAGGGCTGAAGGTTGAAACATGGACACATCGCACTCGTATAAGTTTTATCTACTAAACTAGTCTATAATCAGGTCATCGTCGGAGATTGGGAATAATGCTTTATTGAAGAATTCAATATCGATCATAATTGTGGGGCTAGAAAGAGGACTCATAGGGTTAACACGGGATGAAATTTGAGACCTTGGAGATCCAAAATTACATATATACGACAAATTCAATATCGAGCTCCTACAAAGCAAGAAAAATGTGTGTATTTTTTAAAATTTGCATAAGTTCTATCTGAAAAATTAGTTTGAAGTGATTCAAAGGGATTATTGAAGCATAAATATCATTAATTGATGCCTCAAAGAAATAAAATGGAAATTCCTAGTAAGAAACCTGAAATATCTACTATTACTCATGAAGAAGAGGAAGAAATGCAACATAATATATCGAAATTACGTGACCAAGTGCAATAAATTTCACTCTCACAAAAAGTAACAGAAGCTAAGATGGATGGTTTCAAGAATGGAATGGAAGCTAATATGGATGGTTTGAGGAATGGCATGGAAGCAATGATGAATGTCAAGATAGAGGGGTTGAAGGAAGGTTTGGCAAAGTTGCTAGAAGAAGGATGTCCCAGCGATGACAAGGAAATACACAAAAATCATGATGAATATGTTGGGTTAGGGTCCTTAGGGTTAGTTTTGGGGTTAATTTAACCCAATTTTGTAAATTCTTTTGTAAACAAAATGTAAAGTATCCACGATATGTGGATGTGGAGCGTGCAACTAGATAGGAGTCAAAAGGGTCTTAGTCCCTTATTTTTTGTCAGTTTTAAGATTATCCCATGGTTCGCGGACCATGGTATTATATGGAAAGAAACTATAAATACTCAAGTCATAGAAAGTCTTAGGTTAACTTTTGATAGAGAATTGGGTATGTTGAATTGTTTTTGTTGTCTTGGGAAAGTGCTAAGGCAGGAAGGTTCTGCTTCTTGTACTTAGGTGAAGAAGGGAAGGCTTTTGCAGCTGAGTGCGTAGGAGGCATTGGTAGAGTCCACAACTGAGTGTGCGTACCCCTGCATCTGAGTGCGCAGGGTAGAAGGGTGTGTAATATGAATAGTGAAGATCAATAAAGACTGATTTTGAAGAATTACTGTGCAATATGAGCATTTTTGTTGATTCCATTTATGTTATGATTTATTTCTTATAATGTGTTTTCTATGGAATAATGTATGAATGTTGTGCAAAACCACTGAATATGTTTTATTTATGCATGCTTTAAGTATTTATCTGCATTCGCGAAGTTAAGGATTATGTCTGTTGTGTTTTTGGATAAATTGGATAGATCTGTGTGAAGGTAGATCTAGGGTTGTTCATTGATGTGCGTAAGTAGATGATCTGTTTTTTTAAGGTCTGCAAAGACTGATCAGAGACCTTTGTGAAGGACTAGAAGCCATCTTTCCCTAGTTACAGTGACAAGCCCTAGGAAGATACCGATCTGTACGAACGTAGATATGAAGCTGTGCAGACTTTGAAACTACTTATCACATATCCCTGGATGCAAAAACTTGGTTCTAGCATCCCCCAATATTGCTTCAGGTGAGACTACAACCTAGGCTATGCAGGTTTTCGCTGAAAGGGCCAGCAGTTGAGGGTTTTGTTGGTTGGCACGAACAATTTTGAACCTAGGTCAGGCCCCCTTAAGCCAAAAAATGGTTCCATTGTCGGAACCGAGATCTGTCTGAGAGATGTGTGGTCAATGGTTTCCTACAAAGAAATAACTTGTTAAATGGATTGACGAAAATCACACACTTTCATGGCTTAGGAGAATAGGAGCTCTAAACTATCCAAGGAACAGTTGTTGCAGAGATTTTTGTATACAGATGAGATATATGAGTTCTTTTGTTTCTTCCCTAACAGCTATACCAGTGGTTCTCTAAATTGGCCGATAGTTAGGGGACGTGGAGACTCGAAGGTCCTGTAGTGTGGACTCTTGAATTGCTGCAACATCTCGAGGCGTTAGGGATAAATATCACTCGGGTTGTGGATCACTGGATTGATCGCACATTGGGAAGCTTTGTGACTTATTTTGCGATTGACATGAACATCATCTATAACGAAGCCGAACGAAGAATATTTAAAGGACCGCAAGGTAAGTATTTGAACTCACTAAAGACTTGGATTAAAATGTTGTTATGTGAAAAGAGGGTTATGCAATTACCTTGATGTTTGGGGATATGCGAAGTGGGAGAGTCTTTAGAAGAAACATAAGATCTAACCCTGAATATAGTCACTCATTGAACCCCTCTCAAGCAACGTCAAAGGGATGGTGCTGACTATGTCGTGAAGTGCAGTTTAGTTGATAACACAAGGTATTCCGAGGATCCCTCATCCATCCACTCTGTAGGTTTTAACCCCCTACAAAAATTACCTGCATATGAATTCTAAAATACAGAAAATAAACAATACGAGAAAATAACACATAAAACACATATACACAGAGATTTTCCCTTGGATCCCAAAACTGAGACTACCAACTTGATTTTTCATTATATTCCTTTCAATGTTACAATACATATTTATACATGCCGAAGCATCCAATACCATGGACCAAAAACCATCCCGTCCAAAACCATGGATTGAAAACCATCGCGTCCAAAACCATGGATCAAAAACTATCGCGTCCAAAACCATGTGCGAAAAACATGCACAAAACCATAGGTAGGTCTATCCAACCTAATATAGGGTCCAAAAAAAAATAAAAAAATTGGGGCATTGTGCCGAACCCCATAGAGGGTGGTTACCTGCATCCCTCAAACCCCTTGTGACCCCACCGCTACGTAATCGGCGCAACAAAGGGGGGGCTCTGCCCCCCTCTAACCCCTCGGTTAATTACATGGGCTAGTCACAGAAGGAATATAACACAACACAACATTCTCCCACTTGTTGTTTTCTTTCCATAGGGGGTCGCAAGAGAGCTTAGTCATTTATCCAGCCCTGCCACACCCATTGTTTCTCTACACCAAGAGAACTTCTCAGAGCTCACAGATTTTGTCAATGCATTTGAAGTATTCTTCAAAGTGTCCACATTTACCAACAACACCTTTTTGTCTTCTATCATATCCCTCACAAAGTGATACTGAACATCAATGTGCTTTGTATTTGAATGATATGCAGGGTTCTTTGCCAAGAAAATTGCACTTTGGCTGTCACAGTCTATCCTTATAGCTCCCTATACTAACTCCATACTTGAACACAATCTCTGTAACCAAACTGCTTCCTTGCTTGCATGAGTGGCTGCCATGTATTATGCCTCTATAGTTGATAGTGCCACCACATATTGTTTCTTACTCATCCAACTGACTGCACCTCCAAATAGGTTAAACACATACCCACTTGTAGATCTTCTCTGATCCAGATATCTAGCCTAGTCTACATCAATAAAGTCACGAATATCCAACACTTTGTCCAATCCTGGTCTTCCTTGGTAGCACAAACCATAATCACTAGTGCCACACAAATACTTGAAAACCCACTTCACTATTGTCCAGTGCTCCTTCTCTGGTTTTGACGTAAAACTGCTCAATACTCCCACTGCATGTGTAATGTCTGGTCTAGTACAGACCATTGCATACATCAGGCTACTGACTACACTTGCATATGTAACACAGGACATGTCCTCTTCCTCTTCTTGTGTCTTGGGACACTATTCAGCAGATAACCTCACACCTACAGGAATAGGAACCTTCACCGGTTTACTATCCTGCATATTAAACCTCTATAGTATTTTCTTGACATACTTCCTCTAGTTAAACTAGAGCTTCCTCTTTTCCTGATCTCTTTTAATTTCCATGCCCAAAATATAGTTTGTAGCACCAATATCTTTCATGTTGAATTTGGAGGACAATTGGGCCTTCAAATCTTGGATAATTTCTTTGTCATTTCCCACTAGAAATATATCATCCACATACAAGACCAGATAAATAGCATAGTCACCAATTAATTTAAAATACACATAGTGATCTACTTTGCTTCTAGTGAAGCCATGTCCTCGTATAAATGTATCAAATTTCTGATACCACATCCTTGGTGACTATTTTAGCCCATATAGAGACTTCTTTAACTTTCATACCATTTCTTTCTTACCGTTCACCATAAAACCTCCATTTTGCTTCATGTAGATCTCCTCTTCCAGATCCCCATGAAGAAATGTTATCTTCACATCCATCTCTTCTACCACAAAATCAAAAGTAGCAACAACAGATAAAAGTAATCTAATAGAGGCTACCTTGGCAACAGGAGAAAAAATATCACCAAAATCAATTCCTGGCACCTGTGAATAACCTTTTGCTAGCAACCGAGCTTTGTATTTCTCCACCTTTCCTTCTGCATTTGTCTTCTTCTTGAACACCCATTTGTTGCCAATGGGTTTCCTTCCAGCCAGCAACTCCACTAGATCCCAAGTCTCATTTTTGTGCAAAGATGCCATTTCATCAACCATGGCCTCTTTCTAGAGTTTACCATCCTCTAAATCTACTACTTCCTTCACATTTATGGGATCATCATCAAGAACAGATAAAGCAAAATTTGAACAGAAAGCATATGGACTATACCTTTTCGGCTGCCTTCTTTCTCGAACTGATATTCTCACACCCAGAGTTTGTGGCTCTTCATCTTCTGATTCCTCCTTTGCTGTAGAGTCTGATTCTTCCTCCTTAAGCTCAAACTCTATCTTCTCAGGTTCCTTTGGTTAGACTTCATGTTTAATAGCATATTTCCCCTCTCTGAACACCACATCTCAGTTGTACACAACCTTCCTTGTTACTGGGTTCCAAATCTTATAACCCTTTAAAGCATCCTTATACCCAATAAAAATGCACTTTTCAAATTTACTATCCAACTTGGTTATTTTATCCTTTGGAACATGTACATATGCATCACATCCAAATACCTCAGATCTGAAAGAGAGGGTCTCTTACTAGTCCATACCTCTTGTGGAATCTTATCCTCCAATGCTGATGAAGGTGATCTGTTGACTAGGTAACATGTTGTCTCCACTGGCTCTGCCCAAAATTCTTGTCCTAACCTAGCACCACTGAGCATGCTTCTTGACCTTTCCATCAACATCTTGTTCATTATCTCTGAAACTCCATTTTTCTCAGGTGTGTATGGAGTAGTCTTATGCCGTGCTATACCACACTTCTTAAAGAATTCTTCAAATTCCTTGCTGCAAAACTCTCCACCGTTACCTGTCCTCCACACCTTTATCTTATTCTCCGTCTGGTTTTCCACGAGAGCCTTAAATTCTTTAAACCTGTCAAAGAATTCAGATTTATTATTAAGGAAATATATCCATGTATTCCTTGAGAAAACATCTATAAATGATACATAGTACATAGACTTACCCAATGATGGAACCTTCACAGGTCCAAACAAATCACTATGCACAAGCTCTAATATCTGTTTCACCCTCTTACTACCAGAGGGGAAACTCACCCAATTTTGCTTCCCATATACACAATTTTCACAGAAATCAAAATCCAGAGAGCTATTACCCATACCTTCTACCATACCTTTACCATGAAGTATTCGAAGGCCCTTCTCTCCAATATGTCCAAGCCTTTGATGCCACAACATGGTCTTCTCTCAAGAGACCACTAGATTTTCTCCTCCACTTACAGGAACCACAGAACTGTTGCACCCATCAACAAAAATGCTACCTTGCAGCTTGTACAGAGTTCCAATTTGAACTCCCCACATCAATACCAGTGCCCCCTGAACCATCTTGCAGGTATCCTTCTCGAACACTGTTTTTACACCTGCATCATCCAACTTGCTTACAAAAATCAGATTTCTTGCTAATGCAGGAATATGCAGAACACCCGAAAGTGTTCTAACCCTTCCACTTTGCAAATTCAACTTTATTTTTCCGCAACCAACGATTCTAGCCTTCCTGTTATCCCCCATGAAGACATCACCACCATCATATTTCTCATACTTGCAAAACCACTTTCTATGGGGAGTGAAGTGAAAGGATGCATCTCAGTCAATGAACCATGCCTCATGATCTACATGTGTACTTGAAGAAGCCAAGTACACATCCCCACCTTCATCTGAGGTGGTTTTTGCCTCTGCAGAAGGAGCACCATCAGATCCCTTTCCTTTATTACGAGCTTTAGGTTTACAGTCCCTTTTGTAGTGCCCTTCCTTTCCACATTTCCAGCACACCACCTTTACTGAATCTGAGACACACAATCCTATTGTGCTCTTTACCTTCCAATCCAACTTCTTCCATTCTTCATCACATGCTCCCGTTGGTTTAGTACTTGGATCTAGCGTGATCCACTGATCTTTATCCACCAAAAAATCCTCCATCTTGAGTTTCCATAACTCAAAACTCAAACCATTAAATTTCTCGATCTGTATCATTCCACTGCTCGCCATCTTCTTTCACCACTAGAATCGATCTCGCATATCTACCACTGAACAGGGTCTACCACAGGCCCAAGCGAAACCCCTCAACAAAAAAGGTGTCCCCTTGAAGCCAAAACAACTCTGATACTAAATGTATGTTTTAACCCTGTACAAAAATTACCTACATATGAATTCTAAAACAATGAAAATAAACAATGTGAGAGCATAACACATAAAACACATATACACAGAGACTTTCCTTGGATCCCAAAACCGGGACTACCAGCTTGATTTTTCATTATATTCCTTTCAATGTTACAATACATATTTATACATGCCGAAGCATCCAATACCATGGACCAAAAACCATTGCTTCCAAAACCATGGACCGAAAACCATCACATCCAAAACCATGTGTGAAAAACATACACAAAACCATAGGTAGGTCTGCCCAACCTAATATAGGGTCCAAAAAACAAAATTTTCAGGGGTGTTGCCCCGGACCCCATAGAGGGGGGTTGCCTGCACCCCTCAAACCCTCTGTGACCCCCCCATTACGCAATTGGCTCAACAAAGTGGGGGATCAACCTCCCCTTCTAACCCCCCGGTTAACTACGTGGGCTAGTCGTGGAAAGAATATAACACAACCCAACACACTCCATGTCTACCTCCACCTCCACCTCATACACATTCACCTACACCTCCACCTCCACCATTCAATATGGCGAACACAATGAAGATGCTGATTTTTAAAGGAATAGGGACCGAAGATCCAAAACAGTTTTTGTTTCTCACAGATCTTGTTTGACCACGAAGAAGATTACAAATGACAATATTAATAAATCACAGTTGGTTACAACCTTACAGGACTACACATTGACATGGTATATCAAGTATTGTACTGATAAACCCATGGCATCATTGGTAGATACCCAACTTGATTTGAACAAGGGGTTCAGTAGGCCTAAGGCAGAGGTGCAGTCAATAATTGAATTTAAGGAGATCTGATAGAAGGTCGATGAGACACCTTGGAGTTTGATCAAAGGTTGAAGTTCCATATTATTCAGGCTAATATGAAAATCTTAGATACCTAGCATCACGACTGGTTTATAGCATCACTTTTTTTTGCACTTAAGAATACCTCTGTCACAACATAAGATAGCAACACAAGCAGAAGCCTTGGAGATTGCGATGAGGATGCATGCATCACCTATTCTAGATACGAACCTTGGGGTGTAGTAGATTCATTCGCAGCTAGAGAGCCTACACTTAGAGTTGTAGAGCCTAAAGAAAGTAAGGGAAACTTAGCCGGAGGTGCGCACTAAGATATGGTGTCTGAAATGTAAGAGCCATGGACATGATAAGGATCATTTCTTGGTCTTTAAGAATTATATTTTAGGGGGAGGGTCTGTACTCCTGAAACCAGAGACTAATATTGGGACGAGCATGGGAGTTGTGCTGTGGTGTGCTATTTTTCAGGTTATAAGATAACATGCTACTGATAACTGCCATCTATTACAGAAATTTGTATAAACCCCTAAACAATTATTTTACAATTTATGTAAGTCAGTAGGGCACGATGAACACCATTGTAGAAGTTATGAGCTGATGATGGATAGGAAACCTACCTACAACATGTAGGCAGAGAACCAGCCTTAGGACTAAGGCACAGGAGCAGTGAGCAGAGGATTCCAAGGCCGAGGACAAGGAAGAGGCACTAGACCAGGTTGAGGGCATGGGTAGGTCATCTTCTATAATTGTGGCGAAGCAGGGCACTTCATGCAAGACTGTACAAATTCCATGCATCCATCATGTCAATGTTGTTGATAATTTTACCATGTCATAGAGGAGTGTCTGGTCCTTTTGGGAAAAAATGAAAGAGAAGAAGGTTCATCCGTAACATACTATGCAGAACATTTAGATGATTAGGGCTGAACCCCGTGAAGAGGATCAGAACATCAATATTGTGTTGAGAAGTGGTATAACAACTGGCGTAGATAAAGGTAAGGATCCAGAGGAAGATGTATGGGTGTGCAAAACTAATAAGAAGGAAGCAGGTTTTGATCTCAATGCAGCTAAGGAGACCTTCATGGAGGTTAAAAATAACCTCGCTGAGGCCTATACTTCAGGAAGTCAAGGAAAAGCACCTGAGAATAGCACGACGCAAGAAGTAGATCCTTCAATGATTGCTACGTTTTTGGAGACTTTCATGAAGATATTGCATGATGAGAAAGTAGTAGAAGGGTTGTAAGATTTAATTGACAAGTCAGAAATGCACAGTCAGAAAGATTGCTAAGCATAAAGCACGAACGATGCATGAGATGAGGCTAACCACGTAGATAGGTGAATATGAGATGGATAAGGTAATCTTGGATATAGGAACGGATGTGAATGTCTTACCTAAGAAGACATGAGAAACGATGGGGCGACCTGTGCTACAATGGTCTCCTATTCAGTTGTGTATGGAAAACCAACAGAAAATTATTCCGTTGGGATGCTTATATGGGGTAACAGTGGACATTGAGGGAGAAAGTGCGTTGCTAACTTTGAGGTCACTAAAATAGTGGATGACAATAATCCCTACTCTACGCTACTAGGGATTGAATAGGCTATCGATATGAAAGGGGTAATCAGCTTGAAGAAGTGGATGATGTCATTTGAAAGGAAGTTTCTCAGGGTTATAGTGCCGCTAGACCCTGCAGAGGGAGCATAGTATACTGAAACTGTCCGTGACTATGTGGAAAGTGATGATGAAATGGATAAAATATAAAAGATAATAGTGCGAGACGAGGATTGGATCCATCCTACAACCGATGGATGAATTGCATGGGACAGGGATAGTTGTTGCACCTCATATTCCAATGAAGAACTTGAGAATTGGCAGAATAGGCTACATGAAGTATCTATGCTCTGCTATAACATGATGACTAAGTCACTGAGGTGTGTCTTGGCTGAGGTAAGGAATCTTCTACATTATGATGGTTTGACTGGTTTGGAACATTTTTTGGATGAATTTGAGAAGGAAGTACCAGAAGAAAATCGATTCCAAGCACTAGAATTGGCACTACGCACTATGTCGACCCGTTGGTGGGGTACACACAAGGAGAGCTTTGCTGAATGGAAAGAATACCAAATAATGATTAATTTCAGGTTTGGCTATGCTAATACTAGGATGAAATAAAAATATAGGGGGAAGGATGATCCGTGCGATCATTTAGCACGATGGACTAAGGCCTAGGAACATAACCCCAACTAAAGTGGGTGCATATATTCTGCCATACGCTAGATACAATCCCAATGAACTAGTATTTGGAGATGGAGCTTCACCATGGAAAGGTTGAATGGGACATTTTAAGGGAGATTTTTCTCTAAACGTTCAATTTAGAGGATGGAATCGAGAGCATTGATGAAGCACTACGAGAAATTAAAGAAGCTATATTTAGAATGCCGAAGGAACTGATCGAATGGACTCAGATAGATTGGAGTACACAGCTGCATGACAAAATGGAATGCTATAATGTGACTACTCAAGAAGAGGACGATCCACAAAATATAGCCATTCCTGAAATTGAAGGAAAATGCGAAGTTGAAGGACCAAAGGTGGTGAACCCGGATATATCAGAACCTTTGAAAAATCAACAGGTAAACATCAGATTTGAAGAAGAACCATCGGAACCTTTGAAAACTCAAAAAGTAAACATCAGATTTGAAGAAGAACCTAAGTTCATGAGGATAGGATACTATTGGGAAGAAGATACAGTTGATAAGGTAGCTAAGCTATTGCACGACTACCAAGACTTATTCCTCATGAAGTTTTCATATTTGAAAGGGATTGTTGGAGATTTAGGCGTTATGAAGATTACATTGAAACCGAATGCGAAGCCTATTAAGCAACAACCTTATTGATTGAATCCAAAGTATAATAGTAAGGTGCACCTAGAACTGGATAAGATGTTGGAAGCTAGTATTATTAAGCCTGTAGAAGAATATGATTGGGTAAGGCCAATGGTAGTCCAAGAAAAGAAATAGAAGGGTGAAACCCGCATATGTGTAGATCTGCAGAAGATGAATGAAACTTGTGTGCATGATCAATTTCTGACACTATTTACTAATGAAGTTTTAGAAAATGTTGGCGGACAGGAGCCGTATTTGTTTACTGATGGATTTTTGGGTTATGGTCAAATAGATATCGCGCTGGAGGATCGAAGCAGAACAACCTTCACGACAGAGTGGGGTTACTTCCAATATACAATTATGCCATTCAGATTGAAGAATGCGCCTGCAATCCTATCCTGGGTAGTGATCGAGGTGTTCAAGGAATTTATTCACAAGTTCTTGGAAGTGTATTTCAATGACTAGAATGTGTTCAGGTTGGTGAATCGACATGTTGCGGGTTTGCGCATCATGCTAGATACTTGTTGAAGGTATCAGATCGCGTTGAACTTGAAAAAGTGTCTATTATGTGTTCCTTTTGGGATTTTTCTTAGCCACATTGTATGTAAGCAGGGATTGATGGTGGACCCTGCGAAGATCACAGTTATTGTGAATTTGGAACCCCCTAGGAACGTGAAACAGCTGTATGTGACATTGGGACACACTGGGTACTATAAGAAGTTTATCAAGGCCTATGCCTAGATCACCGCGCCAATGGAAAAATTGTTAAATAAGGATGTGATGTTTTGCTGGGATGAATATTTTCAGCACAACCTTTATGTTTTGAAGGAGAAAATGGTGACAAAGCCTAACATGGTGTTTCCAGAATGGAAAAAGGAGTTTCATGTGCATGTTGATGCCTCATGTATTGCGCTGGGAGAAGTATTAACACAAGCAGGAGAGGGAGAGATTGATCATCTGATAGCTTTTGTGAGCAGAAAGTTATCCAAAGCTGAGAAGAATTACTCCACCATAGAGCATGAAGGGTTGACGACGGTCTACACACTGCAGAAGTTCTGACACTACTTATTGGGTGGACATTTTAAGATGTACACAGATCACTCCACGCTGAAGTACCTAGTCAATAAGCCTGTGTTGGGGGGGAAGATCTGTCGATGGTTAATGTTGTTCCAAGATTATGACTTTGAAGTGATTGTGAATCTGCAAAGGTTGAACGTCAGACCACACCTTCTGTCAAGGATTGGAACAGGTGAGAAACCAAGTAGTTTGGAGGTAGGAATGTCAGACGTGAAACTCTTTGCAATGTGCATCGCTAATGATCATTTTGCCGACATTATTAAGTTTTAACAACAGTAATAGCTCTGGAAGGTTATTCCACTCAAGAAAAGAAGGAGTTAGTAGTTTGTGCTATAGATTTTTCGGTAATTGTAGGTCATTTGTATAAGATGGGAATGGATGAGATACTGCAAAGGTATGTTCTAGAGTTTGAACGTGCTTGTATAGTAGCTAAAGCCCATGGCAATGTCGCAGGAGGTCACTATGCAGGGAAAGTGACCGCGCAGAAGATTTTGTGTGCTGAGTTATGGTGGCCAATGCTACATAAGGATTCTAAGGTATACTGTAAGGCATGTGATGCTTGGCAATAGATGAGGAGACCTTTGTTAAGAGATGAGATGACATTACATCCCTGGGTTTCACTGTAGGTTTTTAATAAATGGGCCATTGATTTCATAGGTCCTATCCAGCCAGTAGGAAAAAAGACAGGAGTGCGATATATCATCACTGATAAATAATAATTAACCTAATGGCCAGAAGCACAACGGGTGAAATATTGTGCAACAGCCACTACCGTGAAGTTTTTTTTTGAATATGTTTTGACTAGATTTGGCTTTCCTAAGATATTGATGAGTGATAAGGGTACCCATTTCTTGAATGAGACTATTAGCGTGATTCTTAAGGAATTCCAGGTATATCATCAGAACAATATGCCTTATCACCCATAGGCGAATGCAACAGTGGAGGATTTTAACAAGATTTTGGAAAATGCATTGACGAAGGTCTGCAACATGGAGAGCAATAATTGGAAAATGCATTGACGAAGGTCTGCAACATGGAGAGCAATAATTGGGAAATGCATGTCCCTACTGTGTTATGGTCTTATAGGATGACCTAGAAGAAGTTAACAGGCCAAACTCTCTGGGATTCAAGAACTAATGCCGACGGAGTATATTGTGCCTAGTTTACAAATCATATCATTGACTAAGATGGAGGACTACGAGATGTTGTAGGAATGGCTCATGTAGATCCTGGAGTTAGAAGAAGACTGCTTCCTTACAGGACTCCATTAGCAAGTGAAAAAGGAATGTGAGAAGGCATGGAATGATTGGCATATTAAGCTGCACACATTCAAGGTGGATGATTTGATGTTGTTATATTATAGAAAGTTCACGAAGTTTCTAGGAAAATTTCAATGCACTAGTTAGGTCCGTATGTTATTAATTAGATCACAGATGGTGGCGCAATTCAGCTTGGGAAGCTGAATGGGGAACCATTCCCTAGAAAAGTGAACAGAAGTAGGCTAAAGTTGTACACACGAGATCCTTCCCTTGCGTGATGACCATATGGCAGTGGGATAGTCTCAGTAATCCAGGTAGTTGTAAATGATTGCGGGACTATAAACTACACTGCCCAATGAGGTGGAGAACATGGTAGAAATGCTGCGTGATGAATGACAGGGGTGTGACAGGTGAAGTTGCGCTAGATGAGTTGCGCCATGGAGGATGGTGCCATGCAGATGGGTCCAAAAGTAGCCGTTGAGGTTACTATTCATGATTTGATGGCCAAAAATCAATTAAGAGGAGTGGGTAGTGTTGTGTAGGAATATCCTCTCTGCGGACGGAGACAATCCCTCTAGCTCAATAGAGTGGGTCTAGCCACAAACAAGAAAATCTAATGTAAATTTCCTTACATTAGAATCGAATATGAGGTCCTACCTCTTATAATTCTAATCCACTTGATGGTGATATTGCTTCCTTGCTCCAGCTTCCTTTCGTTCAAGTACCTGGAACAAACATGCAAGAAACAACAACAAACGTGATAACATACAATTGAATCCAATCTACTTAAAAGATCAAGGAGTTCTAAGCTATAAAATGTAATATTACACTTGATATAGGAAAGAAACCATTAGTTGTATTAAAATACACTTCAAAGAGAAATACAACCCAAGCCTTGACGTTGGATATCTCCTTTGCACTATGCAAGTCCTGCTACACACCTTTTCAACACTCTTTTCCTCCTCTAGCTTGACACGAAATGACTTCCAAGCTCTAACTCTCTCCCCTCATGCTTTAGCTGCCAAATACTAGTATTTTTCCATCTAAGACTAATCTTCTTCTATCAAAAAGCTAAAGATTTCATAATTTTGCAGCTAGTGCTATCTCCCCACCACTTTCACTATGTGTTGTATTGTATAGTGTAACCAAAAAGATTAAGAGGAAGTGGCTTATATAAGGAGAGGAGGATAATAATGCGAACCACTCAAGGGGGAAGAAGGTATTCTCTCCTTGGGAAGGTCCACTTTTAAGTGGGAAAGAACCTTATATGGAGTTCTTGACCCTTATCCAACTGAACGAACATCCAAACATCGCCACTAGAAGTTTCTAGACATGAAACTCCGTTTCATTTTATAAAAACTTTCCAGAATTATACCAGTGTGCGTATCAAGCTAATAATAGTGTTGATTAGCATGGTTAACAGTGTAAAACTCCGCCGTCAGTGCGGGTGATACATTGGGAAAGAGCGATGATCTTAAAAGCTGGGTTTTAAGAAGGATTCTCTAGAAATGTTATGGAGTGGGGGCTACTTTCTTCAAACTTCAAGGGGTGCAAGAGCATAGGTTTCATGGTGAAATTATAACATAGTAGTCACTACTAGGGTTCTTCAGGTTTAGAAATGGGGAGTAACAAGAGAGTGACAAATTATTGTGTAACAGATGCCCCCTAAAACATGAAGTCAAAGCTGAGAGCGATGGCTGAAATTCTTTAAGACAAAGAGAGGACTTGGAATACCGACATTGGAAGACCTACAACTCAAACATACATGTACATATATGAAATCTGATAGTCATGCCTAATAAACATGAGAGGCATATAACAATACATGAATCATGGTATAGACGTTTCTATCCATCATGAAAACAATCATGTGCATGGATCCTTGGCATGGACGCAACCATCTGACTGAAGGGATCGTATGAAATAGATCCACATCATGGGTGCAGCCATCCACATAGAGAGGATAAAAATTAAAATACCCATGGTGTGGTCGTAGCCATTCGACTGAGCATGATCAAAATAATACCCATGGCATCGTCGCAACCATCTATCTAAAGAATCATGTATATAATCATGAATGACTCATCACTCTTCACAACTTGGACTTTTGTGACTGAAGCCCAGGGTATTTCACTCCAACATGACCCAATCAAAGTACAAATTCTAACATGTGAATAAACATGTTGAAGTTGAACATGCTAGAAAATCACTTGATTACTAGCCAATGATGTGAACCATTAACAAACTTGAGAGAAACCACCCATAATGGCAATGGCTCTCAAGGTACTATTAGTAAAATTCACGAAGTGTGAATAAGGAACTGAAGTCAAACACCTATGAAATCACTCGATTGAGGGCTAATGATGAGAACCTATCATTGAGTGCAAAGAACTTTCCATTAAGGCATGCAAGCTCTAAGGTACTGGAAAGGAGTTTCTAGATCAACTTCCGGGATAATGAGCTAAAGTTGACAGGAAGTGATCTGTCGAAGGGAGGTCATAATGCGTGCTTCATCCTCGACAAGAAACAGGAAACACAACGAATGAGAGTAATCCAAGATGGTGACATATGATCAGATAATGTATAGGTAGGAAGACTTCTCTTGAACAAGTGGATGACACGAAACCAAATTTTGACAACATTTGACATCATAGGATCAGAGGTCATGGTGACATGGAAGAGATCATATGAGAGGTTTAAAATGGATAACCCAAAACCGAAGGAGGCAAGTGACATAGTGAGGATGTACCAAAACTTGACACGAATAACAGATGAGTGTCAATGTTCAAGAGCGACATACTACCTCAAGTGAAGAATATAACTAATGAAATACTTCCAATTTCCCCCCACCATTTCTAGTGAGTACCCCAATTATTTTTACACAAGCTTGACAGGGATAGCATATCATTGTAATATAAGTCCATCCTTCGGATGGATCCATCCTAGTAAGTTTTACGAGCCTAGGAATGAGTAGCTCGGTCTCGTCATAATGACAAGTCCTATGTCGTTTAATCTTTTAACGAGTCTGCCAAAGATGAAACTTGACATCTTTTTCATTTTTTAGAGAGTTTTAAAAATAAGTGGAAAAGAAAACTCCAAAGGTTATGTTTCGTAAAATTGTCCCTTGAACCCTAAAAGGTAGAAAACAATATCTGAGAGAGCCTCTTCGTCATGTCAACCAAGGAGTACCTTTTTTGTAAGTAGTTTATCCTAGCTCGAAAAAGGGGTAAACTTATATTGGGTAAACGATGTTTCAGAACTATTTACGAGGTCAAAATGATAAGAGATCGGCAATATTTTCATGTTTTGAGAGTCGGAAAATGACTTAAATCAGACTCCCCACTTTTATTTACTTTAACGAGTCAGAAAATAGCTTAAAGGTGACTCTTGCTAGAGAAATGAGTGGTATACAGGGTAGAAACAGGTTCCAGTAATGATGGAACTGCTCAAAACATGTAATGGTCAAGAGGCTAGCTAGCAAAACCACTCATTACTGCGATTCCTCAGGAAAGGAAAAAACAACCAAGTGAAAGCATATTATCAGACAATGAGATGGTGGCAATGGAATGAAGCAACCAAGGCTCATCTAGTACAAATTAGCTGATAAAAATGGAAATCATGACATGTAAATTGGCCATGGGTTCATTTTTACACAATATTGAACCATGGGGAACTTTTCTTGAATTTGGTTTCATGTTTACACAAGCTTGAAACGAAAAACTATGCTTGAGTTTGGTTTCAGTTTTACACAATCTTGAAACAAAGACAAATTGTCCTTGAGTTAAGTTTGCATGCCCCCATCATAATGAATCAATTCAAGGTGCATGGCCCCCAAGCTTCATTTCATTTAGCTAGGTGGATGGAATGAAGGTTCACCTTCGAGATCCAGGAAAGACTCGATTGGGATTTTACGAGATCTTAATCAAAGACTCGATTTAGAAAAGGGAGTTGTTTCATTTTTTTAACGAGGTTGACACAGTAAAAGAACTATCCTCAGACATTTGTTTCATTTTTTAACGAGGTACATATAGGAAGAAGCTATCCTTGGACTCCTTGATTCATTTTCTAATGAGCTTCACACAAGACAAGGAACTATGCTCTGTAGCCCTTGTTTCATTTTTTAACAAGCTTGACACAAGACAAGGAACTATGCTTACACTCTGTTCATGGACCATACGAGAACATGGATTGCAAGAGGTCTGCACTAAAAGGGAAAACCATGCTCTAGGAGGAATAATGTCAACCGGTACTAATGACAGATCAGGTTCCAATGCCCCTAGTACATAATGTACTATACGATCTATGTGATGATTAGTAGATGTGGACACGAAATGGGAAGCCACATAATTGACCCATGGTGGGGAGGATAATACTTGAAGACAAGAACCAATAGGGGACGATGGTTGCATAAGAGGCACCTAGTGACTAATGAACGAAAATTGATCAATCGTCACTATTCCCCCTTTGTGTGGAAAACAAACCACATGGAAAATTGAAGAAACAAGAGCTCCCATGACATAAACATAGTCGTGTCCAAGGAGAAGATTGAAATCTAAGGGACCTTGGACTACCATCACATCTATATAGATGGTCTTTCCTCCCAATGTAATAGGGAACTTCGAAAGGATCCCTAAGGGCTGATTAGTTCCTTCATTGAAAGCCAAGAGATTATAGGTGATAGGCATAAGCTACGGGTAACCCAAAGGTTTCCAAGTAGTAGAAGACATAATGCTAACAGACGCACCTTCATCTAATATAGTTCCATGTACTACCATATTCTAGGCTTGTACTGTGATCTGGAATGACACATAAGATGGGAGATGGAATGCAGTCAATTGACTCCAATCAAAATGAATGATAGAACTACTTGGTGGAGGCATCATATGATTTCCCCCGTGCTCTGCAGGAATAGGAGAATGATTCTCCTAAACAATCAGGATGGGAGGGTCACTCTTCGATTCATGAGAATTTGAGGAGATGAGAAGAACATGAGCAATATGATCACTACTCTCTTTGGGAATAGAGCAAACAACTGTAGGCAGAGCCAAGTCGACACTCTTTTTTACCAATGTTAGGTCATGAACATACACAAGAGAGTCATGCTCAGGAGGGTCAGGATGGGCAAGAGATGAATCCAGGTCAATCTCTTTACCAACTAGGAGAGGGTTAGAAGAAAGCCTCTGATAACCAATAGGAAGTTGGGGTTGAAGAGCTGTAAGGTTTTCCAAAACTTTGGAAGCTTTATCCATAGGAGGACAAAGGTGAAGAATATTCTCTCTTTCACATAAACTATAGGGGAATCTAATATTTCCCTTCTTCTTACCATCATTAGCTAAAGGCATTGCAATGACATGATCTCCAGAGGTCGACGTGGAGGGTTGATTCAGGTTTTGAGACCATACCCATAAAACTCTGGGAATACCAGGATAGTCTCGAAGGAGATGGTCACCCTTACACAACTTGTAAGGGAATCTAACCTTCCGTGGAGTATCAAAAGGTTTGTCTACAGGAGGTGCATTTGGAGTAATAGCCACACGGTTTGCCTCTCGCTTATCTGACTTCTTCTTCTTCTTCTTCTTCTTCTTAGCCTCCTGGTTACTGGATTTCAAACCTTCACCAGACGAAGTAGAAGAGGAAGGTAAAGAAATAGGGGAAGAAGGTGAGAGGTCAACCTTAGAATAAACGTGATTTGGTTCAAATGAAGGAGATGGTTGGGTAGGATCGGGACACTCGGGACCACCGATGTCGAAAATATCTAGATAGGTAAACCAATGGTTAACCCAGGGAGGGACAACGTTGCCATATAAGAAGCACCAACATTTCCAAAAGAAGGAAAAGGACCAGGATTCCCATCCGAGAGGGATTCTTGACTGGTAGACTTTGGAAATGTTTCCATTGGAATCGACCTTAAAGAATCACTAAGGAAGATAACTTTAACTAGGAATATTTAATGGGTAGTTAATTTTAAGACACTGAAATAGAAATTTTCCTTTTCGTATTTTGAGAGTTAAGAAAAGGGCGAAAGGTGACTCTATTCGCTTTCGAAGTTAATGAGCTTGAAAGGACAAATGCTCGATGATCTTTTCAAATTTAAAGAGTGAAAAAAGATCAAAATGACTACTCAGGATAATCTAGGCAAAAGGATTACTAGGTAACCGAGAACTGTAGAATGCCTCCCGATGAACCAAAAAGTATGAGCAGGCTATCTCCCCGAATGTTGTGTTCAGTGTATCATGGTTACATGGCGGTAGACTCGAATTCATATGGATAAAGGATTGCAACCTATAGGGGTCTCCCTTTATAACGTGATGGTATGGGGAGCACAACTTCGTACTAGCGTTACCTAAAGTTAACGACAACTGCTAGGTTTAAGGACATCAGAACACGTCTCTAGCTTAGACCACTAAATGTGAGCGTTAAGTTTCAATGATTCCTTAGGTTAATTCAATAAATTTTAATGGTTGATATTGAATTAGGTTTTGATTCCAAGGCCCTACCACTGTCATCTAAAAACTTCTATATGCATATATATGAGAAAAGGAATCTTTGTCTTCGATGAAAGCTTACATTAATTGAGGGATAGAGAACACACAATCAATGCAACAACCAAACAATGATATATTTTACTAATACATGTCCTAAATTCACTTAATCTTCCCTTAGTAACAAAATAATTTTCATTTCATTTCCAATGCTTACGATGATGCAATTTTATCTTCTCAATGACGCTACTAATGCAATATCTCATCTTAAGTAAACTAGAATGATGTTCTTCTTTTCGTAAAATTAAAAACGAATCTTTCACATAAAGAACTTTAATGAAAATTTTCACAATTCCAAATAAAAAAGGATCGATCAAATCCAAAGCATGATAAATGAAACTAAAAGAAACTCCTTCCGTTAATTGAACAAACCAAATACATAAATGCTTCAATCGAGAAACCGAGCAATTTAATCTATGCTCGGAAAGAGAAAAAAGACACTCGAAATAAGAGAACAAACGAGAATCTTTCACTCATTCAATTGAAAATGAAGCAATGAAGATGTTGCAACTGAAAGATGGATTAAATAAAGCAACAAATCAGAAAACTTAACACAATGAGTAAACAAACAAATGAACAGTAATTGACCTAGATGCCCTAGGGTCAAAGAAACCATCCGAAAAATAAAAAAATCAACCAATGAAACTTCAAGTCAATCAATCAATCAAACAAAACAAAAAAGGAATCGTAGTCACTTCTGGGTGGAGGAAGAGAGTCCGAGGGTCAAGACACACTGGCACTGAAATGGGAGAAAATTTGATTTTTTCTTAACTTAGAGACCAACACGAATTTTTGGTTGAAACTAGCGCTGATCAACATGATTGGCGTGACTGTTAGGCTACGCTGATCGACACAACCGACGTGACTGTTAGGATAAAACTACTGCTAGTAGGCCTGATTGGCACAACCATTTGTCCAAAAATAACATTGATTGATGGATTCAAGGAAAAATAAAAAGGAACTCCACAAAATGTCAGACTTAACACATCAGAGTGTGGGTTAGTGTCTGTATGCCTTCAAATAGGTCAATACAGATCCAGAAGACCATAAATAAACAAACTAGGCACACAATTAGAAAAAATAGAGTGATTAAAAGGAAATGTATTTCCCTAGTGGAGTGGCCAATTTGTGGTGTACGAATATCCTCTCTGTGGACAAAGATGATCCATCTAGCCCAAGAGAGTGGTTCTAGCCACAAACAAGACAATCTAATGTAAATTTGATAGCATAAAATCGAATCCAAACTACTTAAAAGGTCAAGGAGTTCTAAGCTATCAAATGTAATATTACACCTGATATAGGAAATAAACCATTGGTTGTATCAAGATAAACTTCAAATAGAAATAAAACGAAAGCCTTGACGTTGGAGATCTCCTTTGCGATATCTAAGTCCTACTACACACCTTTTCAATGCTCTTTTCCTCCTCTATCTTGACATGAAATGGCTTCCAAGCTATAACTCTCTCTCCTCATGCTTTAGCTACCAAAAACTAGTCCTTTTTCATCTAATACTAATCTTCTCCTATCAAAAGCTACAGATTTCATAATTTTGTAGCTGGTTCTATGTACCCACCACTTTCACTATGTGTTGCATTGTTTAGTGTAACCAAAAAGGGTAAGATGAAGTGGCTTATATAGGGAGAGGAGGATAAGAATGAGATCCACTCAAGGGGGAAGAAGGTCTTATCTCCTTGGGAAGGTCCACTTTTAAGGGGAAAAGAACCTTATATGGAGTTCTCAACCCTTATCCAACCAAATGAACATCAAACAAATCGACACTAGAAGTTTCTAGACATGAAACTCCATTTCATTTTATAAAAAAATTTCAGAAGTAGATCGGCATGGGTGTCAGGCTAACAGTATTGCTGATCGGTGCGGGTCACAGTGTAAAACTCCACCATTGATGCGGGTGAGACACTCGAAAAGAGCATTGATCTTAAAAACTGGGTTTTAAGAAGGATTCTTTGGAAATGTTCTGAAGGGAGTGGGGACTACTTTCTTCAAGCTTCAAGGGATGCAAGAGCATAGGTTTCATGGTGAATGTATAACATAGTAGTCACTACTAGTGTTCTCTGGGATCAGGAACGAGGAGTAATAGGAGAGTGAAAAATTATTGTGTAATAGGTAGGTGCTATTTATGGCGAAAATATTTGAAGATCTACTGCTAAAGAGGCCTTTATTATCACAATTTATGGGAAATGATCGGATTTGAATTAAAAAATCCCTATAAATCTTGCATGTCGAACCACCGAAGAACACTTTGTAGTCTAAGACTTGTTTGGGAAATTTTCTGTCTAGAGTTTATGAGTCGTCAATTCTGGGAGGATTTCATGGCAAGCCCAACATTTGCTGCCTTAATTGCGTGGAACCAAAAGGCCATTCTCCGGCAAATGACTGCCACCAACCATGTTGAAGCCGTAAGTTCTAAAGCCGTTATTTCTGACATGACGGGCCCTGAAATATCAAGTATGGAAGCTACAACCCCTGTGCCTCCTGCGCCGAGGTCATCGAGGCCAAAGAAATCTGCTGCGAAAGAGAAGCAACCAGCTCCTAAAGAGAAGAAACCATCTCTGAAAGAGAAGCAACTAGTCGTAAATGAGAAGCAGAAGAAGCTGGTGCCAGTGAGAATGTCACCAAGGAAGAATCTGGAGGTGTGACAAAAGGAGAAGAAAGAAAAACAGGCGAAGCAAGTGGTCAATTTAGAAGAGGAGGAATACCAAGGTGTAGAGGAAGTAGATGTCGAAGAGGTCAAGCCTATCTCAAGGCTTCCCAAGTATATCCCTCCATGGAAGGGAGAACCAAAGTTACCAAGGAATGAGATTCCGAGAAATTGTCAATCTCAACTCCCTTGTTGCCTAAAGAGGTGGAATTTGAAGGTCCTAATTCAATGCGCATTCCAGCACTGAATATGGAGGATTGGGACCTTGTAGACCATGAGAGGTTCCCACATTTGGTGAGCAACAAATATATGAAAAAGATATATTATGAAGAAATGGGGATTATACAGTTGGAGCCTATGAAGTGGGTCCGCGGTGTTGAGCAGGCGGGGCTACCGCACATGCTCTGTGTGTCACACTATCATCGCTCAACTATCAACACAGTGTGTGTGTGTGCCAGGTCTTCGCATTGGTGCATAATGGGTGTTTGTGAGTCTGGGAGCCCATACCAATTATGAAGATGTCGATCGATAGGATAAGAAAGTTACCTTACAAAGGATCGGACCCTTCCAAGGAGTTTGGAGGGAAAACTGAGGAAAAAGACTTGGCGGATAAAATGAAGAAAGAGTATGGCCTTGTTAAACATTCATGTGGATACTCTATCCGCTCAATTCAAGACCATGTAGTCCAGTTCGATTCCCAGATTCTTGTGGGAAAAATTATGAGGAAGTGTTGAATGGACGAAGTTCTGGCACCAGTAGTGTCACTTGCATCAGAGTGCATGAAAGGTGTCCAATACAATTGGGCAAAGTATCTATGCTAGGAGTTCCTCATGAAATGCCAAGAATATTAGGAGGAGATCAAGCCATTCCATTATTCATGGCTTTTTTATCTATTTTCTTAGTCACTTGGAGGTTCCCGAAGGATAGTTAGTTCCTCCCGCACAAGGAAGATTTACCGGAGGCAACGTGGTTTGCCTATTTGTGGTCATGAAAGGATCCGAAAAGGATTAAGGAGTCCAAAATTTTCTGGATTTTGTTATAGATGGACCTTCATATGGTGATCAATCAAAGGCCAAGGTTGTCCCTAAACATGTTCATGCATTTGTTGGCCTACGCAGAATTCAAGGCCGATTTTCACAGTGTGTCCATCAGAGCGTGGAAGGACCTAAATCTCACCTGGCACCAGTTGCCTTATTTGGTATCGGAGATGGTTGTGCAAGAGATTTTGCGGTATTGGCTAGCGGAGTGGCCCGAACCCATGGGACTTGATAAGGGAACAAGCAAAGGGGTGGAGAGCTCTACTACACAGAAGGGGAAGGATGCAGCTTAGAAGGTAACACGTGCCTTGACTAAGCAGAAGAAGAAGGAAGTTGATACTAAGGCAACTGAAAAAAGAGAATGGGTGGAGAAAGTGTGCGTTGCTAAAGAGAACGCTGAGAAGAAACAATAGGATACACAAGAAGGCGACAAATCAACTTCGCAACACATTAACGAGCAATAGATGTGATAGCAAGGAGGAGGCGGTGGTGAGGAGTAGAGAATTCCTTTCATGTTGAAGAGACGTAGGCAGAAGCAGATGGGTGGACAACAGAAAAGCATAAGTCTGATAAGAAGACACACATCGACCCAATGGTGCTAATAGAAGGGGATCTCGATGAGATCGGTGACAAGGCGAGAGACATAACAGCTGAGGTGTTGCAATAGTTTGAGAAATAGTATATGCAGACATTGGGGAGCTTCCAAAAGGATCTGTGCGAGCTGTAGATCCAGGCTAACAAGATTCAAGCAGGAATTGGGTAAGCGAGTGGGGTTCAAGTGAGTCTGACACAGGGAAGTGGAACAGTGGTGGAGGTGGAACGGACTATGGAACTTAGAGTCATACCATTGCCAGAGTGGTCTATTCATGCAAAATCATATGAGCATCACATTGTGATCAATAAAGTGAAGGACGTGGCCCTAAATTTGGTTGCACTGCCACTCCATACCATCAATGTGCTACATCAGGGGGTGTTAGATGAGTTGAAAATCAGGGAACAACATGCCCTCACCATCGTCAGTGAGTTTAAGGTCAACAATGAACAACTATTCACATAGAAATATCAAGCACTAAAGGAAAAGGAGGAGCCATAGACACGATGTCAGAGCTTGGAAACAAAAATCAAGTAGGCCTGCAAGTCAGTACTTGAATTGAACATACTAGAGGATGTAGAGGCCTCAACAAAAGTAAGGAAATTGGTTGTTGTAGTACGTGCATCAAAGGAGGAAGTCGACAGGGTTACCTTTGATTTCCAAGTGAAGATAGTAGAGCCCCAGTTGAAGTTGCATCCCACGACTTCGCCAGAGGTATTGGAGAAGCACACAATAGCCATCACGAAGAATATGAGCATTTTGGATGCCACAGTCAATGACTACACAATGACATTTGATGCAATAATGGAATTATGGACAAATATACAGGAGGACCTGAACCTACAGAAGCTAAACATCGATGTACGAGAGACGTAACAGAATTATGATGAGGTTCAAGCAACTATGTGCACTTTGGCACCAGTGCAACGCCTTACCAATTTACAAGAGGGAAAGTAGCTACAATCACAGGTGGAAGAATTACAGCGGAAAGAGGCATTTTTAAAGACTAGATTATAGTCATAGCTAGAGGAAGCTTGTTAACTTACTCTGACACTGAAGGAAAAGCTAAACGTGCTACACTAAACACAGACAACAATGCGCCTAGTAGTGGAGGTCCCAAAAACACAAAAATTGGTTGAAGAGGTCCAGCACGACACTCTCGAAGTTGCAGTGTTGCAGGTTGAGTTGGGTGGTCTTCGTAGCAAGATCGAGGCACTAGATGAGTGACTCGACGATGAGTCACAATATTTGTGTTGGGGGTCTGTTGGGTTAGGTTCCCTAGGATTATTTAACCCAATTTTGTAAAAAAAATATAAAAATAATGTAAAGTCTCTGCAATATGTGGATGAGGGGTGCGCGGCTAGATAGGAGTTAAAAGGGTCTTAACCCCTTATTTTTGGTCAGTTTTAAGATTCTCCCATGGTCTACAAACCATGGTGTAGTATGGAAGGAAGCTATAAATAGTTGAGTCATAGAAAGTCTTAGGATAACTTTTGATAGAGAATTGGGTACGCACAATGGCTTTCATTGTCTTGGGCAAGTGCTAAGGTAGGAATGTTATGCTTCCTGTACATGGGTGAAGAAGTGAAGGCTCCTATAGCTTAGTGCGCAGGAGGCCTTGGTAGATTCTGTAGCTGAGTGTATAGACCCCTACAGCTGAGTGTACAGGGTAGAAGAGTCTGTCATTTGAATGGTGAATATCAATAAAGATTGATTTTGAAGATTTGTTGTGAAATCTGCGCATTTCTATTGATTCCATTTATTCTATGATTTAATTCTTATAATGTGTTTTCCATGGAATAATGTATGAATGCTGCGTGAAACTGTTGAATCTGTTTTATTTATGCATGGTTTAAGTATTTATCTACATTAGCGAGGTTAAGAATTATGTCTATCATGTTTCTAGATAAATTGGATAGATATTTATGAAGGCGGATCTAGGGTTGTTCATTGATGTGCATAAGTAGATGATCAATTTGTTTAAGGTCTACAAAGACTAACTGTATACCTTTGCGAAGGTCTAGAAGCCACCTTACCCTAGTTACAGTGACAGACCTAGGAAGATACCAATATGCACGAAGGTAGATATGAAGTTGTGCAGACTTAGAAACTACTTATCACATATACCTAGATGCAGAAACTTAGTTTTAGAATCCCCCAATACTACATCAGGTGAGACTGCAACCTACACTACGCAGGTTGTTATCGAAAGGGCTAGCAATTGAGGGTTTTGTTGGTTGGCGCGAACAACTTTTAACCTGGGTCAGGTCCCCTTAAGCCAATAGAAGACAAAAGGATATCAATTATGATTTTAGAGACTCCAATGTGGGGCTTAAGAACTAGCACATTCCAAAGATAGATATGAGGAATTTTGATGGCAAGGATCTGGTAACTTGGATACTAAACATGGAGCAATATTTTGATCTACATGATGTGCAACCTATTCTAGAATTTTTTGGTTTTTGTAAGTTAGTATCAATTAGTCAAAAAAATGAAAATATATTTAAAAGAAATGTTAAGTTAGGATATGGACAAAAAAGAATATTGAATTAAAAAATGTTAGGGATATTTGATGAATAAGTCCATATCAAAGAAAAGGTTAGAATAGATTCCCTAAAAAATGAAGGCAAAAATAAAATGTTGGGTTAGAAAGAAAAGCAAAAATAATAAACTCTGAAAGTGTTGCAAATCCAAATGCCACTACTCTTAATCTAGTTTAGTTTTGCAAATAAAGGTTGTGTGCAATTTTTTTAAATGCCACTCCTAGTTCATCTAATCCAATTGTACAGTTTAATCATGATTCGATTTGATTTAAAATTTTGTCAATAGGTAGCAATAGGTAGAAAATAAAATTGGCTCAACAGTTTAATCTGAGGCAATGGAGGAAATAAGGACAGAGGTAGATTAGTCATTAAAAGGAAATATTGAGTTGCTAGCCTAAATGCACTCGGATGAATAAATGAAAAAATTAGGAGTATAAAGGGTAGGTAGACATATGAGAAATAATTGGAGCATGAAAGGGTTTTATCCTAAGTTGTAACATTGGATAATTCTTACATGCGATGTTGCATTTTCAATTAACTATGGATTCTAAGTACCAATGTATTTTTGCAATATCCTAACTTCAAACATTCATTCGCCATAACACCAAACTATCACATCCACCAGAATTGTGACCACACCATCACTGCTGCCTCACATGTTAAATCCCTTCCACCTTACCTTTCATCTCGCATGCTCCCTTGAGATTCGATGGCCAATATCTCTCCACGGCCCTCATTTTCCGTCCGAAATTTATCGGTCGGGGGGGTCAAAGTGGGCAGTTTCCAAAACCGCCACCTTGAACCACCTTAGCCTCATTTTAGTCCTTCGGGACTTAAAATCCCGAAACAACTTACCACCTCAAGCTACTCCCAAACGTGGTTTACATGCGACCATTTACCGCCACTTCATGTTGCCATCCACGTCCTCTCCATGTAATTTACTCCATCCAATCAACTACCACCTATCTGTTGTTCATTCAATTCACCATCTCCCGCAAATTTATGTCCCAAAGCCCCGTTAATTAATCCCATGGGATAATTAATGAAAATTTAACCGTTCATTCAACAGCTCCACTCCAGTTTTCCCATTAAAAGCCCTGTTCCTCCATGAAAACGGTTACACAATACATTTTTGTAACCAAATTGTTTACTCAAAGTTTGCCTCCTTACAGCACGAAGACGGTCTGAGACTTAAGAAACTATTTTGCCTTGTTTAAAAGAAAGCTGACATCCAGGTCCACTTGTCTCTTTTCAACCATACTTTTTTCCTATTATCACTCAGTTTCAGACCGTTTTTTTCTATTTCTATCACCTTTAGTACAATTCATTTGATAAGATTCCTCATAAGGGAAAAGATATTGTAGAAATCCCAAATCCCCTTTTTCATCCACAAGTTGATTTCCATTATACTCCCCTTGTCGACAGAGATTGTAAAATCATTAAGTATTCTTCTCAAGTTGATTTATATGAAATTTATTGTTGGATGTAAGATCAATTAATGGATTAGACAGATGAAATAGGAATTTGGGACTCCAAGCTTCCTCACTACATTTTTCCTTAGATACATAGAGCACCTGAATTTGTCAGGAAATGCCATGAATCTGATGATCCCACTTAGGGAGCAATCATTTCACCCACATTAGAAATCCTTTGTTTCATCAATGTTGAGTCCATTGAAAAGATGCTGCAAGCCCCAACTATTGCACAAACCCATCCTTTTTCTCATGAAAGCCTGATTGAAGCTTATCAAAAGCTAGATTTTACTAAAGGATCCCAGACTCTTGAAGTTTTCCTAGTTATAGATAGTCCTTTGCCTAAAAGAAACCCTCCCTATGATTCATCCATGTTCCTAGACAGAACCAAGAAAATCACTACCATTTTGTCATATCTTCTTGGTTATAACTCTGATCAATATGTAAATGAAGCTATCCTAGGTTTCTTGTCAATTTTTTCTGTTGATTCCAAACCCACTGTTCTCTATAGCTTTAGCCAATTCGTAGATGAATCCATACATGAGAAATTTGTCTAGTTTAACGCTGAAGAAGTATTCAAGTATGCTTCAATACTTGTATACATTTTTATATATTTTTAGGGAGACAAATTTCTATTCACCTTACAGAAGCTATATGAGGAAGGCAACCAACAACCAATGATCCTTTGGACTTCAATGGGAATGAAGGAGAAGGAAGAATTTACATATACATAGTTCATAGAATTGTTTATTCATCCAGCTATTATCTTACAAGCAGCACCCCAGTGCCAAGATTCAGTGATAAAATTGTGAAAGTATTACAGCTAGTTGATCAAGCCACAACAAGAGATTTATATCTTTACCAAAATTATACATAAATTAGGGTTTATGGTTGTGAGATTCCACCCTACAAACTTCGCAAGTACCTCCCTATCAGAATCTTTGAACTGGAATATATTAGGCAAAGGTTAAATGCAGATGAAGTACATTTTGTGACAGAAAAGAAGAAATCTGAATTCAAGCTAAAAGCTCAGGTTGGTCCATTCATCTGCAATACTAGAGCAACAGGAGAAGAAGAAGATAGGTTACTAAGGGAAATTTCTAAACGTAGGGTGGAAAACAAGTTTACAACATATCAGCACACAGCCAGGCTAGAAATATAACAATACAAAAATTAGTTGGAGTGGACAGGGAACACCCTGCAAGAAGCTGAAGAGCAGGTAGTTTCCACTTCAAATGTGCAAACTCCACTTGCACAGGAAAAAACAGCTAAAATAGAAAGGGAAGAACAGTCATCCCCTATCAAGCCAGGGCTTTAGGATTGTGCATAGAAATAAGATACCTAGAATCTTTGTGTTTGTTGGTACAACAAAGGAGTCTCAGAAAACAACATTTGATCGAGTTGGAGAGACTTTGCTCTATACACAGTCTAGTGGACAGTCTATCCAGTCCCCAACTCATTCCACTACTTCTATGGGACAACAAGTGATTCAGACTAGTGGAAGTTGTCAGAATGACAAAGAGGATGATATGTTTCATGTCTTCAGTGAAATCAAGAATAAAAATGAAGAATTGAAGTTGAACACCTATAATCAGTTATGGAAACATTCCTCTAGCTCTTAGGCTAGACTTCTTTCAGTCTTTAACTCCGAGAAGGGTAAAATGGAGATGGATTTTCTGCAGGCTTAGATTCCACAACCTAGGAATGTTGCACATTATCAGAAGAAGACCTCTTTTGAATTTAATGTAAAGGATGTGAAGCCAATTGATTAAATTGAGATGCACAAACAAACTGGACAGATGATTTCTTCTACTTTAACTCATATTTCCAAGAGTTTGTCAAAATTGCAGGTTACCTTAGCAAACAAACAGTCACAACTTAAGTTGGAGAAAGTATCCTCATTGGAAAAGGACATAGAGATTAAATCTTTAGAAGATCTGGTGCTGAAGATGGGATACGATCCCTCCAACATAAATGTTTCAGAAGAACTTGTGAAGAATAAAAATGTTGAGCTTTCAACATTAAGGAAGCAACTCAAACTACCAGCTTCTGAGGACTCGATGGCTAAAGAGATTGAAGAAACTAAAACTTAGAAGTTTGACATGATGAAGCTCATCATGGAACAGAATCTGCAAATAAAACAGATGGAAGAACAGATGGAGAAACTGATCAAGGAGAAAGAGGAAGCTGTCAAAAGATCCCAAACTCCAATGGATATAGTACCCCTTACAGCAATCCCTGTAACCAACGTTTCTACTTCAGCCACAACATCAACTATAGGTGTAGCAGACGGAGTTGAACAACTTGCTGAAGCTGTTCAGAACCTGTCTATTTAGATAGGAGAAACCAAGAATTTGCATAATGAACTCAAGAAGTTACAACATATGAAAAGAGCTGCAAACAGTTCACATGTAGATGATTTGTAGAGAGAAAAAGGTTAGATTGAAACATTGCAGAGGGAACTCAAATAATCTTACATTGGAACAAATTTGGTTTGGCAAGGGAAATTCTATGGGAATAAATTATTGAAGCAATTAAGGATATATAGCCCTATATCAAAATAGTATTTGATTAAATATACCTCTTGGAGAAAGCTCAGCAAGTTGTTGAAACTATTTTTAAACAGCATGACGATATGCCATAAATTGCTTATGATATAATCAAGTTCCTGAATTCTAAAGACAGCTATGATCTTGAAGAATTAGGGATAAATGATAGGACAATGACTATACTGGAAGTAAAGAAGATCATCACCAAGAAGAACCTCATCCTTTAGTTGGAAGAAAAGTGCAACAGTGTGAATACAATAGTTCAATGATTTTTCAGTAGGATTGAACCCTTGAATAGCAAGGGTTTTCCCTCTATGCTTGTGATTAATGAAAAATTAATGCCTATTGAGGATTATGTTCAAAATCTTATAGAGGTAGTCACCAATGTAGCTTCAGTTTCGAACAAAGGAGGTGAAACAACACCAAGAGTGGTGCTAAATGCACTTGGGGTTACCTTCTTCATTTTAGATGAAATTAGGCATATATTTCCAGTAAAACCCACTTTCACAAAGTATACAAAGATGGATGGAATTTACAGAAGGGTAACCAAGATATCTATCGAATATAAGAAACACTGGGAAGTATTAACTGATTTACTTGACTAGAGGTTGATCAAACAACATTAAGCCTTTACAAGAATAGTCATCACAAGTTCAATAGTTTTCAATTTTTTCAGCAATAGTCATCAAGCAGCTCAACACCAAAATTGTGCCAGATCCGCTTGCAGTTTATATTCCTGATTTTGTAATTATCTATTTTTGTAAAATAGTTTAAGATATTTTCTCATTTCTTAGATTGTATAAATAACTCTCTTTCACGAGTTATTTAGGGTTGCACCCTTGAAGAAGCATTTCTAGACATTGAATGTGCTCGAATCTTTCTAAATCATTAATACAAGGCAAAGGATTCTAAATTCTGATTCATACAGTTTCATTTTTCCTGTAAGTTTTCCCAATTTTCTTCACAGTATTTTTCTTCATATTCTTATGTTTTACAGAGATAACCAGATAGGACTAACTAGGTTTCAATCTATTCCTATAAGCTTATGAAGTGATCATCTATAAAGAGAATGAGTTATATAAAATGTTTGTTTAATTAATTCCCTCTAAATCATAATATCATCAACATATTTTGTAAGCTTAAGAATATTTTCTTAAACCTTATGAACATCGTTTAATGGTTTTCTTACTTATGACTATTTAGTTTTCAATTTGAAGACCGTGATAGTCATATCATCTCTCTATTTATGCTCATCACCATATAAGCTATATCACTGTGTTAATTTTAATAGAAGCCCTCTGTTTAAATATTAATACTATTCAAAAGGGATAGACATCACTGTTTTAAATCTGTTTCATACATTGGTCCTCCAAATTAAAAAAAAACCCCCTAAAAAAACATCTTAGATGCCCTAGTATGATAGCTGACCATTATCATCTTAGAGATACAACATCAATCTGGCTCCATTGCCAGGGACTCAAATTTTATAAAGTTTTCCTAGGACAACGATATTAATATTATTCCTTTAAGGTGACTGAAGGTTTAGATTGGTCAAAATTCTTCACCTGGCGACTCCACTATGCCAAACTGGCACCTTTTAAGCACACAAGATCCCATTCTGAATCTAACACAGTTAATCCTCTGTCAGATGCAGAAAGACTTTTGAGAAAGACCAGTTCCAAAAGTAAACCTCAACCATCTTCTTCCACTTCAGCATTTCAATCTGAAGATACAATACATTTTGATCCCTATAGTAACATTCCACCAGATCCAGATTACACTCATCTATCACCTAGGGTTGCTGAACTTTTAGATATGGGAGTTGATATCAAATCATCTTTCCTTATTCGTTCACTTGAATCTCATTCAGAACCCCTACTTCCACCGGGATCTCCTAAATCTGAGTCTGACCTAGGTATTCACTTACCTGAATACAGACCTACAGACTTTATATCCCCAACTATTTATTCATTCCATTCCACTTCTGAACAACTTGAATCTTCTACCTCTAAACAACCTGAAGGGACCTTTGCTATATATTCAAATACTCTTTTTGAAACAAAATAGGATATTCAATCTCAGGTCCACAAGTTGGTTATTAAGACTCGTTTGAAATCATTCGAGACGTCTCCTCCTTCTCTATCTCCTCCTTCTTCACCCCCACATAGTAATTCACCCCCTCTATCACCATCTTCCTCTTCTTTATCATCATCATCTTCACAAACATCTCATACATCCTCTTCTACTATGGCATTCCAACCCATTGTATAGGCAAGATACGCAGCTTTAGTTTTACCTCCAGCCCTTGATGCTTTCCCTAATGGATATTTGAAACGTCTCCCTAGGTATAATGGAGAAATAGGTCCCTCAACTGAGGATCACCTTCAAGCCTTTTTGGAATTTTTAGATAACATGAACATAGAACAAGAAAACGTTTACATGAGGTTGTTTTTTCAGTCTCTTGAGGGAAATGTGAGAACTTGGTTTAGGCAATTACCTGCAAATTCCATTAGAAACTTGGAAGAACTAACAAATATTTTCAAGAATCAATGGGGAGTGAAGAAATATGCTCTTTACTTTTTGAATGAGTTTGATGAACTTAAAATAAAGTATGGTGAACATGTCTATACTTTTATCAAAAGGTTCAACAAACTTTATCATAAGATGCCCCCTGATTGCAAACCCCCTGTAGTAGCAGCCAAATCTAGGTTTTCAAAAGATTTTGAAGATGATTTTTTTTTTTATGTTAAGAGAAAGAACTTCAAGGACTCTTGAAGATATGCAAAATAATGCTATAGAGGTGGAAGAAAATAGAGCTGCCCTAGCCACTTTAAAATCTAAAGAGGAAAAGATACAAGGAAAACTTAAAACTAGTCAAGAGGCCTCTACTTCTAAAAATAAAACTGAAGATTCTAAAATAGATGAAATAACTTCACTTCTTAGAAATCTATCCAATAGAATTTCCAAGATTGAGGTTCAACCTAGGAAAGTTCAAAAAATAGTTAATCGACCCCAAAATCAAAATCAAGGTCAGTACAAAAGAAATCCACAATTACAAATTCTTCAAAGACCTAGTAGTGATCAGCAGGTTCCAACACCTTTACTGATAGATGATCGGCAACCTGATGACAATACTATGACTATCACTGAAGAAATTAATAATATGGATACCTCTAACGGCCAAACTTCTATTATTCCCCTTGTCACAACAAAAACAGGTTTAAGAAGATCCAGAATCCTCACAAGTTTCTCAATATCACACCTTCTCTGAATTCCTAATTGTAGAGTTGAACAAAAGATACGATCTTAGGCCTAGGCCTGGACTTGGTAGACCTCCTAAGGAACCTTCTACCAAAGTTGTTGAAACTCAGACAACTATCATTCGACCATTAAATTAGTTAGTTGATACTGTTCAAAATGAAAAAACTATTTTTATTGCATTTAATGTTGAAAAGGAGTTAGAAAGAGTTAAAATCCCTATACCACTTTCAGAACTTTCCAAAAACCCTGGATATAAAAATCAAGTCTACAAATGGATACAAAACACCTCGGTTGATGCTGAAAGTGATATTATTAGTCTTCATGATGAAAAACCTGCAGTTGTCTTTGGTCCTAACTCAGATATGATAGATGAGATAGTACCCCCTATTTATGTGACTCTTAAGACAAATGATTCCATGCTATACAATTGTATGCTTGATTCTAGAGCATCACATAATCTCATGCCAAAAACTATCATGGGCCATTAAAAACTTGACATAACTAGATCCTATCATTATTTGTACACCTTTGATTCCAAAAGGGTGGCTTGTTTAGGTTTGATTAAGGATTTAGTAATCACCCTCGCCCAAATCCCAGTAAAAAGTGTAGTGTTAGATATAGTTGTCACAAATATCCCTCCCAAATTTGGAATGCTCCTTTCAAGGTCTTGCTGTGCCAAATTAGGGGAGACTCTTCAAATGGATATGTCTTATGCCACTATTCCAGTTTATGGGGGAGAAAAACTAAGATTGTATAGAGAGGTTAGATTTGTGCACACTGTTTGCAAAACAGGTCAACCAAGAAACCATCCCATATATGCATTGATCAAGATTTTGGTTGTTTCCAACTTTCCTCAAACCAAACACATGAAACTCAAGAAAAAAATGAAGATGTAATTGAAAGACCTGTACCAAATCAGACTGATGTCTGGAAGCTATTCTTTGATGGCTCTTGTACACAAGATGGAGTAGGAGCTGGGGTAGTTTTAATCTCACCAGAAAAAGAAAATATTACACAATCATGCAAACTTGATTTTGAAGTTACAAATAACATGGATGAATATGAAGCTTTCCTTTTATGACTGCAATTAGCCAAGAGCTTAAAGGTTCAAAATTTGAATGTTTTCACTGCCTCAGAGCTCATTTTTAAACATGTAAGAAATCTTTCCCAGATAAAACATCCTAGGCTTATATCTTACTGAGATGAGGTTTGGGATTCAGTTGAAAATTTGTCCAATGCTTTTAATTTGACTTATATCCCAAAGGATAGGAATATTCATGCAAATTCCCTAGCTGATTCTGCTAGTTCATTTAAAATATGTGATCAAACTAATGTGCTCTATCAAATACAAGTCAAATACAGACCATCCATCCCAAATAACCTAAAATACTGGCAGATATTGAAGATGATGAGTAATTAAAATAGTTTCTGCACGTTATAGATGAATTTTTAGTTCTACAAATTGATGAATATAGAACAGAAACAATTGATAATACAACTAAAAATGATAGTTCAAATTTCAAACCAAAAATTGTTAATCATGATATCATTCAATTATCTAACAATTTTATTACCAAAGCTCTCATTCCTTTAGAGAAATTGTTTGATCAAAATGATGTCTTCAGAAAACCACAGTCAATTTCTCCAAAATATGACATAGAGGAAGTAAATATTGGAACAAATGATGACATTAAAAACATCAAAATCTGTGCATCTTTAGATCCCAAGGTTAAAGCTCAATACCTTAAGTTACTTGAAAAATACAAGGATGTTTTTGCATGGACTTATGCTGATCTAAAAACTTATGACACTTCACTAATACAACATAAGATTCCTTCAAAACTAGAAGCAAAACCTTATCAACAGAAACATAGGAGGATTAATCAAGCCCTTCTACCCACTACAGAAAAGGAAATTAAGAAAATTCTAGATGCCCAGATTATTCTCCCTCTTGGATACTCTAATTGGGTTGTTAATTTAGTTCCTGTTAGAAAGAAGAATGGAAAAATTAGACTTTGTGTGGACTTTAGGAATTTTAACAAAGCATCATTAAAAGATAACTATCCTTTGCCCAAAATGGATCAGTTACTTCAGATGGTTTCAGTAGCACAAATACATTCTATGCTTGATGGTTTTTCAAGCTATAATCAGATAAATGTTGATCCAATAGACAGAGAGAAGACAACCTTTACTACACCCTGGGGTACATTTATGTATTCTAAAATGCCCTATGGCTTATCCAATGTTGGAGAAATGTTTTAGAGAGCTATGGACATAGATTTTGTGGGTTAGGTAAAAAAATTTGTATTCATTTATCTTGATGACATAACTGGTTTTTCTAATTATGATCAAAAACATCTATAGCAATTGATGAAGGTTTTTGAGAGTTGTAGGAAATCTGGAATATCCCTCAATCCTAAAAAGTCTCTGTTTGCTATCAAAGAAGGAAATTCGTTAGGCCACATAATCTCAAAAGAAGGAGTGGTGATTGATCCCAAATGTGTTTCAGCAATTAAAATAGTGTCATTACCTAGAAATAAGAAGGAGATTCAAGCTTTTCTAGGCAAGATTATTTTTTTAAGGAGGTTCATCTTGAACTATGCTGAAATTTTGAAAGACATAACTGATATACTCCGAAAAGATCATGGAGTTAAATTGACTGTCTCCTCCATGTATGCATTTGACCAAATCAAGAAAGCTATCTCTGAAGCCCCAACCTTGGCCAATCCTGATTATACTAAACCATTCAGTGTCTTTTCCTTTGCCTCTGAAACAACCCTTGCTGTTGTTTTATTACAAAAGAATGAAGATTCCCATGACCATCCTATAGCCTTTTTGAGTAAGATTATGAGAGATTTCAAGCTTAAGTATGACATAATTGAGAAGTAAGCTTATGCCCTTATACAAGCTCTGAAATCATTCAAGATGTATGTCCTACATTCACCTATTACTGCTTATGTTCCTAACAGTGTTTTGAAGATTCTTTTAACCCAAACTGACACGGATGGGAAGGGAGGTAGATGGATCACTCAAATAATGGAGTTTGATATAACTATGAAAACTACAAAACTAGTGAAGGGTCAAGGATTAGCTAAGATTTTGGCTGAATCCAATTGTAAAGTGCTCGGAATCAATTCTATTTTGGAAATACAAGGGATCAATCCACAAGAACCTTCCCAAAATGTGAATGAGGAGAATCCACAAGAACCTTCCCTTCATTCTGAAGAAAAGAATCCACAAGAACCTTTACCTTCAGATCAGAACAACCCTTTACACATTGATGGAAAATTTCTTGTATCAGATTGGTATCAGGATATTGTAAATATATTGATCCATTTTGAATGTCCAACATCATTCTCCAAAAGTCCATGTAAAGCTCTAAAATTGAAAGCTATCAAGTATTGTATCATAAATGCAAATCTATACTGGAAATACCCACTAAATATTTGTTTATTATGTCTAAAAGAATTAGAGACTGAAGGAATCATTGATCAGTTTCATACAGGATTTTCTGGAGGACATTATGCTTGGAGGGAAAAAACATACAAGGTATTGAGGGTAGGATTTTATTGGCCCACGTTGTTCTTACAAGTAGGAGAAAAGGTCAAAAGTTGTGTCCCCTGTCATATGTTTGCTGGTAAGCAAAAATTAGCAGCTCTTCCACTGATCCAAATAATAGTTTCAGCACCTTTTCTCCAATGGGGATTAGAATTTATTGGAGAGATTCATCCTACTTCAAGTAATCAACATAGATGGATCCTCACTGCAACAAACTACTTCACTAAATGGGTGGAAGCAATTCCAGTAAGAAATTCCACTGGTTCAATAGTAATCAAATGAGTTGAAGAAAATATTTTGTCTAGATTTGGTTGCCCAACACAAATTGTTACTAATAATGCAACAACATTTTCCATTTTCAAAATGATTGGGTTTTTATGGAAATATCAGATTTTTTTACACAATTCAACTCCATATTACCCTCAAGGTAATGGTCTTGCAGAATCCTCAAATAAAATCCTAGTAAAAGTGATAAAAAATACTTTATTAGATCATAAAAAGAGTTGGGACTCTAATCTAATTTATCATGTGTGGGAAAATAGGATTACTCCAAAAATATCTACTAGAAAATCTCGCTTTCAGTTAGTCTATGGGAAAGATGCAATCTTCCCTACCAAATTTGCTTTCCCTGTTTTAAAATTCCTGCAGGACTCAGCTGATGAACCTGATGATTTTCCAAGGAGAATAAATCAGATTATTGAACTAAATGAGAACAAAGATGAAGTTCAATGTAAATTTAAAAAGTTTTAGAATAAGATGAAGAGCTTGTTTGATAGAAGAGCCAAGGAAAGGGACTTCAAGGAGGCTGATCTAGTTCTAATATGGGATTCCAGAAGAGAAGACAACGGAAAACATGCCAAGTTTGAAAACCTGTGGTTTGGACCTTTAGCTATTGCTGAAGTAAAAGGAAACAACACATTTGTGCTACAAAATCTTGAGGTACTATATTCCACTTATCCTATTAATGGAAGGTTTCTCAAACATTATATTAAGTACTAAGAAGTTGGAGTAGATTTCATTACTACCATTGTAAAAGGTCCCGTTTATTTTACTTTTCAAGCTGTCAATGTTTTTTTTTATAGCAAAGACTCCATAGCATGAGGGGAAGGCACATGGATCTTCAGGTTCTCTGCATTCTACAGTAGAAAGCAGTCCCCAATTGGAGCCGATGTTGTAGCATTTTTTGGTTTTGGTAATTTAGCATCAATTAGTCAAAAAAGTGAAAATATATTTTAAAAAAACGTTAAGTGACGATATGGACAAAAAAGAATATTGAATTAAAAAATGTTAGGGATATTTGATGAATAAGTCCATATGAAAGAAAAGGTTAGAATAGATGCCCTAAAAAATGAAGGCAAAAATAAAATGTTAGGTTAGAAATAAAAGAAAAAATAATAAACTCTAAAAGTGTTGCAAATCCAAATGCCACAACTCTTAATCTAGTTTAGTTTTGTAAATAAAGGTTGTGTGCAGATTGTTTAAATGCCACACCTAGTTCGTCTAATCCAATTGTACAGTTTAATCATGATTGGATTTGATTTAAATTTTTGTCAATAGGCAAGAATAAGTAGCAATTAAAATTGGCTCAACAGTTTAATATGAGCCAATGGAGGAAATAAGGGATAGAGGTAGATTAGTCATTAAAACGAAATATTGAGTTGCTAGCCTAAATGAACTTGGATGAATAAATGAAAATATTAGGAGTATAAAGGGTAGTTAGACATATGAGAAATAGTTGGAGCATGAAAGGATTTTATCCTAAGTTGTAACATTGGATAATTATTATATGCGATGTTGCATTTTCAATTAACTATGGATTCTAAGTACCAATGTATTCTTGTGATATCCTAACTTCAAACATTCATTTTCCATAACACCAAATTGTCACATCTGCCAGAATCATGACCCCACCATCACTTCTGCCTCACATGTTAAATCCCTTCCACCTTACCTTTCAACTTGCATTCTCCCTTGAGATCTGATGACCCACATCCCTCCTCGGCCTTCATTTGTCGTCCTAACTTTATCGGCAGGGAGGGGGGGGGGGTCTGAAGTGGGTAGTTTTTCAAACTTGCACCTTGAACCACCTTAGCCTCATTTTAGTCTTTTGGGACATAAAATCCCAAAACGACTTACAACCTCAATCTACTCCTAAACGTGGTCTACATGTGACCGTTTACCGCTACTCCATGTTGCCATCCACATAATTTCTTCCATCCAATCAATTGTTTCCTATCCATTGCTCATTCAATTCACCATCTCCCGCGAATTTATGTCCCAAAGACCTGTTAATTAATATTGTTGGATAATTAATGTAGAATTAACCATTCATTCAACAATTCCGCTCCAATTTTTCCATTAAAACCCCTGTTCATCCATGAAAACAGTTACACAGTACATTTCTGCAACCAAATTGATCACTCACAATTTTCCTCCTTACAACTCAAAGATGGTCTGAGACTTAAGCAACTATTTTGTCCTATTTAAAAGAAAGCTAACATCTAGGTCCACTTGTCTCTTTTCAGTCATACCTTTTTTCCTGTTATCACTCAGTTTCAGACCGATTTTTTTTATCTCCATCACTTTCAGTCTTCAATTCATTTGATAAGATTCCTCATAAGGGAAAAGAGATTTCAGAAATCCCAAATCCCCTTATTCATCCATAAGTTCATTTCCATTATACTCCCCTGGTTGACAGAGATTGTAAAATCATTAAATCTTCTTCTCAATTTGATTTATATAAAATTTATTGTTGGATGGAAGATCAATTAATCAATTAGATAGATGAAATAGGAATTTGGGACTCCTAGCTTCCCCACTACATTTTCCCTTAGATACACAGAGCACCTGAATTTGTCAGGAAATGCCATGAATCCTATGATCCCACTCAGAGAGCAATCATTTCACCCACATGAGAAATCCTTTGTTTCATCAATGCTAAGTCCATTGAAAAGATGATGCAAGCCCCAACTATTCCATGGACCCATCCTTTTTCTCTTGAAAACCTGATTGAAGCTTATCAGAAGCTAGATTTTACTAAAACATCCTAGACTCTTGAACTTTTCCTAGCTATAGATAGTCCTCTACGTAAAAGAAACCCTCCCTATGATTCATCCATTTTCCTAGACAGAACCAAGCAAATCACTACCATTTTCTCCTATCTGCTTGGTTATAACTCTGATCAATATGTTAATGAAGCTATCCTACGTTTCTTGTCAAATTTTTCTGCTGATTCCAAACCCACTATTCTCGATAACTTTAGACAATTCCTAGCTGAATCCATACATGAGAAATTTTTCCAGTTTAACAGTGAAGAAGTATTCAAGTATACTTCTGTACCTGTATACCTTTCTGTATATTTTCAGGGAGACAAATTTCCATTCACCTTACAGAAGCTAGATGGGGAAGGAAACCAGCAATTAGTGATCTTTTGGACTTCAATGGGAATGAAGGAGAGGGAAGAATTTACATATAAATAGTTCATATAACCGTTTATTCATCTAGCTATTAGCCTTATGATCAACACTCTAGTGCCAAGAATCAGTGATAAAATTGTGAAAGTATTACAGCTGGTTGATCAAGCCACAACACGAGATTGGTATCTTTACCAAAATTATACATAAATTAGGGTTTGGTTGTGAGCTTCCACCCTACAAACTTCCCAAGTTCCTCCCTATCAGAATCTTTGCACTGGAATATATTAGGCAAAGGTTAAATGCAGATGAAGTACATTTTGTGGATGCAAAGAAGAAATCTCAATTCAAGCTCAAAGCTTAGGTTGGTCCATTCATATGCAATACTAGAGAAACATGAGAAGAAGCAGATAGGTTACTAAAGGAAATGAAGTTTGGTCTTAGTTTCACTTTGTCTTATGACCCAATGGGAGTGATTTCTAAACTTAGGGTGGAAAACAAGTTTATAACATATCACCACATAGCCAGGCCAGAGATGGAACAATACAAAAATAAGTTGGAGTGGACAAAAAAAACCCTCCAAGAAGCCAAAGAGCAGTTAGTGTCCATTTCAAATGTGAAAATTCCACTTGCATAGGAAAAGAAAGCTGAAAGATAAAGGGAAGAGCAGTCATCCCCTACAACTAAAGCATCAAGCCAGGGCTTCAAGATTGTGCATAGAAAGAAGAGACCTACAATATTTGTGTTTGTTGGTGCAATAAAGGAGTCTCAGAAAACAGCATTTGATGGACCTAGAGAGACTTTTCTCTATACATAGTCTGGTGGATAGTCTATCCAATCCCCAACTCATTCCACTACTTCTCTCAAACAACAAGTGATTCAGACTAGTGGAAGAAGCTAGAAGGACCAATAGGATGATATCTTTCATGTCTTCAGTGAAATGAAGAATAAGAACAAAGAATTGAATTTGAACACCTATACTCAGTCCTGGAAACATTCCTCTAGCTCTTAGGCCAGACTTCTTTCAGTCTTTGACACCGAGAAGGGTAAAATGCAAATGGCTTTTCTGCAGGCTCGGATTCCATAGCCTAGGACTGCTGAAAATTATTAAAAGCAGTCCTCTTTTGAATTTAATTTAAAGGATGTGCATCCAATTGATCAAATTTATATGCACAAAAAAACTGGAAAGATGATTTCATCTACTTTAACTCATATTGCCATGAGTTTGTCAAATTGCAGGTTACCTTAGCAAACACATAGTCACAACTTAAGTTGCAGAAAGTCTCCTCATTGGAAAAGGACACAAAGATTAAATATTTAGAAGGTCTAGTGTTGAAAATGGGATATGATCCCTCCAACATAAATGTTGCATATGGGCTTGTGAAAAAGAAAAATTCTGAGCTTTCAGCATTAAGGAAGCAGCTCAAACTACCATCTTCTGAGGACCCGATGGCTAAAGAGATTGAAAAGAGTAAAACTCATAAGTCTGACATGATGAAGCTCATCATGGAATAGAATCTAAAAATAAAACATATGGAAGAACGGATGGAGAAACTGGTCAGGGTGAAAGAGGAAGCTATCAAAAGAGACCAAACTCCAATGGATATGGTACCCCTTACACCAATCCTTGTAACCAAGGTTTCTACTTCAGCCACAACATCAACTACAGGTGTAGCAGAAGGAGCTGAACACCTTGCTGAAGCTATTCAGAACCTGTCTATTCAGACAGGAGAAATCAAGAAGTTGCAGAATGAACTCAAGGAGTTACAACATATGAAAAGAGTTGCATACACTTCACATGCAACTGAGTTGCAAAGAGGAAAAGGTCAGATTGAAACATTGCAGAGGGAACTCAAATACATTGGAAACAAATTGGGTTTGGCAAGGGAAATTCTATGGCAAGAAATTACTGAAGCAATTAAGGATATCTGGCTAGCTCAACAAGCTTGTGAAACTATTTCTAAACAACTTGAGGGTATCCCAAAAATTGCTTCTGATATAATCAAGTTCCTCAATTCTAAAGACAATTATGAACCTGAAGGATTAGGGATAAATGACAGGATAACAACTATACTAGAAGTAAAGAATATTGTTGGTGTTTAGGTATGAACAATATATCCACCCGTTTTCCTACATTAATGTATCAATCTGAGTGCGTATTCTTTTCAAGGAAACACACAAAGTATATGCAGGGGAAATGTTACAATTTGTCATCGACCAAGGGTTCGTGATTACCGAATCAAAGCATTGATGAAATAGAAATAGAAACTCAACTGCAGAATTTAAAAAGCTATTCATAGTTATCTAAAGAATCTGCAATAGAAATCATGAATTAAACACAACAATAAACAATACACACATAACAAGGAAATATGCAGCACCTGATCAGAAGAGTGGGCCGAGCTCTTTGATCAGGGCTGCGTTACTCACAGTGAAAGATAGATCAACAAAAAGTTTGTATTTTATTAATATGAATAGTGTCGTTACAATAGAATGCAGGGTTTGGCTAGCTTCAATACAGGAACGACCCCATCTTTTATACAGTACAAAGGGGAATAACATCTCTCCTCAAAAACCTGACAACTATATGCCCAAAGATATACATCAGTTCAACCACAACACTAGTGCTGAGAGAGCAAGAACAAGAATGATCCAAAACAAGCTGAGAATAGCTACAAATCAGTTATTCTATTTTGTCGTGGTCGATCAGCTACTATGAATCGCGGAACTGCTGCGATATGCCGTGAGATCAACACCTGCGCTCCATAATCTGTGGTCATAACACATTTTAGTAGTTCACATAGGAAAACCCCTCATGACTTTACTTCATTAATTAAATATCCAAAGAGACGATGAAAGGGAATTACCTCACGGTTTTTCACGGTAAATGTATGTGAATGAATATAAAAAGGGGTGAAAAGAGAAGTGGAAATGACAAGAAAATATAGGCCAATTTGGTACTCAAAATCTCCCCCAACTAGCCTTCTACACGCCCTCATGTAGATCGCCGTCTGCACAAGTCTGGGTTGGATGAGCTGTGTGCTTCATGAAGTGGGTGAGTGATCTAAAATGGGGCACTAAATGCTTCTTGTCAAGATTACAAGAACCTCTCCCACTCCAAATCTTATATATTCCCAAGATCTTATGATTAACCAATTGCGGAATTAATAATGCTTGAAATAGGTGTATGATTTTGCTTGTCTTTAACTATTTAGGTGCTTTGAGTTCATTTGCTTATGCTGAAATAAAATACATATAACAGTAAAGAAAGCAGCAGGTAAGCAAACCGTAAGACAACAAGTTTAATATGGAGTTCACCCAAACCTCTTGGGATACCTCTCTGTGAACTCTAGTCAGCTCAACTAGGCTCTTTGGGATTATGGCTTAATTCCATTTACAAGCTCCACACTCAACTCCAATGGTTTGCAAATGAACCTAAGGCCTTAGAATGCCATCTTACCCATCTGGCTATCCATACTCTATAGACAGATCTAGGCTTCTCTGGACTAGATTTCTTCAACCAACACTCTGGGCTGTCTTGCTCTAGCTTGTACCAACTCCCTCAAAGTTCTCTCACTGTCTATGGAAAGCCTTATTCTATCTTCATCACACTTTGGACACCAGCAATAGCTGGATCATTGGATCTCTTTGTTGTTCTTGGCTCTGGCCGTCGCTCTGGCTCTGGATTTTAATATCTGGCTCTGGTTCTTTGGCTCTGGCTCTGGCTTTGGCTCCAGCTCTGGCTACCACTCTAGTTCTCGGCTCTGACTCTAGCTCTAGCTCTCAGCTCTGCGTGCCTCTATAGTTCGCTCAACCTCCAAGCGACTCTCAACAACAAATTTCAGCAGTTGTGCTCTTCGAAGCAAGAACTAGTCTGCTTCACTTGGCTCTATGGCCTTTGAGGAACCCTTGGCTCTGTGGCTTCTATCCCTTACTCTGCCCCCAATTATGAGGAATCATTCGCTTTCACCTCTGTGACTCTATGTGCTTCACAATGCATAGGTGTGATGATTGTTTCCAATGGAAATGGACCGGCTGGCATGGAGAACCTGATCGTTTGGCCTTCCTATGAAGAAATCCCAAAAATGGCCAAATTTCCAATACCAAGAGAATATGCACGGAAATACACTATCGGGCGCAAAATATGGACTTCAAAACTTTTGAAATCATGCTCAAAATTCCCATCGGGTCTGCCTTTTCATCGCATATCGCAATCACTTTGAATTATGGCCAAAAACCCAAATACACGAGAATTCATTGAAAATCATGAATTCCCAAATTTCAAAACTTATGAAATCGGGTCTATAAACCCATCGAGTCTGACCCTTATTGGCATATTTCTATCGCAAGTCGCATGGTGCATGTAACGGCCCTTTGTATCGGGGATCCGCTGATCGCCTGATCATCGATCACCCTGAAAAAATCCTAACCATCGATCTGCACACCCAATCCAATGGTCCACACACAATCGCACATCGGCCCATTGCTTTATCGCATGTCGCAACGTCCCGGGGGTCTTCCCTTTGGTTATGCTGACTGCTGATCTGCCAATCTGCCAATCAAATCTGGACCAATGATCTGCTCCTCGATCCGACGGTTGAGAATCCATCACATATCACTTTATCAACCTGATCACAATCGCTTCATCGTCTTGGCCGAGGTCCCAATATCGCGCTAAGGCCTTTCTCCGATGCAATATGTCGGAGATCGCTGATTGGAGGTCCTTAACACCTTCGGTCTAAGTCCACACTTTAAACCCTTCCGATGTAATTTTCCCCATATAAGGCCTGAAGCCCATTTTTATAAGAATTCGGCTCCTTTTAAAGGACCATGGAAAAATTCTTTTTGTGATAACTTCTTCATCTGAAGTCCATTTTAGCCCATTCAAATTGCATTAGATTCAAAATCAAAACATCTATGCAATGGGATCATTTCCAAGAGTAGCCCTAGACTTTCATTTTCCTCTGTGAGGAACACCTTAGAAGTCTATTTTAGATCCATTTTGGATTAGCAAGATCGTATTCTCTAACTTAGAAACCGGAGAACCCATAGTAAAAACCATTTTCTATCAACATTTCAAATCCCAATAGGGATCCATCATCAAGACTATTATTGAATGATGATAGAGAAGAGCTCAAAAGTGAGATATAAATAGTAATGAGGTACGCTGTTTTGATTGAAGGAAAAGAAGGTCGGCTGATTTGATTAAAGGGAAAAACAAAGGTCGGCTGCTTAATAATTAATATTATCCAAATATTTATGATCTTTTTAATTAATAAATTAGGTTTATTTTAATTTTTAATCATATAATATTTATTTTTGATGATGGATTAATACTTAATTAGAGAAATCAAGACCTCCAATGCTTCCTAGGTTTGCCCTATTTTTCAAAAATAAATATTATATGATAAAAAAATTAAAATAAACCTAATTTATTAATTAAAAAGATCATAAATATTTGGATAATATTAATTATTAAGTAGCCGACCTTTGTTTTTCCCCTTAATCAAATCAGCCGACCTTCTTTTCCTTCAATCAAAACAGCGTACCTCATTACTATTTATATCTCACTTTCGAGCTCTTCTCTATCATCATTCAATAATAGTCTTGATGATGGATCCCTATTGGGATTTGAAATGTTGATAGAAAATGGTTTTTACTATGGGTTCTCCGGTTTCTAAGTTAGAGAATACGATCTTGCTAATCCAAAATGGATCTAAAATAGACTTCTAAGGTGTTCCTCACAGAGGAAAATGAAAGTCTAGGGCTACTCTTGGAAATGGTCCCATTGCATAGATGTTTTGATTTTGAATCTAATGCAATTTGAATGGGCTAAAATGGACTTCAGATGAAGAAGTTATCACAAAAAGAATTTTTCCATGGTCCTTTAAAAGGAGCCGAATTCTTATAAAAATGGACTTCAGGCCTTATATGGGGAAAATTACATCGGAAGGGTTTAAAGTGTGGACTTAGACCGAAGGTGTTAAGGACCTCCAATCAGCGATCTCCGACATATTGCATCGGAGAAAGGCCTTAGCGCGATATTGGGACCTCGGCCAAGATGATGAAGCGATTGTGATCAGGTTGATAAAGTGATATGTGATGGATTCTCAACCGTCGGATCGAGGAGCAGATCATTGGTCCAGATTTGATTGGCAGATTGGCAGATCAGCAGTCAGCATAACCAAAGGGAAGACCCCCGGGACGTTGCGACATGCGATAAAGCAATGGGCCGATGTGCGATTGTGTGTGGACCATTGGATTGGGTGTGCAGATCAATGGTTAGGATTTTTTCAGGGTGATCGATGATCAGGCGATCAGCGGATCCCCGATACAAAGGGCCGTTACATGCACCATGCGACTTGCGATAGAAATATGCCAATAAGGGTCAGACTCGATAAATATTTGGATAATATTAATTATTAAGCAGCCGACCTTTGTTTTTCCCTTTAATCAAATCAGCCGACCTTCTTTTCCTTCAATCAAAACAGCTTACCTCATTACTATTTATATCTCACTTTCGAGCTCTTCTCTATCATCATTCAATAATAGTCCTGATGATGGATCCCTGTTGGGATTTGAAACATTGCCATAAAATGGTTTTTACTGTGGGTTCTCTGGTTTCTAAGTTAGAAGATATTAACCACAGAAGTCTTAAATCCGAGATCGTATTCCTCGACCATCTCTATTCCTGGGACCTTAAACCCCTCCGAAAGAAGAACTTCCTTCCACCAATCATTTGGTACATTATAGGTTAGGGTGTAGTGTTCTGCTGGCAACCATAGGACATGGTTTTGAAATCGAATTCATATCCACTCGACCCCACATGTTTGGATGCATGCCACATATCTTGGCACCCAACTGAGTGCTCGTGTAAAATTTGGTGCTCCAAACAGTTTTCTGTTCCAGACAGATGTGGGTGACATCATCCACATTTTCTGACAACTATCCAGGGTTCAGCTTGTAACGTGACCTTTTGTTTGACACTGAGATCGATGCACCCCTTTTGTGTCCTCAACATCTGTTCCTTATTTCCCATAATTTCTAAAAATGTAGTGTGCTTACTATACATAGTCACTAATCTCTCGGGTTCTTCTCTTACCATAAAAGGCTTTGTGGCCTGATTTGACTCAAACATGTTAGAAGCCTTCTGCCAACTTATCTGATTGAAGCTGTAAGAAGTTAGGGCCCTTAAATGAATGTCCCCCACATATGGAACTTGATTAAATTCTCTCTCAACCCGTAGGAGATAACCGTGCATGTAAAGCTCACACATCAAATGCTGAGTTGGCACATCATGGGCTCTCATATCCGGAGGAACTATACACCATACTCAATCTCATGACTAATTTCTTTTTGGATACTTTCCAAACAGAAGAAAATAAAACTCTCATGAAAGAATAAAAAATATTTGAAAGCGAGAGGGCGACATGCCATCACCTCTTGTGCTAAATGGAGCATCTACTCCTTATCAGTTTTGAACTCTGCCACTTGCCTTTCCAGTTGCTCCAACTTGAGTTACTTCTTGGCATACCTTAATCGCATTATATCAATGTGCTCCACATATTAAAATATTGCTGCGGATGCTCGTTCTTGTGATCTTTTTGCTTTGTTCTGATATTGCGTCATGGTAGATTTCCAAGTTTGTAATTTGACCATCAAAGAAAACTCACGACCTTCAAACAAATATTCTATAGGGTCTATCTGAGTGGCAACCAAGGTTGTTGCCACTCCATCTACCTGTGTCCTTGCTTCAACAATCGTGGCTGTGGGCCTCTTAGCCCGACACTTATATCTCTTCACCTATTTCTTCATCCAATGCATCTGTTTTCTTAGCTTCTTAACCTCTATTTTGAGCCGAATTGCAGCTGGTATTTCTGCTTCATAGGTAGCCTTCATTTTTCTAACAATTCTACCCATTCCTGTTTTACCACCACCTCATCTGGTACTGCAGTTGGTTCCATAGGTGGTGGATTACTCAAGGGAGTATCCATAGGGTTAATTGACGAGATTGTTTTTCTTGGCCTCTCTTCCTGGCGAGCAGCCGCTTCCTTATTGACTCCTACCTTGTCCTATTGTGAAGTTATTTTGACAAGTGGTGAGCTCACTTGATGGGTGTCCATCAATGGTTCAGCCAAAATTTCCCTTCCGGGTTCCCTGGTTTCAAAAACATTTGTCTCTTCCTTTATTCCTGGTTCCTGGGAAAGGTCTCTGTGGAGGTCTGCGGCCAGCAAACCTGTGGCAGCTGGTTCTTTATTTGACCCAACAAACTTCAAAATCGGTGGAATGGCCACATCCTCCTCCATGTTTTAGGAAGAGCGAGATACCCTTGCCCCTTTTGGAATGGAGAAGTAAGAGGAAAATTGAAAGAATTTTCCTACCTGGTCTGTCTCGGCCCCATTTGTGGCTCCGGGCTCTTTCCCTCTATCTGTAACGTCTCTACTCTGGTTTGAAACTTCTGCCACTGTAGTCCCCTATTCTGAGGTTGACGTCAGTTCTTGTGGAGCAGTGTCAGTCTCACTATTTAATTCTTCTGCAATCTCCCAGGTCAGATAGGTTGATGATCGTTCTTGTGTAACACCACCTTCCGTATCCTGTAGTCTTTGAACAGACGATGCTGACACTACTTCTCCCAGCACATCATTGATAAAAATGGATTCTTGCATCCTTACATCAATTCCATCCATTATTCCCATAGCCTTTCCTTCTATCAGCCCCATGGTTCTTCCAGCTTCTGGCTCCTCTTGTACCGGTTCATCTTCCTCCATTGGTTCTTCAGTCAAGGGTGGTTCTTGTGGGACACCCCCAGCCGCAATAGTAACAAATTCCTCCACCTCAACTTGATGTGGTCCTTCCTTGCTTATTACATTGCTCCCAAATTTCTCTACTTACTCCATGGTGGTGACCCTTTCCTTATTGGCCCCTTGCTGTAGCACTTCTTCTTCCATCAGTTCTGCAGTCGAGGTTGGTTCTTGTGGAACAACCTCGACTATCCTCTCTGGTTCATTCTCCTGGTTCTGTTCCAGCCCCTCGGGTTCCATCTCCATTTCCTCTGGTTCTTCTTGATCTATGTATTCATCCTTTGCTCCGCTTCCTTCCTCCATCGCTTCTAGCTCCTCTTCTCTAGCATCTCTAATAGCTACTATCTCTTCCTCCGTAGAATCCCGGAATGTTTCCCATAGAATTTGAAGTCAGCTGATTGCATGCATGACTATTAGCCAGACCAAACCATGGTTGGTAATGACTATTGGCATTTGTCACAAACGCTGAGCAGAGTATGCCATCAGATGGAGACTCTTCAACAAGAATAAAGGCATATTCAATGAGAAGGCTTTTGACCGTGGGAGCCATAGGTGATCCAACATTCTGAGATGATATTTAAACACAATAGTATACCTACCTTCACAACTTATGTATCTCATTACAAAACCTGCTACCTCACCCCATGGGTGTGGTAATGAATTCCAGTCATACCCCCAGCCTTTTTGAATGATCCATGTCTGGGTGTGAAGAAGGACCCTTCCAAGACCTTTTACTTTGGTGATGTGTTAAATTGCAATTTAAAAGAACTTAAATGAATACATCTGCATGCTTTAAAGAAGAGGAACATATCAATCATCAACACAGGAAAACATAAGAGTTGATAATGGAGTTTTTCCAGGAGGGACTACGTCTCCAGGCCCCAGTGTCAAGATGGTGTAGGCCGCTGCATTAAGTGTTGTCAATAAAGATAATGTACACAAGAGATCATGTCGCAATCATACAAGGAAAAATTCCCTCACGTAGGAGTGGCTCTAAGAGATGTTCCACAACTGGAATTCTCAATCAAAAGACTCCTATCAACACGACACAAACACATGCATGGTGAGCATCCCGCTAACATGGCACAAAAGGGATGTCAAAACAAAACACATGCATGAAGACAACAAGAGTATCCCAAAAACATACAACAAGGGATATCAAAGCATAACATAATGATTTATGAATACAAGTACATCACATAAAATATTCTGCATCAAATCAAGAAATGAATCATGAAAACATGTAATAAACAAGATCCTGCATCAACATCAATCAAGGATCTCCACAACATAATGCAGAAAGAAGAAGTACATGAACACATCATATACCTTAGAACCAAGGGCCATCTGAAGAAGTGGATGTCACATTGTTGAAGCTGCTCGGACCATCGATCTCAAGGCATCGATCGTATGAAGATGGTTGCTCGCACATGAATGTGGACATCTGCACTGACACTTAGAAAAGTGACTAGAAGAAGAAATGAGATAGTAAGAAATCTGACGACACCATCAGATTTGTGGCATTGAGTAGTGCTGAATTGACTGTCCAAAATCCAAATTATGAGAAGTTGAGAATTCTAGGCTCAAGGAATCTTTTAGATTCCCCCAGGATTCCTCAAAGATTCTATTCCATGGATGGACTAGAAATCTGCAACTCAGATGGCGAATCTAATCTCGCCATTGCGATCCCTGTGGAAAACCATGAAAAACAAGTATAAACTTGACTATATTATGAAATGTCAAAATTTTACCTCCTTGGGAAAATTTCATGGCTCATGGTTCTGCTCCTTGTTTTTGCTGAAATCATGGTTCCATGTGCATTCTAGAAATGACCGAAAAATGTAGACCTCTGATGAATAAACAAACAACACCATTGTGTTCATGGTGACGAGAGGTGTAAAAACCATATAAAATTTGTCAAATTATGAGAAAGTGAAAATTTTGCTCTCCTACAAAATTCATGGTTCCTGCATGAAAATGTTAATTAATTTGTCTTTTGCCTAGAAATGCATGCGTGCAGTCTCTCTCCTCCTGGAACTGTGTGCAGAGGTAGAAATGACTATTTATATAAAGATTTTGGTGGATTTACCAAAGGGACTGTTATGGCTCAATGGTAATAATAGGCATATGGTTGAGGAGAGGTCGAGGGATCAAATCCCACCCCTCCATATATAGTTTTATAAACCAAAATAATGCATTAATGGGGGTCAGTTCCACATTGAGCGGCCCGCTGTCGTGGCGGAAAAAGTCATTTGGGCTGACACAACTGACCTCCCTAGGAGTATAAACTCGCTAGCGACAAACAAGACAAAATGGAGTGATCTTTCTCTAAATCTACCTTTTACAACATGAAAAGTACAAGTGTTTAGGCTTACCTTATTCCAAAACGCTGTTGTTGTAGTCCGTTCTTGGCAATTCGGATGAGCTCTTCCTTCAAGTCAATTCCTGCAACCACAAACAATCAAACAATTACCGAGCACTTGTATTTCATATAATAAAACATAGATTCAACATGCAGACCAAGGAACACATGAAATAACTCATTAACACAAGCTATTGAGAAAAATAAACCAGTTTGTATTAATAACGAAACAAAGAAACTCTTACAACCTGGCCTTGGTGTTGTGCAAGTTCCTCCCAGGGTCCATCAAGTGTTTTCCTCTACTTTGACAAAGCTCACCCTCTTCCAAGTAGAATCATGTAAAGACAATCTCTCCTCACAAAGGTTCTAATGGAAGACCTAAATCCTGCAGCATTTACCCAAAGAAAATGTATAGCTCCAACCTCTCCTCCTTCTGGCTCAATGCCTTTATTTATAGTGCTGTAAAGAGGTTATTAAGGTCCACTATCAATGGGATCATCCCCCTCTATGGGTGGGATAGCTCCCTTATTGATGGGATAAGCTCCCTCTTAATAGAGATACATGAACCAACTGGAGGCGCATCCATTTCATCAAACCGACCTCTAGAATGTTCTAGAAGTAACCACAAGTAACTTTTTTAAGATGAAACTTGCGCATTTTTCCTTTTACAGAAGGACGCACCTGTCCTTTAACATACAGAGCGTCCATGGACGCAGTTTTTGTGAACATGACCTGCGTCCCCGCAGGTAAGGCTAGAGAGAACCTGCGACCCCAGAGATAAACATAGTTTTTACAAGACTTTCTCTCTTCTTTGAGTTTGAGATGGATAACAGAGGCATAAAGACTTGCCTAAGAGGGTAGCATGACTGTTGATTTGAGCCATACTAACTGTAAGTAGTCAAGGTGACATTTTTTAGTGTAACAGATTGCCCCCTAAAGTGCGAAGCCTGGAATAGATTGGTGTTTTGTAATTCTAGGAAGGGTGAAGCGCTTTATCATTTCAAGGATTGACTTGTGGATGACCTGGTTAGAACCTGCAATTTTCAACACAAAATACATGTATAAGATTATATCATCACTGAGGTAGGCATTCCCATACTCAGATTCAAAACTTTAACTAATGGACTAACTATTCTGATACAGGAATGATCTTGCAGTACATCATTTTTATAGACTTTTGTAGACACAGTATGGGCGCAGCCATCTGTTTATGATTAGTCTACATAGACAATGAATACAAAACTCCTCGCAGCCTGGATGGTAGAAACTAGATCCAGGGTCTTCACTTCTACTTCCCGAATTGGTACGATTCTAAACATGTGATTAAATGATTTGATGTCGAACATGTTAGAAACCACTTGATTACCAGTCGATGATGTGAACTGTTAACAAGCATGAGAGAGACCACCAGTAATGTCAATGGTTCTCAAAGTACCAAGCACAACCCGTGAAATGTGAATAGATGTTCTGATGTCGAACACTTCACGGAATCCTTTGATCGAAAGTCAATGATGTAAACTGTCGTCAAAGGCGAGAAACCTGCCATTGATGCATGCAGACTTCAAGGTACTGTCGATTCCTAAGTCATCTTTCTAGATAATGTGTCGATGTCGATAGAAAGCGACTCGTTGCAGGCAAGCCTGCAACACGAAATCATTGTTCAAGTTGAAGAAATGTTGCTGTAAGGACTGACTCAGGGATGGTCAAATGGATGATAAGTATTTTGCAGATGAAAGTTTTGCTTGCAGACCTCTTGAACACATAACGACACAACAGATGGTTTGGTGACGAATAACTCAAAGTTGATCCCTGAACCCGGTTAAAGATTTTCAAAGTGATTTGGTCAACTGTGAGGTAAAAGATTTCCCAACCCAGATGAAATGAAAAAGTGTCGTGTTCAAGAGTGGTAATAAAGTTTCGTTTGAGACAAAAGGTGACAAATAGGTTCATTCTTCTCTCTTTTCCCCCACCATTTCTGGCAAGTACCTCTTTATTTTTATCAAGCTTGAGGAGGATAACATATGCTTGGTTATAAGCTCATCCTTCGGACGAGTCCAACCTAGTTTAAATTCGAACCCTAGGAAGGAGTGGTTCGTTCCTGTTTGTAATTGAACAGGTCCTTTACTGTAAAAGTTTAACGAGCCCAGTATAGGAGAAACTCGGCGTTTTTCATTTTTAGAGAGTCTGAAAAACTTAAGGAAACTCCACGTTGAACTTTTTCGTAAATTTGTGTCCCTCAAGCCCGAAAAAGTATAAAATAATACCTGGGGGAACCGCTTGATCTTGCGACCAAGGAGTACTTTCATAATAGTGTCGTCGACCTGAAAAGTAAAAAGCGATCAAAGACACGTCGTTTTAGTTCCTTATCGAGTTTGAAACGACAAAAACCCGGCAATCTTTTCCTGATTTTACGGTCAGAAAAGAGCTAAAAGGGGACCGTCTTTTAATTCCGTTTTAACGAGTGTAAAAGAAACACTCGGCAATCTTTTCATGTTTTAGGAGTCAGAAAAGGGCTTAAAAGATGACTCTGATATTTTTATTTGTGAAAATTACAATTTCCCTCGAAATCCCTTTGTCCTGCACAAAAGCGACACATTACTCATACCTGTTTAAAATAGGCAAAAATACGTCGAAAAACATCTTTTCATGGTAAAAAATGAACTAATTCACCCAAAAAACCTATAAAAAGACCTTTTACCATGTCATTTTTACCGTTTGACTTTGGAGGTTGAAAAAGGAGCTTTTGACAAGAAACTTCCCGTGGTCGCTGCGGAAAATCTGACCGTCGGAATCGAACGCCGCTTCACCCAGGTATTTTACACATCCTACTCTGCATTTCTATCCGTTTAGAATTAAGTTTTAGGTCTCTGTTTCATTTTTTGGGGGGGTTTTGGGTTTAAAATGCGCCTCTCGGCGGACGCAGGTGCCCTTCGGGTGACCTGCGTCCCCCGACTTTTTCTCACACGGGAAAATGGTCGGGGGACGCAGCCCGCCTTCAGGCAAGCTGCGTCCGGACGCCCTGTGCTACAAAGCCGGGGTGCGTCTTCCGAGTAATGCGCATTTCAAAACCCCAACTCTCTCAAAAAACCACCAAATTTCTTCAAATCAATTTCTAATTGTCTTTTTTGATATGCAGGGCATTAATCATGTTAGACTGGAGAGAGAGAGAGAGCACGTAGAGGAAGATGAAGCTGCAATAAACCACCAACCCTCTTTGGATGCCTTAAGAACATGCGGATTGTATAAATATTGGACCATACCGGGCATGAGGGGCCAGGTAAGATTCTTGGAATGGCTGGTTGAGCGATGGAACGTTCAAGATCAATGTTTTTACATAGGAGGGCACCAGCTCGAGATAGAGCCCTCGGATGTATACTTTCTCACTGGCTTGCCAAACAGAGGTGAGCAACTCAATCTTGCGGGGACCAGGCCGGGTGGCCAATCCCTTGATGATCTCCGCGAGGAGTGGTGCAGACCCGGGACTCGCCATAAAAAAGGCGTAGAGATAAAACACATCGCTCTGCCGGAACTCAGAGTCATTGCGTTCACGGTTACCAGAATTTGCGGCGCGGCCGCTTTACACATTGCTTCCGGATCCCAAATGCGGATGGCAGTTGACTGTTACCAAGGCACCATCTTCAACTGGTGTGAAGCTGTGTCGGCTCATATGAAGAGCCAACTGACCAAGGCAAAGAACGGACGACTAAAGACTTTTGGATATGGGCCTATAGTCGTGAGCTTTGCCTTGGAGAGAGTTCCAATGCTGATCCCTCAGCAACTCACTGTTGATGATTTGGGTCCTCAGCAGCCAAAGCTGATTCGATGGGTTGCGGTGATGGCCCGGCATCCTGACGAGGGCGCGGCAGTGGTTCGATTCTCAGACAGTTACTTTGACTGGTTAGAGGGCCAGCTTTTTGTGATACAAGACTTTCCATATGCCGGAATGGATTTCAGAGGTGATCCGGACATGGTTCTTCCACAGGGAGAACAATGGGACGACAGAGGTACTTTTATTTTCACAAGTTTTCTAGTTATGTATTTTTTATTTTTCATATATATCGTCTCAAACTAATAGTAAAATTTTCAAAATGCAGATGTTGGCCACAGCGTCCAGCCAATCTCCGGCCTTATGATAGACGACATCCAGCTGCACCGGCACCGGCCCCACAGGACGCAGCTGCAGACGTACTAGCTGAGTTGGAGCATGATCTAGAGCGTCTCACGGCAGATATACCTGAGACTACTATGGACGACATTCCTATCAGGCTTCAGCGCTTTGTAGTCGCAGTCCCTGGACCGTTTAGGAGATTTTTGCGTAAGGTAGCCCGTGCAGTGGTGTCGTACAGAGAGCACCACCAGTGATTGACTAGTCACTTTTGTAGTCACATGTGACATTTTTGACTTTTTGTACTATCATTTTGCCGATCATAAGGTGTTTTCAACCTATGATCGAAGACGATGTATATATTTTTTGGACACACTTCTATCTATATATATCACTATTACCGGCTTATCTTGTTTAACATGTATGATGAAATGTCTTTAAATTTACTTGCATGATTATTATAAATGTCTGTCCAACACTCGAGAAGCAATTGCATCTGCTAATGTATTCAAAGACCTTGGAATATGTTGATATTCAATGTAATCAAATTCACGTTCCAAGAGACGCACTCTCAAAAACAACCTTAATAACACAGGATTTCTAATGGCATAAACTCTATTAAGCTGTAATACAACAAGTTCAGAATCTAACCTCACAATCAAACGTCGAATTCCAAATGAAATAGATTCGGATAATAATTCAACCACTGCACTGTATTCTGCAATGTTATTCGTTGTTTGACCGAGGCTTACCCCATGCATAGAAACTAACTCGTCAGAGGGCGAATAGATAACCCAAGCTGCGGAAGAGATATTCCGTGTACTACGACAAGCACCATCAGCAAATCCAATGTATGTTTGGAGAGGCGTCGACATCTACAATATCAAGAGTAAAACCAAGATAAGCCAGAATAATGACGAAAAACCACACTCGCTAAGCTAAGCACACTGACTAAACTAACACACTTGCTAGCTAGAAAGAAAATCTAACCTATCTAAAAATTTCTCCATCCATCATTTTAAGCATAATACCTCTTTAGGTAAAGTCCATTTCTGGGTTTACCCAAAGAGTCCCCATCAAAATCAACTAACTCATAAGCCCCTTTTGCTAGCTTTCGCTTTACAATGTAGGGCCCATGCCACATGGGAACGAATTTTCCGGCACCTAGCTTATCGTTAGCTTGATCATATAATAGTACTAGGTCTCCTTCCGAAAAACTTCGAGGGGTTACATTTTTATCGTACTGAGCTTTCATTCGTTTCGCGTGAGTCTCGATAGCTAAAGTAGCGTCACGTCGAGTCTCATCTAATTTAGCCAAGTATAACAACCGTTTCTCCTCTTCGGAAGTAGCTGGAAGTAATTCGACAGCCATTTGAAGTGATGGGATTTCGCATTCAATAGGTAACACAGCTTCTAAGCCATAAACTAGCTGGAAAGGGGTGAAACCTGTTGAATTTTTCACTGAAGTTCGATATGCCCATAGCGCCGAAAATAACATGTTATGCCAATTCGTTCGATGGATACCAATGATCCGTCGAATCATGATGACTAGAACTTTGTTGATTGACTCAACCAAACCGTTGGCTTGCGGATAATAAGGTGTAGAGCTATCGTGGCGCAAACCAAGCTGGCTTGTAAGCTCAGTCATCATGACATTTCGAAAATGGCTCCCATGGTCAGTAATGATTGCTTGTGGGACACCAAACCTAGTTATGATATGATTGAATACGAAAACTGCAGCTGTCTTGCCGCTTGCGTCGAATGTAGGCATCGCCTCGGCCCACTTAGTAAAATAATCAACCGCGAGGATGATATACGCATGCCCCCCGGCCGAGTGAGGGTTACAAGTAATAAAGTCAATACCCCATTTGGCGAATGGACCAGCGGCAATTATAGGGTGGAGAGGAGCAGGTGGAGCGCGCATCTTTCGATCAAACACTTGACAGTTGTGGCATTTTCTGACGGCAAGGATACAATCTTTAAACATAGACGGCCAGAAATAGCCAGCGCGCAACACCTTCTGAGCTGTGGCATACCCAGACATATGACCGCCACATGCTCCAGAGTGACAATCATTCAAAACTCTCTCAGCCTCTTCGTGAGTTAAACAACGTCGAAAAACTAAGTCTGCCCCCAGGCGATAAAGTGTATCTCCAATAATTCTGTATTGCTGGGATTGAAACCGAATTTTTCGACGGTCTTCCTTGGAAGCTTCAGGCCGAAAGGTTTGGGTTTGGAGATAGATGATTATATCCCCATACCACGGATCTACAGTGCTAATAAGAAACAAAGATTCGTCCGCAATGGACTCCTCTGCCACAGTCTCTGTGTCAGCACTCGGGAAATCACACATCAATTCCGCGAAGACTAAAGATTTCTTAGACTTGGACTTCTCAAACTCCAAGTCGAACTCTTGCAGGATGACGATCCATTTAGAGTACTTGCCCCCTAGCAGTTGTTTTGTCAAGATATAAATCATAGGGTTGCAATCCGAAATAACAGTAGTTTTGCGGAGAAGAATGTAGTGACGAAAACGCTGGACAGCTTGAACGGCTGCCAGGGCCAATTTCTCCACATGCGAATATTTTAACTCAGTTGGATTTAAGGTTCTGCTAAGATAATATATCACATGCTCTGCCTTGAATTCATCTTCTTGAACTAACACCATTCCAATGGTGGAATGCGAAGCTGCGAGGTATAAGAAGTAGTCCTGGTTGTAGTTGGGAGGATGCAATAACGGTGCATGGGTCAACGCGTGTTTTAATGCATCAAAAGATTGTTGGGCAATCTCGTCCCAAAAGAATTGTACGTTCTGTTTCAACAACCGTGTAAAACCTTTAGTGACCTCGGCGTAGTTAGGGATGAATCGGCGTAAAAAGTTCGCTTTCCCTTGCAAACTTTGGAGTTGGCGCAAACTCGAAGGAGGAGGCAATTGGATGATAGCCTCGACTTTCGAGGGATCGACGCGAATGCCGGCTTTGGAAACAACAAATCCCAGCAATCGACCTGTTTCTATACAGAAAACACACTTGTGGGGATTCAACCGAATTCGATAATGCCTACACCTCATAAAGATTGCTCGTAAATGGACAAGGTGATCAGCTCGGTGTAAAGAATGAGCAGGCAAATCATCGAGATAGGGTTGCACAATGTGCTTGATGTCATGAAATGCATAAGACATGGCCCGTTGAAAAGTAGCGCCGGCATTCTTAAGCCCAAAAGGTAATTTGCAATAAGCAAATGTCCCCCATGGACAAATGAATGCCGTTTTTGGTTGGTCGGCAGGTAGAATATTGATTTGATTATAGCCTGAGAAACCATCCATGAAGGAAAACATCTCACTTCCGGCACAATCATCAATTATTTGATCGATATAAGGCGTAGGATAGTTGTCTTTTGGACAAGCTCGATTGATATCCCTATAGTCGATACAGATTCTTATTGTTCCTTGTTTTTTATTGACGGGAACAATATTCGATACCCAATCCGTTAACGGGATCGGATAAATGAAACCTGCTTTCAACAGCTTTTCGACTTCTGCTTTAATTGCAGCTGCTTTTCGAGGGTGAATCTGACGCAACCGTTGCCGAATGGGTTTAGCATCCGGGTAGGTTTTGATTTCATGAACAACAATGGCAGGATCGATTCCTGGCATTTCCTCGTAGGACCAGGCAAACACGTCGCGGAATTCTTGGAATAGGGCCTTGTAAGTTTGGATTTCTTCTTCAGTACATGCGGCACCTATATGAATGTTCTCCTCGATTCCGGGCTTCACTGAAATATCAATGGGAATAGTACGAGAAATATTCCCTAAATTCAGCTCTGAATCAGAATGTTTCGTTGGATCCTGAGCGTCTTTGACATATTCAGCGGTAAAGATAGATGAAAAATCATTTTCAAATGCATCGCCTTAGGTAAAAACGAAGATCTGTGATGGAGATCTTCCCATGGTAGATCATCTACACTTAGGATTTCGCGAAGTTGTTCGTCAGATGACACTTCTTCGGGAAACGTTATCCGTTCTAAAGGTGAGGTGAAAAGTGACTCTTCACTGACCACATTCATTTGGTCGGTTTCGGTTGAATGAAAATCGGTAAAAGACATAAGAGCTTCATAAGCAATTTCATACGGACTCAACGGCATAACATCACCGAGTGAGTCTAGCTCAGAGTCAGAGGGAACATACCAAGGATCATCATAAATAATGTTTTCTGACGTGATCATATGAATTGTTGCAAACGAAGGGTCTACATTGAGTGGAGGGAGAGGAAAAGTTCCCAGTAAACCGGAATCCTTAACTAAACCTACACCAATGTCCCTATAAGGGATTGTCGTTTTACCAACATGTTGGATAGTTTCTGAAGAGGTTGGGTCGGATGAAAAGTATGTCAGCTGATCAATAGTCACGATCTTACCGTTATGTGGAAACTTAATGACTCTGAAGACCGATGAAACGACCGCTGTCATAGCATATGACCAACTTCGACCCAAAAGAAGGTTGTAGTCTAGAGGGGCATCAACCACTTCCACATCCAGACTAACGGTTTTACCTTCGACCCCTATAGGCAATTCTTGTAGAATACCAAACGGACGGAACCCACGGCCATCAAAGGCCTTAAGGATGGTGGGGGATTGGTTCAACGAAGGAGAACCAAGCGATCTCCAACATTGAATCGACATAATACACGTAGAAGCTCCCTCATCAATCACAGTCCGATGAATAGGCCTGTTTTTGACTATCACTGGAATTTGGAAAGCCATTTGATGGGGGAGACGTGGTGTACTATTTTCTAGATCAAAGATCATTAGGTTCGGGTCCTGAACATCGACAGCTCCAATAGCCGACAAAAGCAATTTTCGTTGCGCTGGACATGATTGCAGCACTTCGAGTGCCGACATTGCTGAAGGTGAAACAGCTAAGTCTTCAACAATGTTGTAATTCTGGGCTGCTCTCGCATGTGGATTGAAAGCAGACCTTCGAAGTACACCCTTGGCGGGCGGCTTAATCACTAAGTCTGGGTTAGGTTTTTCGATCTGTAGTGGATCGGAACCAGGAGTTGAGGTTGATGGGTTAGAGTGAGAAGATTCTGCTTCTTTACCATCAACAGGAGCCTTACTACCATAATCTTGCGATCGAGTCGCAATCCTGACATGAGACATCATCAAAATGGGTTCTTCACTGGCATTCGAAGAAGAACCTATCATCTTATTTTCCTGCTCTGGAAATGGATTTTTTAACACAGCAGGAGTGGGAGAACCTTTAACTATTTTCACTACCTCGGCCCGATGAGGGCAGTCTCTCGTAAAATGATCTTCTTCACAAATGAGACAAGGATAACGAGGTTTGCGCTTTTCGTCATTGGTTTCCGATTTTTCTGTTTTCTCCTTTGGAGCCTTGTCTGCTTTGGCCTTCTTCTTTCCTTTCTTCTTTCCACCGTTTTTTGGTTTGGCCGTAGATGACTCTACAGCGTGAATGTCGGCGGTGAGTTCAGGAGAAGACTCTCCTGTCGGAGAATCAGGCAAAGTGATAATTGGAGTAGTTGAAGCCTTGGAAGACTTCTTCTTGCTCTTCGTAGTCACGATACCAATCATACCATCAGCGGCATGAGATCCCGAAGGAGCAGCAGCGATTTGGTTTGACTTGGGAAGATCCGGAATTTTCTCGTGTAACGTACCCGACTGAGTGTAAACTAAGTCAAGGTATTGTGCCTGAGCAATGACTTGCTCCTCAGTAACTACTCCGGCCTTAGCTACATCTTCAGTAATTCTTGGTAATAATGATTTGACAAACCATTCAGCTAAGATTTGGTCCGGGATAAAAACTTTCACTAATCTCCTTCGACGTCTCCACTCATGGATGTGATCAGAAATGTACGTGGATGTCGATTGTTTTAGCGAAGTTAATAATTCTGTACCATTATCGTATCTGACTGGTAACTGAAAATGAGTTAAGAACGAGGTAGCTAACTGGCTAAAGTTGTAAAAAGAGGCCCGTGGTAACTCAATGTACCACTTGGCTGCGAGACCAATGAGTGTACGCTGGAAAAGACGTAAGCGGATGGAATCATCTGAGATGGAATTTGATGCACACCAGAGGTGGTAAGTCATCACGTGATTGGACGGATCCTCTCCAGACTTACCTTCGAACTTGGGTATATCGCTGGGCAACTTATTTGGCATTGGCGGCCAGAACTGAAGATATTGAATTGGATCGTTCGTTAGGCGCGTCAAGTCGGGTAAATCTAAAGTTGCAATAAACGGTAACTGCCGGTTAGGATCTCTAAAATTCTGAGTCACAATACCAGCCCCAGGAGGAGGATATCCAGGATAACTAGGAACAGGAATCGCATTGGGGATATTATATCCTCCTGGAAAACCAGGATTAACCGAACCGTATTGGGGTTGCTGAGGTTGTTGATAAGTGTACCCAGGATACGGTTGATACTGGTAAGCCGGTTGTTGGGCAGCTTGCGCGGTTGATACGGTCCCTGGTACGGAGGTTGAACAAATTGAGGTTGAGTAGTAACAACCGTACTTGTACCAGGTGGTCCTACAGGCATATTGAGGATAGGGTTGATAACTGTAAGGTGCAGTCCCATATGATTGCCCTTGAGGTGGTTGATAACTTTGACCAGGGTATTGACCCGTAGGTTGATAACCTTGAGGTAAATACGAATACTGGGGTTGACCTTGACCTTGAGGTTGGTATCCTTGAGGTTGATATCCTTGGGGTTGATACCCTTGAGGTTGCCATCCTTGAGGTTGCCATCCTTGAGGTTGATATTGATACTGAGGTTGACTTTGGGGTACATATTGAGGCTGGGGTTGATACCCTTGAGGTTGCCCCCCAGACACGAATGAAGTACCTTGAGGTTGCCCCCCAGGCATTAACGAAGGTTGCCCCCCAGGCGGTAATTGGCCACCTTGAGGTTGGTTAACGGGAGTTGAACCTGACATCATATAAACATCACCTATACTCAATGGTACATTACCACTGTTTCCAACTAATAACCCATGATCAACGGGTTGAGGAGATGCTCCCGCAAAGGTACCAGAAAGTGATTGATACCCAGTAGGAACAGAAGGACCGCCATGTAAAAATGATTCAGGACTTTGCGTAAACACAGATGACTGACCAGACATATTTACAGGATTATGAATTCCTCTAGGTGGAAAAGGAGTACGAGGTGTAGAAAAACCTACTGAGTTGTCTAAAAAATTGGTTAATGCAAGGTACCAAGGTTCACTTCTAGGAGGACTGTAAAAGATGGATTCACGCTCCCTTAGATCAAGGGTAATTAGATCTTCAGAATCAGAAACGCCTATTTCTTCCTCTGGAACAAGTTCTTCTATAGCAATTAACCCAACAGGAAGATTTTCGGTGATAATTCTTTCTATTCTTGGTGAATCAGGAACACTAGGAGTTGGAGTAACAGGTTCGGAAATTTCAGGTTCTTCGCCTGTTTCACTGGCAGATGAAAAACTACCAGCAAGCTCGGAAACTGTAACAGCTTCGGGATTGTAACCTGTTTCTAAACTTTGGTAATCTGGATGGACTACCAAGGAAGATTCTCCTTCTTCAGGTGAACCTACTCTACTGCCACTAGGAGGAGTTACAAGGACCTTTAAACCTTCTAAATTACCCGGACTGTCTTCAGAAGATTCACCCCGCGATTGACGGAGTTTTCTTAATAAATCTAATCCGGTGACAATTTCAGGAGACTGGCCCCCAATTCGACGGGACCGTCTCGGTAATTCCGCCACAATTAAAGATTTTTAACTACAACACACGAAAACAAAGTAAAAAATTTCAAATCAAACCACCTAAAGTCTTCTAAAGAACCAAACAAATTTGAAGCACACGCCTAAATAATCTAGAGCGTCAAAGCACACACAAACAGTATCTTCCGGACCAAAAGCGCTAGTTGGTGATTAGGTCCAACCTCGCAGGATTCAGTACAGAAATGGCGGGTGGAACAGTTACGCCGACAACCTGCTTAATGAATAGACTGGACCAAGTTCCTCCACTTTAACCGTCTCGAAGTGAAGCGAACCCCCCAGAAAATCCAAGTGAGTATAGCCGACGTCTGCTCCAGGTACAGTGGGACCTTCCCTCCACCGTCACCTTGGGTAGAATCCTAGATATTATGGCCACTAAGGTTACCAATCACAACAATTACACCTGGGGGAACAGTCTAAACTCCGACAGCACGCAAGGGCAGAGTAACAAGCTCAATCCCCTTACCGGCTCCTTGACAGTAATCCAAGGTTTACCGATAAGTGACCCCTGGCTCCTCGACAATGGTTAATCCGAGGTTTACCGTTTTAATACGTACTGTCTGGCGTCGTTCCCAACGAGGGAGGAATGATCCCCTCACTGGTTCGGACACGAGCTCGTGCTTCTCCTTTAAGAGGAGCTTTCCCAGAATGTAACTGAAACAATTGGATTTGTTCTACTCAAGATAGACTAACTGTTTGGTTTTGTAGTCTTGGAGAGTTAAGTACTCACCTACTCCAAGACCCTAGCCTAAGCTATGTTGGTGCTTCAGAGCCCTAAAAAATAAAAGTTACTAGTTCAATTTTAATTTAAGCGTTACTTTTAAGGTTGTTCTTTAAGTCAAAAGGTGATGGAAGTGAAACTAGTGGTGTGTTGACTCGACTCGAAAACCACTACAAAATGCACCTAGGATGATTTATCCACTATTTTGCTTTTTCGATGAATTGTTTTAACTAAAAAGTTGAGAGAATGCAATCTTTATAAAAGCAACTTCTTAATTGAAGACAATCAAAGAAACAATTCGATTTTCTTTTCCAAGCATAAAAACATAACTTCTCTTTACATGCACGAAAAAACTCTTTTCTTCTTTGAAAAACAAAAAGCTACTTGAAACAAGACTTTTTAAAGAAGATGTTTTTGTATTTTTCTTTTAATAAAGCAAATAAAACTAATATAACCAAAAAGCAATCTTTAACAACTATCAAAATCTATGAAAATCCACTCATAAGCAAACTAAAGGCAAATTTATTCTAAGCAATTCTAACAAGGTCAAAACTAACAATGATTATTCTAAGGTGTTTTACTTGATCACAATCAAATCAAGGACTAGCTTATTGCAGAACCAAAAACTAGTCAAAACAAAATTCTAATCTTTTTGTTCTTTTTGTAAAATGGAAATCAATACTTTATAAACAAGCAATTCGAAATTTGACCGAAAACAACTTAAATGGCAAGCTGCTCAAACAAGGAGACTTTACGACAGGTCCAACTTCTAAGAAGGTTGACTAACCAGAGAGATCTAAGGCTGGACAACTTTCTACGCTCAAAGTCACTACAGAACCTATCTAAAAATCAAACCCTAGGTCTAAACTTTGTTGAAATCCACTAAAACACTCAAAGCTCACAAAACCAGTTCAGGTGAGAATTCTTGACAGGGTACTAAAGGATCTGGGCAGAAAACACTAAGAAAAACCAAAATCTAAAAGCAATTTAAAGCAAAATGGAATTTTCTTAACTTTTACAGGAAGACGCAGGCCACCCGTTGTCACAGGTGCGGGCCCGCTCTGTGCAGACGGCAACAGCGCGTCCAAGGACGCACTGTGCAGACTGAGAGGGTGCGTCCTTCTGGAAAAAGAAAGAAAAACCAAAACTAACTAAATCTAAAGCTAAGCCACCCAAATACTAATTCTCACAGTCAAAAACCAGAAAATAAAAATGATTTTCTCAAAGCAAAGTTCATATAAAGGAAAAGACTCTCTCATTAATGGATTCCCCAGCGGAGTCGCCAATTTGTCGTGGCGGAAAAAGTCATTTGGGCTGACACAACTGACCTCCCTAGGAGTATAAACTCGCTAGCGACAAACAAGACAAAATGGAGTGATCTTTCTCTAAATCTACCTTTTACAACATGAAAAGTACAAGTGTTTAGGCTTACCTTATTCCAAAACGCTGTTGTTGTAGTCCGTTCTTGGCAATCCGGATGAGCTCTTCCTTCAAGTCAATTCCTGCAACCACAAACAATCAAACAATTACCAAGCACTTGTATTTCATATAATAAAACATAGATTCAACATGCAGACCAAGGAACACATGAAATAACTCATTAACACAAGCTATTGAGAAAAATAAACCAGTTTGTATTAATAACGAAACAAAGAAACTCTTACAACCTGGCCTTGGTGTTGTGCAAGTTCCTCCCAGGGTCCATCAAGTGTTTTCCTCTACTTTGACAAAGCTCACCCTCTTCCAAGTAGAATCATGTAAAGACAATCTCTCCTCACAAAGGTTCTAATGGAAGACCTAAATCCTGCAGCATTTACCCAAAGAAAATGTATAGCTCCAACCTCTCCTCCTTCTGGCTCAATGCCTTTATTTATAGTGCTGTAAAGAGGTTATTCAGGTCCACTATCAATGGGATCATCCCCCTCTATGGGTGGGATAGCTCCCTTATTGATGGGATAAGCTCCCTCTTAATAGAGATACATGAACCAACTGGAGGCGCATCCATTTCATCAAACCGACCTCTAGAATGTTCTAGAAGTAACCACAAGTAACTTTTCTAAGATGAAACTTGCGCATTTTGCCTTTTACAGAAGGACGCACCTGTCCTTTAACATACAGAGCGTCCATGGACGCAGTTTTTGTGAACATGACCTGCGTCCCCGCAGGTAAGGCTAGAGAGAACCTGCGACCCCAGAGATAAACATAGTTTTTACAAGACTTTCTCTCTTCTTTGAGTTTGAGATGGATAACAGAGGCATAAAGACTTGCCTAAGAGGGTAGCATGACTGTTGATTTGAGCCATACTAACTGTAAGTAGTCAAGGTGACATTTTTTAGTGTAACACCCGCCCCTTAAACCTTGCATTACTACATTATCATTAAAATCGGCAATCAGCCTTTGAAATCGGTGCTTAACATGGGCGCTCCGATGTTATCGGCACGATTTATGGGGTTTCGCCGATATGTATATCGGTGATTTTTGTATTGCATGTATATTGGGTCAGGGTGATAGGGTGTGGGCCGGGTCCACCACTGGTGGACTGTGCCACCCCGAATAATACAACAATATATCAATATATATATATATATATATATATATATATATATATATATATATATATATATATATATATATATATATATATATATATATTATGATTGTGATAAGGTTTTTTAAAGGGTTCGGCGGGGGTTGTGGCCGCCGATCCCGAAACCATATATTTGTTTATTGTTTGATTGTTTTATATAGTTATTTTAATAACTATATATTAAAACAAATTTTGTTATATGGTTATTTAATAACCATTTTCCATGATTTTTGTCTCTTATGCAAGTTTAGGAGACCAATGAAATAATGCCAAGTGTCAATAGATGATGGGCTACCATGTGGCACTCTGTGGGCCCCACTTTTCCCTTGTCATATCAAACTTTGAAGAGCTCTATCTTTCGCATATGAGCTCGGTTTAATGAACCATTCACACCTCCACGATCAGGATGATGAGATCTACGATCTGGTCCTCATTTGAACATATTCCAGACACTTTTATTTTTGAGACTTCTTTGTCCTGTGTGTCTCTTTGGAGCCACCTGGATCAATCCTCCCCACCATGGAGCTTTTGGTCCTCCAAAAGCATGAAAAATAATCTACAACTTTATCTGTACCCTGTCTGCATCACAAGTGTCCTGAAAAGGTCTAGCTTCCATCTCCTTCACCTTTGTTCTTCAGAACCTTAAGGACGAGCTGACACCTGCTATTTCTGCAACTTGTAGTACATTGTTTCGCAAATTACATGCTTGAATGACATGACCGAACTAATGATCCAAACATGCCATACTTTCCATGAGTTTATAACACATACTTGGTGGTCAAGTTTACAATCAAATGGACGTAATACGCAAACTATGGCAAAAAGGCCAACCTATCATGGTTTCTTCAAAAAGTGATGGAAAACACATCATCACTGCAACACATGATTTACATACATAAGGCCAAACACGATTGTTTTGACAAGAGATGGAAACATAACATCACTTTCAAAGTGTAAAATACGACTCAAAACATGACCAAACATCATTGTTGTTGACTAAGTGATGGAAACACATCATCACTTTTATATTTTAAAATGCAACAAATGATTTACAAAAGAATGACCATGAAATAACAACATGTCTAGGAACCATTTTTCACTTATCAGTGTGAATGGGTCACCTCCTTGAGGTGGTTTTGCTTGTCGAACAAATGCTCTTCCTGGTTCATGCACCGACGTTTTGTCTTTAAGGCGCTGTTCTGGATGGAGCCTCCAACAAATGGCTCTTTGATGGCCATTTCTGTCACAATGACTGCATTAGGTTTTCTTCCTCCATATCTACGTAACTTATTTCTTTTCATGCTATTGAAAGGGTCTTTCATGCCTCATGAGTGCTGCCATTCTTTTCCAACAATTAGAAAAGGTATGATTAGGTAAACCAACCACCCCTTTATGCTTGTATGCATATTCTGGGTAATACCTCTTCTTCCTAGTTTAGTTGTTTATGCATTTAGAATGTTTGTCCGCACATTTCTTGTTGTTGTATGCCCTCCGCTCTATTGGGGTTTTCAACCCAAGACCCTAGGGCATTCCCACATGCAACACCATTTCCTCTAATTTGATCCTTGGAATGATAAAGCACTTCAATATTTTAAACTTTTTTTATAGACTTCACACTTTAGGGGGAAATCTGTTACATGTCAATTTGTTTCCATGAAACTTGATCAGTTTATGGGTCATTTTACCATCCGTGAACATGATTGAACCAGCTCCCGTAGAAGTCAAACAACCCAAAATATCTTGGAGTAGATGAGAAATTTGGGGAAAATAACTGCCACACCTTGTTAAGTTCCACCTGTGCTAGTTTTCCTAGAGTTTCCCGCACATTTGCTGGAATTAACTCTGAGAGTAGTGTAAATCTACGATTTGTCTACCACTATAAACCTGTGTAGGTGAATTCAAGAAAGTAAAAATAAAAAGTACATTCTAGAAACATATTTTGTCTAATATTTCCCAAATAAAAGCTTCTAGGTGATGACTATTCGAGCTATAACCCTCAAATGATGTGTCTTAATCCCTTTTCTCATGGAAACCTAATCCCTCAATTAAGAAGTCTCATCCTCCTATTTTGGATTTGAAACTTCTTACTCTTCGCCTATAAATGACTAGAGGATAGAGGGGTTGAGGCGGTCAGAACTCAGAGAAGATAAACTTATGTTGTTGGTTTGATATTGGAAAGCTTGTCATCTAAGGAGGATATTGAAGTAATTCGCGATGGACCTCACGACATCAAGGAAAAGGTTGTAAGGCTCCTCTTAGTCTTTGATTAATACAAATGAACACTTTCTCCCATTGATTTTTATTATTGGAGTAATGAATGGTTTATAATTGTTTATAATGTTTATTAAGGAAAATTCAATTCCTAATTTTCCTGGTCATTAAGTTAAGTTGTTTGGATTATTATATCACATATGGTTTTGGTCCTTTTATGGTCAATGTTTTTAGGTCCTATCAAGCATTGAGGAGTTGCATCGAATCACAACAAGGGATCCTCATAGAGAATTTTGTGAAATAGGTAAGAGGGTCATGCATTAGCTTTAATTCTTATAATTCAAACAATTTCAACTTAGGGAAAGGGTCAGTTCAATTGTCTTGCTTGTTTCTAGTTTCCATCAAGGATCTAGGGAGATCTCTCTTGTCCACAAGAGGGATTTGTTCAGCGTAACACCTTTGTGGTAGCTTACGACAAGTGTGGCTCCAATGATAGAATTTATGAAGGTAATGGCGAAACTTGCATAATAGCAAGTGAAACATTTGAAATGAGTCTAAAACATGTCTATATGATGAGAAGAACTCATTTTCACAAATATTTCCCCTTGCAGCAAAACAAATTTCCCTTTGAATGGCAAGCAATAATACCCATGCCTGAAGATAAAACATATAATATAAAGATGAAAAGCATGACTGTCTCTTAAGATAAAAGAAGGGATCTTGAAATAATAAACTTACCAATAGGTGACTAGGGTATGATCGATCACACAATCCACAATATGCCCCAAAATTCAAGTGTAGGCCAAAATTTTGGAGGGTATTACAGCAGCTACAACACTTGGCGACACACCGGTTGAATTCCATCTTCTCAGTCTTGGTTCATTTTTTAGTGCAGGTCCTTGGTCCTTAAGGGAGTATTGATTCATCGTGCATTTCACTTTGACTTCCCCACTTACCCCATGGGAAGACATGATCTCTTTTGTACCTTATCAGTTGAACACAACACAAGATTCAACTAAATCACAGTGTTTCAAATTGGGAAAGGTAGTTTAGCTCGTGAACTTATGATTTCCAGATTATAGCTTTCTTCTCCAATGTTGCTCTGCTGCCAGCAGACCTAGACAATACTGTTGGGAAGTGAAGCCCCCATAGTGAGTTTTTAGGGCTTAAAGTTGTGTTTTGGTCCATGGAATGTAAAGACCCCACAAAATGCAGTTGCGGAGCGGAAGAGTCTAGGGTAGTCTACCCTAAAATATTGTAAATTTAATATAGAGTGTGTCGGCCTACCCATGGTCCATGGACCATGGGATTGTATAAATAGAGCGAGGCTCTAAGGGTAGAAGGCAGTCTTGGAAATTCTAATGAAGTTATGAGATGATAAAACAACTCTAAGTCTACAAGTCCGAGCCTTGGGTTATAGTAAAGGGTAGAGGCTCTACAACTGAGTGCGCAGAGGCCTAGTAGAGTCTGCAGCTGAGTGCGTGGACCCCTGCAACTGTGTGCACAAGAAGGAGTCGAGTCTGTATTGGATCAAGCTTTGAAGAGATTAATAATAAAGATCAGTTGATTGTTATATTGTGCATCTGATTCATAGATCTGCAATTGAATGTTATGTGTTGATGATACTTGTTTCTTTATCTGTGTGCACTTATATGTATGGCTATGATTAAAGATCGTCTTAGTAATTAACGAACAAACCCTAACTAAGGAAGAACTGGGTAATTAACCTAGATCACACTGCGATTGAGGTTGCGCAGTTCCACAGAACACTAGAAACTATTGGGTACACTTAATCCAGTGAGCGCGAAGGCTGGATTGGGTACCAATCTCCCACATGAAGACATCCCTAGGGCATAGAAACCTGGTTCCAGCACCCTTCCATACTACCTAGGGTGAGACCTCAGTCCACGCTTTGCAGACTATTACCGAAATGGCTAGTAGTACCGAAATTTGCTTCGATAAATTCATTGATGAACCTGGGTCAAGCCCCTAGTAGCCAACAAATGGTTCTGTTGCCAGGACCGGGGTCTGCCTAAGGGATGTCTGATATTGGAACATCGGAATCAAACGAAGGAGGAAATTGAAGAGCGGTTAGATAAGAAGATTCACGAGTTTGTGACACAGGAAAACAGAACTCTGCAACTATCTCAGAAAAGGTGGTTGGATCGCTACGTGTATATAGAAATCCACGAGATTTTCTTTGCATCCTTTCCATCTGAATTGTATGATTGGATCACGAGATTAGCTGACAATCAAGGAAGGTATAGGGTCGATAAACCAATAGTGTGGACCCCGAAGTTGGTGCGCGGGCTAGAAGCATCAAAAGGCAAGATCATGCAGGTTATGGACGATTGGCTCGACTGGATAATAGGGGGATTCATCATTGAGTTCGCGATAGATACAACTGTGAGCTACAACGAAGCTGAATGATGTTTTCTCAAGGGACCGCAAGGCAGGTATGTCAAATCTTTAAATACCTGGATTAAGATGTTGTTATGTGAAAAGAGGGTTATGTGAATACATTAATGTTTGGGGCAACAAGGAGCAGAAAGATCTACCAAGGTAGCAAGGGATCAGAAAAAAATCCCATGATTTCACCGTCATGGAGAGTGAGGAAGAGCTCGCTTAGTTCTCTCTGAGAAGTGTGGTCAAGTTGATAAAGCAATGCATTCTGTAGTTACCACATCCACCCACGACACCACCCACTTCACCTCCCTCACCGCCATCCCCTCCCACTCCACCTTCATCAATCCCACCGTTCAGCATGGCGAACGCAATCAAGCTACTCATATTCAGAGGAGTAGGAAATGAAGACCTGGACCAGTTCTGGTTCGTGGTAAGAGCAGTGTGGGAAGCGCAAGGGGTCATATATGATAACATTAAGAAGGCTACATTGGTGAGCGCACTGCAGGATCGTGCATTGACATGGTATATTATGCACTCTAGCGATCACCCCAAATCAGGGATAACAGAGATCCAAAATGCGTTGAACAGAGAATTCAACTGGCAGAAATCCCAGATGCAGTCAATCATTGGGTTCAAAGAGATCGTGATGCTTGCAAGTGAGACCCCCTGGGATCTAGATCAGTGACTCAAGAGTATGATCCGCAAGGCTAATATGATGCTCACGGACGCGTAGACCGCACATGGTTTGTGGCCTCTCTAACACCACACCTGAGGATGGTGCTGTCACTGTTAGCCTCCTATACCAATAGGTGCTCATCTCTCATGATTGACAATGGAAGTGCCAAAAATGTCTACCTTCCATGCTGCTAAGGTTCCATTTTTGTGAAAGAAACAGACAGTTTAAAAAATGTAAAGAGGGTATGCCTTAAAAGAAAAATCAAAGGGCAAGAAAAGGAATTGGTCAATGAAAATAAAAGAAATGAACCCCAAACAAAGACCATGAGAGTGGCTAGTCCAAATTGCCACTACTGTTTTGATGGGTGGTCCAACAGCACAAGCTGGGCATCACCATATTTTAAATTGCATGTTGTAGACTAGAAAGGAAGTACCTGTTCAAACAGTTCAAGCTTGACAGATGACTAGGTGGATAGAGAAAGAAAGGAGCCCAACTGCTTAATCTGGGCCCTTGGAAGGCATAAGGGTAGACTTAGATAGGAGGGCAGCAAAAAGAAAAGAAAATTATCAGGGTTTGCAAGACCAAGTGCACCCATTCAAAATGAAGAGAAAATGTTAGGCATAATAGGCAGGGTAGGCAATTGAAGGTTGCAGAAAGAAAAATCCAAGCACATCACTTGGAGCAAATCAAAGTGGCCATCAGCAGAAAAGACAAGAGCAGTGGCCTAGGTGGCAAAGTGCTAAAGTCATCATTAACTTCCCTCATTCCCCTCAAAGTTTCTTACTAACCTCCCATGAGGACTGCAGGATCTGCCTGACCATTCCTCCTTATGCTCTTCATTTATACAAATGTGATGTCATAAATGATTTCTTTCTTTGAAAAGAAGCCACATTTCTTGTGTAAAAATTATTTTCATTTTGATCTACTACCTAACTAAGTTTGACACCTGCAAAGCTTAGTAACTACCACTTCTCATTCTCATTTCCCCCAGTACAAACTACTAACTGTATTTACATTAAATCCCCTATGTTTCCCTTTCCCCTAATATTATAACACCATGGTGTATAAAACCCCGAGCAATGTATAAATATCCCCCCCCCTTTTTAGCACTATAGCTAAATAAATTTGTCTAAGGGGGACATTAGTCCACCAGGGACTATGGTCAACCCTGTCATGGGATTACTCTAACCTCTGCTTAGAGTAATAACCTCCCCCTAATCCATCATTTCCCCTCTTTTCCTAAAAGAATTTCATCAAAGAACCCCTTTCCCTTTACTCAAACCTAACCATAACCATTATCCCCCCAACAGACTAATATAAAACCCACAAAAATCCCAATACCTAAAGTCCCGCGTCCAAAATATTAAAATGAATATTTAATATGTGGGCGGGTCCCCCCCAACATGCGCGACCGGTCGGAAACTCCCGCCAACCATTCATCTTCCGCCGCCCCCGATCTAACGGTGGGCGGTCATTTCTAGATCTGAACCCGCCTCCCTTTAACGTCCGGGGAGAGGGCGGTATGAGTGTTCGTACTCCGGACACGTGGCGATCGGCGGGGTTGTTCGCAGCCCCCCTCGCCGATACCGCCTTTGCCCAAAGGTGGTGCGGGGAGACCGCTTACCACCTCCCCGTTACCACCTCCCTTGCTACGTCACCTACACGTCACCATGACGTTGTGCTACCTCCGCCCACCCCTGCACCTCGTGGCCCTCCACGTAGCCCTGCCACTGTTCTCCGCCCACTACCATGTCCGTCCACGCTGGCCTCCATCCCAGCGTCCACGTCATCCTCCGTACCCCGGGCCCGCCATGATGTCATCGGCGGAAAGGTGCCAATGACCCTTTTGTCCGAATTTGTTGTTAAAATGCGCGTTTTTGGCCGTTTTATGTCATTTTCGAGTGAAAAAGACAGAGTTGTTGTCACCGTTTCACCGCCGGGTCGCCTCCAACCTCCAAATTCGAATTTGCAACCGTCAGAACTCGTCAACTCAGCTACCTTGAGCCTTCACTGTTCAGCCCGTAGGCTTTCCAAGCTATTTATCCAGGTATTCATCATAATTCTCTTGTTTTACCCCAGGCATTCCATTTCTCTGCAAGTTCACCATTAAAGCACCTATCAAATTCCAAATTAAAGACTGTCTGTTACTTGGAGTTGAAATAAAGTAACCTGCATTGCCTCAGCGCCATAATTTGATATTAAAATGATCAGTTCACCGATCATAATTGTAAATTTGCCCTCGAGCTGCCCGACATTGTTCCCTTTTGCCGGGTGTGTACCAGCTGCAATTTCACCAAATTGAATCTTACATGCCCTCTACAATTCATCCTGATCAATTCACAATCCCTGTGAATTTAGCCAAGCAAGGCAGAGACAGTCCTGCATAGCCTGCTCATTTCTACTTTGAAGAGAATCTCTATCATTGTCTATATTCAGTCTGTCACTTGAGTTTTGAAGGGCCTTGCAAACCATTTCACTCGCCTTGTTCAAATTTAGACTACATAATGGCTGCTCCTGCACCCACAGCCCTCAGTGTTGCTCCTATAAATGCACCAAATAAAGACCTGGAGTCCTTGCCTCTTGCTGACAGGGACTACCTCATCCAAGACTTTGTGGGTAACAGGGACTATTTGCAGACCTTCAGGCAATTAAGAGATGACTACCTGAATGGCAAGGATACATATGGGATATGGGAGTCAAATCTGCCATACTACTGTCTCCCCTCTGTCAATGTTTTTCCTGAGGTTATTCGCCTATGTGCTGAAAATTATGATGTGCAGCACAGAGCTATTAAGTCTCCATCTGGGAGCATCCTCTTCCACATCAATGCTGAGTCCATAAACCAAATGCTTAACTTCAATCAAACTGAGCTGCTGTTCCCTTTCTCCATGAATTATCTGCTGGACACTGGTGCCAAGATGACCAGTGAGGACATTCAGAAAATCACCAAGATATTTATGAGGCCTGAATGCTAGCCCACAGGGCCACCTCCCTACTTGGATGTCTATTTTACTGATGTAGGCAGGCTTTTGTTGGACATGATTGCTTATGTGCTGGGGTACAGAACCAGTGAGCATGTGGATGAAACAATGCTGGTATTTTTAGCTGCTTACAGCCCAGACCAACCCCCTGCCCGCAAATATAATTTTGCCAAGTTCATAGCTAACAAGATTCATGATCAGTTGAGCAAAGTAGACAGACAGGGCGTCTTCAAGTATTCATCTTATATCTATCACCTTTTCATGTACTATCAGTCTGAGGCCTTTCCATGCTACATTAAAAAACTGGATTCTAAAGGGGAGAGAAGATCTGTTATCTTCTGGACATCTGTCTTCCATCAAGTGCAAAGGTCACCATATTCGTATTGTGAATTTATTGATCAGTTTGTCTTTCCAGTCTCTTGTTTATTAATGAACTTCCCTCCTCCCAGAATATCATTTGATATGCAGAAAGTCCTGCAGCTCTCCAAGAATTACAAAATAGGTGATTGGTACCTATATGAGGATCATACAGTCATCAGAATTTATGGCTGTGAGCTCTGTCCATACAGGCTCCCAAAATATGTGCCCATGAGGATATTTGCCTTGGAGTATTACAGACAGCTCATTCACTCTGATCTCACTCACTTTCACAGCTCCAAAGAGAAAGCCCATCTCAAATTCAAACACCACCTGGGCCCATTCGTAATGAATAAAAAGGAGGGATGGCAAGATGCTGAGCTAATCCTTAAAGATAAGTACATGCTCTCAAAAAGCTTCCGGTGGGTCCCCTATGACCCTGAAGGCTTCATCACTGCTAGGAGAGTCAAGTACAGACTGCTAGGTTATGAGCACTGCAAGTACCCACATATTGAAAAATATGCCAATAAGCAAGAATGGCTGCCAGATACATTAGTTGAAAAATTGACTGAAGAAGAGTTAATGCAAAAGAATGTAAAGGATTTGGAAAAGACTCTTGACTTGGATTGTGTGCAGCAGGTACCCTTCAAACGACCACAACCAATAGGAGAAGGTACCTCGTCCTCAACAGCTGCACCAACCACACAGACATCTTCCACAGCAGCACCAGGCACAGACAAAGGTAAAGGAATAATGGGTGTTGAAGAGAAAACAGTGAAAGAACAGCCTGCCCCCTCAATAGGGCAGCAACAAGAGCACACCCCTCCTCCACAAACTGAGCCACCAGTAGCACCAATTTTGCAGACCCCAGCACATGATGAGAGGGGTATGAAAAGAGATAGAGAGGAGTCCACTCCTGCTAGTGGATCCTCCCAACAACCCCAGGCCAAGAGACAAAGGGTTGATTCTCCAGAGATAGAAGAAATCAGTGAAGAAGTCCTTGACAGTTCAAGGAAAGATGGAGAAGGCAGCCAACATACAGGTACAAGCTCCTTTCAGCAGGAGCAGGGAGTACAGCTTGGTTTGGAGGTGTCCTCCTCCTCTCAGCAGAGCAAGAAGCCCAAAAGCACTAAGGCTTCTTTCAAGCAAATCAAGGCACAAAATGACTTGCTGAGGGTAGAAGTCTATAAACAATTTCTAAATGCAACACCAGCCCAGAAAGAAAGGCTAATGTCTGTATATGACATTCAAGAGGAGAAAATGATCCTCGGTAATTTCAAACCTACAGTGCCCCATCCAAAATCAGCTGCAGATTATGTGAAGACAAGGGTGGAAGTCATGGCCAAAGACATCCATCCCATGGACCAAATAGAACTCCACAAGCAGACTGGAGAGATCGTCTATGCTACCTTGGTGGACAGGGCATCCATGGCCCATGAGTTGAAAGAATCACTGAAAAATACCAACATTCAGTTGGATTTTGAGAGAATGTCCTCCCTGGCCAAGGACAATAGAATAAAATCATTGGAAGACATCATTGTAGACTTAGGACATGATCCTAAGGATCCAAAGGGCATAAGGGCCCTCCTGAAGAAAAAAGAAGATGACCTCAATGCATTGAAGAAGAGGTTGAAGCTGCTGCCCATAGAGCACCCTCAAACAGCAGAGTTACAAAAGGAAAAGTAGGTCGATGAGCAACTGGACCTCATAATGCAGCTAAACCAGAAAGTCCTCGATTTGGAGAAAGAGCTTGAAGGGGCATTACAAGATAAGCAGGGAGAGTCTACATCCCAAGCTCCTCCAACCACTTCAACCACTGCAACAACTACAGAGGCAGTAGTGGCCCCTGTAACAACGACAGCAACAACAGAAACAACAAAGACAACAGCTCCAGACTCCAGCACAAGCATGGAAGAGCTGACCAAAGCTACTAAAGAAATGGAACTCCAGGCAAATGAGATAAAGTAGGCCAAGGAGAAGTTGGCAGAACTAGACGCCAAATATGATAAATCAAAAATAACTGTGGCAGAACAAGGCAGAGAAATAAAGGCCTTGAAAGAAAAAATAAAGACTTTGGAGAAGGAGCTCAAGCTAGAGACTGCTATGGCAGAAATCAAAAGAATTTTGTGGGCCCGCATTGACCAATCCATCACCAAGCAATGGAAATTGATTAAGACTGTGCATGAGCAGATGGATTTGATTGGCCAAGCACAGACAGACCTTCAAAGGGCCAAAATAGTGCTGGGAAACAGGCCGGAGCTGGCCAATAGATTGATAGATTTTTTGAACAGGCAGACAAAGGAAGAACTGGAAGCCATCAATATTGTCAACAGAACAGAGGTTGTCCTTACAGTTAAAAAGGTACTCACTCTCAGAAATTATGTACAAACTATGGAGAGGAAGTGCTATGAAATCCAGGCTGAGGTGGATGAGTACAAGGCCAAAATGGGAGCACTGCAAGCTAAAGGACTGCCTAGCCTACTAAACAGCACGGGAAAACTGCTCCCTCGTGAGCAATATGCAAACAGGATGTCCACCTTTGTGGAAAATCAAATTACAGCAGCTGGCAGCACTTCGGAGGAGGCAGGGCCTCCAACAGGGCAGAGTCTTCTACAGAAACTCGAGAATATATTTTTCATTGAAAATGAAATCCACCACCTTTTTGAGACTCCTCCTAATTTTTACAGATATACTGAAGCAGATGAGACTTTGGTGAAGATCCAAAGACACCAAATGCCCAAGGAGGATTGGTGGCAAGAAATGCTTCAAATTTTTCCACATTAACTTCAGATGTTCCATCCCAGTCAGTTACAGCTCAGCAAAAGTCAAACATCATTAAAGACAACTGAAAGATGACACAGCACAAGACAGTGGCAGCAAGCAAAGAATAAGATATGCGTGCTTTTTTGGACAGCGTATCCTCAACTGACTCCAAAAGGCCACAAAGTCAATATCTTCTGACCATTTTTGACAGCTAAGGGATTGGGGAGTTACTACAACATTTACTCCCTCAGCTGCAACGTTCCAGGAGTTGGCATAACATTAATGAAGCATTTAATCTTCAGCTAGATATTTTCTTATGTAAATTATGTATATATACCTCCGTTAGCAACGTATAAGGGGTTGGTGATTTTCACTCAGAGGCAAATATATTGTATACTTTCAAATTATCTAATGCAAAGGGTTGGAATAGCTCAGTGATTTCCTGAAACTTTGATGTCTTGCTGATGCCATGCGTGCTGTTGCAGAATTCTTGTGCTTTCTGGTGGAATAATAAGTTTTTCTCAATCTCCGTTTTGTCTTCTTATGTTTACTAAATCATACACATGTCTCACTAATCTAGCAGTAGAGAAAAGGAATAGTGCAGGATATATTTGGTTGCACCTTGTGCTCAATCTTTACTGTTGTAAATGTTTTCTTCAGAATTAATTATGGACGCGAATTCTTAATTGCTCATGTTTTCGTTAATCCTATAAGTCTGAATGTTATATAGAAATTCTTCATTGCTTCTAAGTAATATTCTCACTGTTTCTCCATACCAAGTTTATTGGAAGATTCTTAACTACCTTTCATAGCCTGGTTACATCACACTTAATACCAGTTTCAACATTGTTTCCAAGACACTTATCTAGCTTTGCATCATCGTTACTGTATAAAACATCATATCAAACAACTAAAGGACCACTGACTCCATGCCCAATGGCCTAGAACACTCTAGTGAGCACATATATATCTTGACTGAAATCATCATCCAACAAATTCCAGAAAACAAAACTTGAGCATCATAGGTAGCCTAAATACTACACAAACAAAGCTAAATCACAAAGAGAGAGCCCTCTCTCGTCATAGGTAGGCTAGAACCTGTGACCCAAAGATTGGTTAGTGGTTACCTCGGCCGTATTCCCTTGGGAGTCAAAGGGAACAACCTGAGTGATAACAGTCACAGCAGAAGCTTTCAACCCAGGTTGAAGCATTAGAAATGGTGATGAGGTTGCATGAAACTCCAATACAAGATCTTGGGTTAGGAGTTCAACAAATCCACGTGTAACTACAAAACCTATGCTTGGAGATGCAGAGTTTGAAGCAGGATAGGGCACCATGGCTAGAGGCATGCGAAGAAGTATGGTGTATAAAATGTACAGGTCTGGGTCACGACAAGGATCACTGTCTAGTATTCGTGAACTACTTGGTAGGAGGGGGGCCAATGCCGTTGAGACCAAAAGCCTAGGCAGGGCAAAGTGCGACACCAAAATTATGGTGTGTGATCTATCAAATAGGAGGGAAACACATGATAGACAATTGTCATCTGTTGCAGAAGTATACAAATGCCCCACAACAACTGTTTTGTAAGTTCTGCAGTGTGGTAGGACACGATGAGCAGACTTGTCGCAGCTACAAGCTAATGATGGATCGAACTCTAGATCGAACTATGGCCTATAGGATTCAAACAGAGATGCAAGGCCTTGACCCAATTGTAGGGATGGCGTGCGTTGGATTTCAGGGCCGAGGTTGAGGAAGAGGAGGAATGAGACCGGGAATGGGACGTAGATAGTTGATTTGTTACAATTGTGGAGGACCAGGGCACTACACTTGCGATTGCACCAATCCAACGAGCATATCTTGTTCGTATTGTGCTCAGTTTGATCATGAGACAGTGGATTGTCCTATGTTAATTGCATAGATGTGCGAAAAAGGGGTACTTCAGCCCCCTCTGACTCAAAACATCCAAAAGATGAAATCTGAACCTTGCAATGAAGATCCCAACGTAAACATGATGCTCAGAAGTGGCGCGACCACAGGGGAAGATAAGGGGAAGCAACATGAGGAAGATACATGGGTTTACAAGGCTCCTGCAAAGGAACCTGAGTTTGACTTGGAACGCGCAAAAGAGATGTTTATGGAAGCTAAGAAGAGCATCATGGAAGCCTCCACTTCAGGTAGTAAGGACCAACCAGAGCCGAAATTAGATCCTTCCATGCTGACTATCTTTTTGGAGACCTACATGAAGCTGTTGCGTGACAAGGCAGTTAAAGGAATACAAGAATTAATCACTTGGTGCACAGGATCAGGAGAGTCGTGCCTAGTTTAGAAGTTGGGAAAGCATGCCTTACGCATTGGAAGGGAGATGAGATTAACAACATAGATTGGTGAATACGAAATGGATCAGGTTATCCTGGACTTGGGGTCGGACACGAATGTGTTACCTAAGCAAACTTGGGAATGTATGGGCAGGCCCGTGTTGCAATGGTCTCCTATTCAATTACGACTGGCGAACCAATAGAAGATCATGCCTATGGGAAGGTTGCAAGGAATAATAGTTAATATTGAAGGCACGAGCACACAAACAGACTTTGAGGTGATAGATATTGTCGATGATAGCAATCCTTATCCCGCGTTGCTAGGAATAGACTGGGCAACTGATATGAGTGGAGTCATTAATATGAAAAATAGGAAGATGATATTTTAGAAAAAATCACTATGCATAGTAGTCCTGTTAGACCCATCCGAAGGAGCGTGCTACACTAAACACGTACGCGATGATGAGCTACATTGCATTTACCAAATAACCGTGTAGGACTAGGATCGAGTGAACCAGACTACGGATGGAGGAATCTCATGGGAGAGCGACAAATCCTGCACTTCGGATTCAAACAAGGAAATAGAATGCTGGCAGAACTGGTTGCACGAGCTGACAGCACTAAATTTCAACATGATGATGAGATCGTTTCATTGCATAATGACAGAAGCAAGGGAATTGCCAACACATGATGATGTGACAACAGAATTCCCGGGCAACGTTGAAAGCACAGTACTGGAATAGCAGCGGTACGCGACGATGGAAAAAGCACTATGCGCAACCCCTACACATGGAGGGAGTACACATCTAAAGACCATGGTAAGATGGTGCAAGGGTAAAAGGATGTGATTAGAAATGGGAAGCTCCCAATGCCAAATGAAAGTCGGGCGGCTAGGATAGAGAAGGTTGTGTGTTCCCTGGTATCAGCGAACGTGGACTGTGTCGGCTGCAACCAAACTAAGGATCGACACTAGAAACCAGCCACAGTCACAGAAAAAATAACACGCACCACAAAAGTGCCACATAGAAGTAGTCAAAAGGGTATGCGGGATCCTGAACAAGGTTCACCAGGCCAATCGAATTGATTAGGACCGGTGCGTACCAGCGGTTCGATGGTCCTCTAGGGCTATGTAAAAGCATCTAAGCATAGAGCCGATCGACAGAGTCAAGGCCATAAGTTTGCAAGGAAGGCATCCTCACATAATTGGAACAACTCATAGGGTCTAGAGCAAAGGAATTATGCCACCGTGCAGGAACAACCTTATGCAAATTCAGGTAGCCATTCGGCAAGGGTACTCGAAAATTTTCAATCTCGAAGAAGATCGAGTCTAGCTGAGATGAAAAGCCGGATCCTAGACAAAGAAATCATCAAACTAGAAACCGAAATCACACAGACAGGCCGCGTGGAGAAGCTAAGCCCGACAGAACAAAAGGTAGGTAGCCATGCTACTACATTGGAAGAAGGGGTGGCTCCGCTACCATGGCTATGGCCGCACCTCACTAGACAAAGGAACCAAGGGAGCGCACCAGATAAAGACAAATGTGAAGTGCTAATGGACATCAGGGACTAGATTGGAAGGGGAAAGGATGTCCTGCGCAGGTGGGGTAACCACCTAACTATCCGTAGAAGGAACAGTCTTAGCACTCCGAGCAGTTGAAAGAAAGTGCGAGACTATAAACAAGGTTGTAGGAGAACTGTGTGGGAAGGAGTTTATGCGCAGGGACAATATGTCACAAGGATCACAGTTGCGCATAAGGGGCTGTGCTACTGCACGGATAGACTGGAAGGTGACCGTTGATGTCACTGTTCATGACAAGAGGTCCAATTTAAGGCAAAAAGGAGTGGGCGGCGGGAAATTAAGGCCGGAATTAAAAGCTAGATTCAGGATGATTTGCCGCTAAGAAGGTATTAATGACTCAGAAGTGGAGGGGATGGGCAAACTCAAATTCAATTGACACTATAATATCCCTTGGGCTAGCCTCGAGGAAACACTTGGTTGTTTAAGATTTGAGCCAGTACAGAGCATTGAGCACCAAGCACTTTTTCCATCTTTGAGTACGCGACCAAATGGATCCAGTGTAGATACAATGATGGCTGCAAGAACCAGAGTGCGATTCACGAATGTTACCCCAGAGCCCCGTGTGGTCCAAGAGGGGCCAGGAGAGGCTACAGCTGCACCAGAGGTTCCAAAGTCACCCCGCATGCTGTGCCCATATAAGGACAAGCATACAATGGGATGAGTGTGGGTATCACCACAGAACCCGCAATTTAGTAAATTGTCAATGGCGGAGAAGGGAAAAGTCATCACTCGTGAAACAGAGGAGGAGGAGGAGGAAGATTTGCAAGCCTTGATCGTCCAAATTGAAGCACAAGATGATGAGGTAGAGAATGTCCCCCAAGTACCATCGATGATAAACTTACCCCCTTACATCCCCAAGTGGAAGGGGAAGGCCAAGATACCCAAGGAATTGAAGGCCATGAAGAGTGTGCTCCAGACCCCACTCCTTCCTGATGAACTAAGGTTTGACGGACCGTCGCTGGGATGGGTACCGAATATAAAGTTTGAAGACTGGGATCTCATGGATGGCAAGAAGTTCCCTCAATTGGCCACAGAGAAACTACTGAAACAGAAATGGTTACGCGGAGTAGAGAAAGCTGGGTTACTCAATCTACAATGGATACCCCACTACCACCGTGGGCCCATCACCATCTTTGTCATGTGGCAACTACTATGTTTGGTCCATGACAGGTATCTCTGGCTGGAGGAGCCAATTCCCATCATGGCCGACTTAATTCACAAGATTTCTCGATTACCAATCTAAGGGAACAACCCCACTACCATAACAGGAAAGAGCAGTGATTCGACTCTCGCAGAAGCAATGAAAGCCAAATATAAGCTAGAGAAGAAGAAAAGAGGGTACGCAATAGCAAGCATCAAGGACCAGGGGTGCACATAGCTACCCAGCTACTGGCCAGTAAGTTGATGAGGAAATGTCGCGCAGACGAAGTACCAACAACTATAATTGCGTTGGTAGAGCAGTGCACAGAGGGGGTCCAATTCAACTGGGCATAGTTCCTCTGCAACGAATTTTTGACAAATTGTAGGGAGGCCTAGGAGCAGGGTAAGACCTTCCACTATGCATGGTTGCTCTTATCAATCTTGTTGGTTGCAGGAGGGCTGCCAGAGCACAGACAATTTCTCGTGGTCGAAGATGACCTACCCAAAGCCGCGAAGTACGCCTCGCTATGGGCAACAAAAGACGCAATGAGGATTCACGAAATAAATGTGTTTTGCGTGTTCGTAGAGGCAATTATATGAACATGGATCGATCGCAGGCCACGCTTGTCTGTGATGGTGGATAATAGTTTGCAAAGTGCAACGGAATTCAAGGTGGATATGCATAACCTGTATATCCGTGCCCGCAAGGATCCCGTGCACACATGGGTAAAGCTCCTGTTCATTGCAATGGACGATGCAATCTTTGCGGTAATAGAGTCATGGCCTCTGGAGTGGCACGCTCCAGGCATGGCCGCAATGGAGAAGATTTCCAATCAGTAGCAGAAGAAGGACGCCAAGCTCCACATCGCACGGCTGGTTGAAAAAAGGCACCAAGAACAGGGGAAGGCCACACAGCTGAAGGCAGCCGAGGTAGCAACGACAGCACAAACGGAAGAGACCACCACTGCTCCAATCAGGGAGCCCAACGAGGGCCAAGAAATGTCCACGGGGCCGGATATATAGGGGGAGGATCAACTAGAGGAACGCACAGACCCTGCCCCGACTTGACTTAAGAGGCCACACATCTAGGGGAAATGAGCGCCGCGAAAAGGGTAAAGGTATAAAAAAAAATGGATGCCTTGGAGGAATTATTAATGTAGCCGATGGCAGTGTTGGGGGCGATCAAAGAGCAGTTACAGGCATTACAAATGTGACCCCCGTGAATGATTCCACCACACGGTGTAGCAGGGCCATCCGATGCCAATCATCTGGTGCGCGCCCACACGACACACATTTGGATTACCAAAAGGCATAGTTCTAGCAGCACTCGATAGCGACGAGGCCATGATGAAGGGTTGGGGGTTGAATTTGGTTTCCCTTCCTAGGGAAACCCTATACCAGCTACAGGATGGGGTAACCGCTGAGCTCCACGCCAGGGAAGGCCATGGCCTCCAGATCTTAATGGAGAAAAAGGGAAATCTTGAGTAGATTATTCTACAGTGCAATGACCTAGCTGTCCACACCCAAGGATTGGAATAGGATGTGGAGGAGGCCTGTAGTATTGTACAGAACTGGCTATGCTAGCAGAAATCCCAGCAGCCGAAATGATTCACCACATGGCACTAGGATTCCGTAGGGCCCAAGAGGAGGCCGTGAAAGTTCAATTGGAGCGGAACTTGCAGATCATTGAGCTGCGACTAAAGGCACAACCTTCTACACCCCCAGAAGTCAGAGAGCAGTGCCACCGCACCATTCAATTGGGGTTGGCAGTGATAAAGCACACGATACAAGACTGCACATGATTGTTGGATTAGTCCCTCCTCAGGCTCACTTCATTCCAAGAAGATGCAACCATACAATAGCTGGAGGTAGAAGCATGGCAGCTATAGTAGGCATATGACAATATCAGAGGGACCACATAGACGGTCACCCTTACTCAGTGCCTTGCCAGGATGAAGGAGGCCCAGGCTCTCAAGGAACAAGTGGATGCTGCGCGCCAGAAAGAAGCAATTCTTAAAGCTCACATTCAGCCTTGGATCGAGGAAGCCTTCCTAGTCACTACCACAATCCAAGAAAATCTAGCACAGATGCATAATGCATCTGTGCTAAGGCATGAAGGTGCCCCTGACGATGATGCATCAAACAATCGCACCCAACTAATACAGCGGACAACGGAAGAGTGCATTGCCAACGTAAGCGAAGCGCAAAATTTACTGGATGGACTCCACGCAAACATCAATGCACCAACCGAGTGACTCGGGATGAGTCATGTTGATTGTGTTGGGGGCCTGTTGGGCAACGGAGCTCCCATAGTGAGGTTTTGGGGCTTAAAGACAATTTTTGGTCCATGGAATGTAAAGATCCCTGATGAGCCTCATAAATGGGTAATTATATGGGCTCATCTTAGCTCCTAACCTATTCAAATCAACCATTCTATTAGCTTATTGTATGATTTTCTGATTATATTTATGCTTATAGGGTGAGTTGAGTTACTTATTATGCCATGTGGTCTAACATGTATTTAATGCAGATTATTGATGGATTTCAAAGTCAAAGTCAAGGATCTAGTGGTCAAACTGTAGCAATAATCAAAGTAGACAGAGAAGAGGACTTATAAGAGGGAATACCCCTCTTTTATTTCTCCTCACTTTGAATTCCCCTTCATTCAGCTCAGAGTACAAGCAGTCGAATCATGCACTAGAAGGCAACCGAGAAAGTGGAAGATGATTAATAGTTATCTCGAGTTTTGGGAGCCAAGCCTCCCTAATTTTAAGGAAGCTATTGGTAGCTTCAGATGTATAAGTAGAGAGGCCTAGGGCCTCACTAGTGTTGACTTCTTTTTGCTTGTGTAAACTCTACTCAAATTTTGAGCTTACTATTTTATGATAGTTTTATGTAATATTGCTATTTTTTGATAATGAAGATGGAATCCTTTTTTAGCTAGCACCGAATTACCTCAGAGAGCTTAAGCTCTTGAGTTAAGGCCCAATACAAGAAGCCAAGTATCTCTTTACTTGTATTTGTATGCTTTACTTCAGTTTGCATATTAGTTTGTTGTTAGATGTATTTCTCTTATGGTTAAGAATAGTTTGTTTTTGATGATTTAGTAGCTTGTTTCCATTTGTTCTTTCTGTAGCAAGTTAAGAAGTGATCAAAGAAGATTCAAAAGGCTAGCAATAGTGACTTGGTCTCTCTTCCTCCCTCTAGGACCATGATTTGAGGCAAATACTCTCTTGCTACCCCAAAAACACAAATTTTCCTCATTCCTAGGACTTCTAGTGTTTGCAGCTCTCTAGTAGGTTGATACTGTAGTTTTGCTTTTCTTCAGATCTTCTTTATCATGTTCACTTCTTGATTTGAAATAGTATTTTTGCATGCTTTCCTTTCTTACATCATTTCCCAGCATTTCCTTCTATACATCATAGTTTAGGCCATTTTAATGCAAAACTTTGCTTTTCCTAGGATGCACTCATTTCATTGGTTGACTGTCAGTTTCTTTGCAGCAAATCTCTTCTAGTAGTAGGCCAGCTTAACAGAAACCACACCCTCCATTTGATTAATTCCCTATAGGTCTCCCAAACCTCACCTCAATTCTGCCCTAGTTTCCTTCATTTTTCATAGAACTTCTTCCTCTCTCCTTAAGCAAACTCAATCATCTTTCTCTCTCCTGGTGATTCATGGTAGACCTTAGGTGCCCTAACACCTCATTCCAACCTTCATCCACCTTTTCCACCCACTCTCACACCCTAAAAACAACAAAAATTTCTCTCGGCCTCCTCCTGTAGGCCTCCTGTAGTTTCCCTATTTTCCTCTTGTAGTTTTCCTGTGTTCTCCTGTAATTTTTCCTATAGGATTTCTTTTGAATTTGGAGTGTGGGAAAAGCATCTAGAAGGCCACCTAAGACCTCATAGGACCCATCCACACCATCCTAAATCTTCCCAAGCTTCAAAACCTCCCTCTAACGCCACCTGTTCACTGTCACACTCACACACAATAAATTAGATGTGTGTTAAATTCACATAAAAACACATAAAAATCCAAAAATATGTTTTTTGCTTATTTACTTCTAGAAATAGCATGGTTAGATGTTATTTACTTCCTTGAGTAGGTAATGGTATTTCTTTCATGGTTTTCATAGTGTTTTTGGCAAAAGTAGAATTAGCTTGTTAATTAGGGTTTACTAGGTTTTGCTTTACATTCCAATCTTTCTCCTTTTTGCAATTAGAATAGCATTTGTAGAGTAATCTTTCTTTCCTTTCATCACACATAGAGATTCTTCTGAAATCTATAAAAGTTGGATTGAGCTCCTAGTGATCTCGCACCAACCGACCAAGTGACAACCTGCAGTGAGAACTAGTACTTGTGCATATAGCACCGACGCTTCTAAGTTTGTTACAAACTACCGAGTTGATAAAAGTAAAGTTGGTAGCCCAAGAGTTGCTGCATTCTTACTACAATATTGGCGCTCACCACTTTTTGGTGCCATTGCTGGGGAAGCATCAGGGTATTCTGTGATTACTTCTTTCTTCTATTTCCTATTGCAACATTCTGCTAATAGTTTATTTTGGCAAAAGTATACTAGTCATTTCTTTTCTTTCAGTTTTGCATTTCCTTGCTTTCCTTTTCAATTATGCAAATTTCCATTCAGCAAGTTCATTTTAGCTAGTTGCAATTTGTTTTTTTTCAATCACAATTTCAGTTTCTGCAGGTACTTTTAGTGTTAGGAAAAAGAAACAAAAAACCAACCAAAAATATTTCCTTTCGTGCCTCGTAGGAGTAGAGATAACTTAGGAAAATTTTTTCCCAACACCCCCACTACTTCACACAGCCAACCTTCTCTCTTCTTTAGTGGCTGCAATCAAGAAGAACCCTTAGGTGAACATCCAGACATATTTGAAGAACCTATAGGGGAAGAAGAAGAAGAAAACATTTCTCTGGAGCCAATGGCTGAAAACAGAAATGCTAGGGGAAATGGAGAGAGAATAGAGGGTACCTTCTCCATTCGGGAGACCAATGGGGACACCAAAATGAAGAATATAAGTCCTTTAGCCCTACCTCACTTCCATGGTCTAACTACAGAGTATCCTAACACCACCTTGTTCGCGTTTTCTGTCATCTGTCAAACTTATGACTATGCAGAAGACGAGCAAAAGTTGAAACTATTCCCTTCTACTCTCAAGGACACAACACTATGCTGGTTCATGGGATTACCTGGAAATAGCATCACAATTTGGGCTAAGATGAAGTAGGCCTTTAACAACAAGTATCGAGACTATTTTAGTTCAAAATATACTAAAGAAGAAATCTTCTGAATGACCATAGGAAGTGAAGAGTCCCTGGAATACTATGAAGAGAGGTTCCAACTCAGTTACAAAAGGGCCAGGTGTACACTTGACCTTGAGTCTCTAAAGTTGGTCTTGCTCAGGGGAATTCGGGAAGACCTTTTAGACACTCTCCATCTACTGGTCGGGGATACATCTACCAACTATCCTATGAGGGCATAAAGAATATTTTTAGAAACCATTCTAGAGCAGCCAGAAAGAAAGGTAGGGGGAGTCAACACATAGCCAATACCTCTTCTCCCAATTCATCCATTAAAGGTGAAATTGGAAACATGTTGGAAGACTTCAAGAGTGAGATGCTACATAATTTTTCCATGCAAATGGATACCTTACATATCAAAAGAAAACAAGAGGAATCAGAGAGGGCTTTGGCCATTTTTTGTCCTAGATGCACCAGGAGACATCCTATGAATGAATGCCCATTGAACTCTATATAGGTTTGTTCAGTCTGTGAAGAAGATCATTCTACAAATAAGTGCCCTTCCTTGCCCAGACTTAAAGCTATATACCAAGGGGCCGAAGGAGTCATTGAACAGATCTCTTACATAAACCAAAGGAGGCCACATGGACCTAGACCATACCATCAGGGGATGCAAGGGACATCTCAGGCATACTACAACCCCAACCAAGTCACCTCCATACCTTCTTGGGCCCCCCCTGCTCATCCTTCCCTGTCCACGCCTCCTCCTTGGTCCTTCACATCTTAATATCATGCCCAACCAGCCACCCATTCATTTCAATCCTATGCTGAGGGAAACCTCGGTGGAATGCATCTCAACAGCGGTGGAGACTCCGATACAACTCTCTTCCTTCTCTTCTACCTCGACCACCTACCTGACCACAATCGTTACCTTTTGCTCCACCAAGGCAACCCCAAATGCCTACCCAGCCAAATCCAAACCCAAACAATAGATAGGCTCAACAAGTGTATAATGGGGAACCATCATGCCCAACTTATCTGTGGAGATTCAAGAAATTAACTTGTGATCCAGGAAAGTTCTCCCAGATAGCTAGCCTCCACTAGCAAATCCACCCTTTCCTTAGATACTATCCATGACAATCTGGCATACCCCAGAAGAGACTGAACTCCTGGGAGAATTGAAACATTTATGTGTGAAGATACCACTTGTCCAATCCATAAAAGATGTGCCTATCTACAATAGGTTGATCAAAGAGAAGTGCTTTAGGCATCCAGGAAGGCACAAGAGAGATGCCCCAACCATCAATGTCATAGGACAACTATCCGACCTGATGTTGGGGCAGATAATTTGTCCAAAATATCTGGACCCTGGAAGCCCAGTAGTTGATGTCCACATCAATGGCACAATGGTCCCACATACCTTGATTGATCTGGGAGCTGCCATTAATGTGATGACAAAGGACAAAATGATCAAACGTAACCTCCAAGGCTCATTGAGGAAGACCACGACAGTGCTGTAGCTAGCAGACCGCTCCACAGTGACCCCTAAGGGGATTGTGGAAGATTTGACGGTATCCATTGATTCTTGGGAGTACCCTGCTGATTTCTTAGTTCTCCGGCCAAAGCAAAAGCTCACTTGGTATCCTCTCATTCTGGGAAGACCCCGGTTGCCTATGGCCAATGCCGACATCAGCTGCCGAACTGGGAACATGACCATAAAGAACGGGTACATGTCCAAGCAGTTAATCCTATATTGTCATGCCCAACCCTTGCTAGAGCATGATCTACCTCTCTGGTTGGAGGAGGAGGATGAGGATGAAGTTTATTCTACACCACTTTGTACATTATAAATCGCCATGGGGGGGAAAATGCAAGATGAGGATGATATGATTGAAAATTTGATTCAGAATCCACCTCCCAGTGTATCACCATTAGAAGACATAGTAAGAGAAACCCGAAACAATCCCTCAACTGATCTCTGTGTGGCTGACCCCACTTCTCTCCATGTTAAAAATATAGAGTTCAGCCTAGAAATAACATTGAAATTCAATCCATCCCTATTTACTTCCCAGGAGAAGGAGCTATGCAGCATATTGAGAAAACATCTAGATGCCTTCACCTGGAGTTATAAGGAGATGAAGGGAGTGCACCCTTCAGTATGTACTCATCATATATACATCAAGGAAGATTGCAAGCCAATCAGGCAACCTCAAAGGAGGATGAAACCATCACTTAAAGATATTGTTAAGGAAGAACAACAGAAATTGCTTGATGCAGGATTCATCTATCCCATCTCTAACAGTGAATGGGTTTCTCCTTTGGTGATAGTGCCAAAGAAAAATGGTAGGTGGAGAATCTGTTTCGACTATCGGGAATTGAACAAAGCCACTAAAAAGGACCATTTTCCTTTACCTTTCATAGATCAAGTGTTAGATGGTCTGGTAGGGAAAAAGTTTTTCTCCTTCCTAGATGGGTTTAACGAGTACAATCAGATTCAAATCAGCCCATAAGACCAAGATAAGACCACTTTCACTTGTCCTTAGGGTACCTTTGCATACCAGGTCCTTCCTTTTAGTTTGTGCAACACTCTAGCCACTTTCCAAAGAGCAGTATTGAGTATATTTAATGAACTGGTTCATGATGCAATAGAAATATACATGGATGATTTTACTCCTTATGGCTCTGACTTTCAGGAAGCTTTACATAACCTAGGAAAAGTTCTAGATAAGTGTATTGAGATGAACCTATCCCTCAGTTTGGAAAAATGTGAATTTTTTATGTCTAAAGGGATCGTGCTAGGTCATGCAATATCTCAACAAGGACTACAGGTGGACCCCAACAAAATTGTCATCATCTAAAGGGTCCAACCTCCTCAAAAGGTGAGAGATGTCAAAAGCTTCCTAGGCTTAGCTGGATATTATAGGAGGTTCATTAAAGACTTCAGCAAGTTAGTCTCTCCTTTGTTTGGCCTCCTAGGCAAAGATGTTGAGTTCATATGGTCGGAAAACTATCAAGAAGCCCTAGATACCTTGAAGCGCAAGCTAGTGACTGCCCCAATTCTTAGTGGCCCAAAGTGGGCCCTACCCTTTCACATTCACACAAATGCCTCAAACAAATCAATAAGAGTACCCTCAGGAAAAGCTAATGAAAAGTTACCTTATGCCATATACTTTATAAGCAAAAACTTGTCAAAGGCAGAGTTAAACTATACAATGAGTGAGAAGGAACTCTTAATTGTCATGCATTCCTTAAACAAATTTAGACATTATATCATAGGCTATTAAACCTTTGTTCACACTGATCATGCTCAATTAGATATTTAATGAACAAACTAGATGTAAATGCTCACATTATTAGGTGGTTGCTTTTACTGCGGTAGTTTGATCTGACCATTATTGATAAGCCTGGTAAAGAGAATGTTGTCGTTGACATTTTGTCTAGAGTAAATTTGCCTTTAGGTGAAGAAGGAATGATGGATGACCAAATTCCAAATGAACACCTATTTTCTATATCAGTACACTCCATGGTTTGCTGGTATAGCAAACTACTTGGTTTCAACACAATTCCCACCACACCTATCCTCAAAAGAGAAGAGCAAGATAGTAAGGAAAAGTACCCGTTTCACTTGGATTGGAGGTAATCTCTTCAAACTTGGCCTAGATCAGATCTTGAGAAGATGTGTCAGGGAGGAGGAAGTCTTTGAAATCCTCCTAACCTATCATGATGGGCCTTGTGGAGGTCATTTTGCAGCACAAAGAACCACCTTCAAGATATTGCAAGCAGGCTACTACTGGCCCACTCTTCATAATGATGTGAGGAGATACACGAGCCAGTGTGATTGGTGTCAGAGGATGGGGAAACCCACTCCAAATGATGAAATGCCCATGCAACCTCAAGTGACCTTTGAGCCATTTGAGAAGTGGGGCATGGACTTTGTGGGGCCGATCAACCCCCCTTCAAAGCAGAAGCAGTACATCATTGTGTGCACTAACTACCTAACAATGTGGGCAGAGGAAAAAGCAATCAAAGTAGCAACAGAGGAAAAAGTAGCTGAGTTTTTGAGGGAAAACATATTCTACAAGTTTGGGTATTCGAGAGAGTTGGTCACAGCCAGCCTGATTGAAGACCTACTCACACATCATAAGATCAAGCACATGACTTCCACCCCTTACCATCCACAAGCCAATGGGCAAGTGGAGGTAACTAATAGAGCATTGGAAGAGATCCTAACCAAGGTAGTGAGTAGCAGTAGAAAAGACTGGGTGGATAGATTAGTTGAGGCCACTTGGGCCTACAACACAACATGGAAGACCACCACCGGGTTCACACCCTATGAACTGGTCAATGGGAAGAAGGCTTTGCTATCAATAGAGTTTGAATTCAATACCCTAAGGATGGCAGCTCAGTTGGACCTAGACCTCAGCCAGGCATAGAAGGAGAGATTACTTCAGCTCAATGGATTGGATTAATATAGATTGCAAGCTCTTCTCCATGTAGAGGTAGTTCAGCTTCAGAGAAAGATATGGCATGACAGAAATATTAGGGAGAATTAATTCCAAGAGGGAGATTGGGCACTACTCTATGATTCAAGATATAAGGATTTCAAAGGCAAGCTAAGGACAAGATGGCGGGGACCCTACATCATGGAGAAATGAAATGAAAATGGTTCAATTTTGATCAAAACCATTGAAGATCAAGCCATCCCCAAGCTTGTCAATGGACATCAGTTGAAATTCTTCAAGAAGTCCCTCTACAAGTGAGAGTTTATTGAAGATTTTAATAAAATAGTGATGGTAGTGGAGCATGTCTTAGCTTCCACTTCACCCACTCACTAAAGAAAAAAGAGAAAAAAATAAGGACTCAAGTGAAAACCTCCATGAGGCGCTTAAGTCCCATCATTGGGTTGAAAACCTCTTCTAAGGTGGCCGAGTAATGTCAAAAAAAAGGGAAAAGAATAATATCTCTGGGTGAAAACCTCCCTTGGAGGTGCCTAGGGCAGGCAATTAAGGTGAAAACCTCTCTGAGGTGCCCTAGTCGTTTTCAAAAAAAAAGAAAAAAGAGAAAGAAAACCTAAATTTTTTATTGCCTTACAGGTTTGCAGGAGGACTACATCGAGCATAAGAAGGTGCCAAGGGGACCCTGACATTCATAACAACATCTATCTCATCTTCTCCATACCTTCCTCCATCATTTTTGGCATCTCTTTCACCCCACTGTACCTCTTCTTCCAAAACTGTGTTTTCTACAGGAGACTCTGTTTTTCCTAAAGTCTCAAGGGGAGAAGCAGCTACAGGAGCTCTTGTAGGAATTCCTGTAGCAGTTGATCCCATAGAAGTCCAGCACCAGCAGCAAGGGACAACACATCTGAAGGTTGAAAAGGCACATGTAGCTCAGCTCTAGTAAAAGAATAACCTACAAAAACAAACAACACGTCAACAAGAAGAGACAACATGCACGAAGGAAAATGAATGCATGCAACAAAGAAAGCCACAACACCTCACAGTCGATGACAACAAGTACACTTGGATTACAGGTAAGTAGCTAAGTCACTCCTCTATCTACATTTGTGTAATTAGAAATCATACAGAGGAAATGAGATGGTTGAAATTGAAAGAGGGAAAGAAGGCCAGTTAACTTGACCACTTTCATTTAGTTGACCCCACTTAACTGGGATATCACCCTCACATGCACACAGTCAACTCAAGCAAAAGTTGCGAAGGACAGGTAGTGGGAGGAAGAGTTAACTTTGATGCAGTAATGAGGGGATAATTACGAGGGGGGTCATGATGACCAAGTAGGTGGGGACCAATGGTCTTAATCTGGGCAACGTACACCTTGCCAGCTCAACACTCATAACCGAAAATAGCCATAAAAGGTAATGAGCACTCCTCCCCGCACATTCTCACCACCTTTTCTTCAGTTTCTCCTCGTAACTCAGCCACACAACAGTCTTCTTATGCCCGCACAGACTCGTATCCACCATCCTCCATCTATTTCTTCCATATTTTTGCTCTCGACATCTTCTACAGGAGCCCTATTGGTTTTCTACAGGAGCACCTACAGGAAATCTACAGGAGGGATAGCGGGCTTCTACAAGAGGGGCAGTGAGTCACTTTGAAGGGAGGAAATGTAATTTTTGGCATGAATTTCAATCTGAAGAGGTAGGGTTCATGAATTCTCTCTGTTGAATATCAAAACATGAAAGAGTTGGTCTCAAATTGAAGATAAAATGAGTCTTTAAGAGGGTAGAAATACATAAAAAAAAATATGTTTTCTAAAAAAAAGACACAGTCCCCTCTATTTTTCTATTTCACTCAAAATTATTTATCTCCACCTCCATATCTGGTTTTTCAAAAGAAGTACAGGAAATATGACAAGGGGGTTTATGAGAAAAGAGCCCACTGACTCCACTAGAATCCATGCACATCCTCAAGTGGTGGAAATATTTACAAGGGAAAACTGGATGAATTTCTTTGAGAAGTTTAGAGGGTTTGATGATAAAATTTCTCATGAGTTTGCTCTCTCTCTGGTCCCTCACACAAGAAGTCATGCTAATGTAACCATTAGAGGCCTCTCCATTGAAATAACCCCTGAATTCATCAGTAGGGTCACTACCCTTCCTCTTGGGCTGCCTTGGAGTAAAGATGAGAAAATAATTGGTCAGGCTGCCAAGAGGAAATGTTTCCAAGATAATGAAACCCCCGTTGAAGACAAAAATGGAATTAGGAGGTCTAGTGTACCATATCCCTAGGATGAGGTTAGCTACCAAGTGATCAAATACATTTCTTGTGAGGGGAGGCACATCATTTTTTATGGATATCATTTCAGAATCCTCCAAGAAATGAGATATGGCATGGATAGCCCAACACATCAAAAACTCAGTATCCCTTACTTTCTCCTTTAGTCCCTCATTAACTCCAGCACCAAGGTACAAGAAGGAAATTCACAACAGCTAGCTCACCATGGCCTAATCAAGATCCTAGTAGAAGAAGGCCTCTATACCCTTACAATCCCTATAGCATGGGAATTTTTCAGAAATATGACAGCTGAGGATGACATCAAGGCATTAACCTATGACATCAGTCCTTCTGTTAGTGAGGAGGGAGAATAATAAGGAGGAGAAGATGAAGGTAGTGGTGACATAGCATAGCAAAAGAGGAAGGAGGAAAGAAATTAAATAGAGGAGGGGAGAGTTGAAGAGACAAAATAGGAGGTAGAAAAAGAGAGAGAACAGGAGGAGGAAAAAGTGGCAGAAGAGGGAGAAAAGGAGGCAGAGAGTGCAGAGCAAAGAGAAGAGTCCCCTAGAACTTTGGAGAGAGAAGAAGCAGCTGCTCTCACTACCCTCACTACACCAGTCAAGTAGAAGCAGTAGAGGAAGAGAAAAACCTCCATGTATTTCAGGGCAAGGAAGAGTACTAGAATTAAAATAGGAAAACCTCAGCGCTCATAAAGACTCCCATTAACATTGAATATTCACCATCTGCCAAGGTGAAAGAATCTCCTTCCAAAACATCCATAACCTATGAAAGGAGGACTACAAGTTATTCTACATGGAAGGGAAAGGCAATTCTACAAGACCCCAAACCAGACCTACAGAAGGCTAAAGCAGTCCTACAGGAGACACTGTCCAAACTACAGGAGACACAAAAACTTGAGGAAAAGATAGGAGGACAGCCAGAGGTGAAAGAGGAAGCATAAGAGCTGCAAGAACCTGACCCCCAGCCTAATATTGACTCCTATTACACACTACATTAGGGAGGCAAGATAATCCCACAGAAATTTGCAATTCCACTATTTTTCGAATTGGAAAAAGAGAGTGAGAACACATAGGTGGATGCAGATAGCCAAGTCCAAAGGAGTTGAGGATATTGGCCATATGGAAGACAAACTCAGGGAAATGGGCAGGGAATTGAGTGCTCTCAGAGACAAAGAAGCCATTACAAGAAGCCACCTTCAGAATGAGAATGAATTACTAAGGACACAACTGCAGGAGAAAGAGACTCATTTGGCATAGATGGCCAGCTTATCCATAGAAGCATTACAATGTAGAACACCAGCCAAATCTTATGGCCTCTATGTGAATGATCAATGGTTTGAATTCCAAATAAAAACTTTGGCACAAAGAGGCATAATGCCTTTCCAAGACTACAGGCAGTTCATGGATTTGTCTGACCAAAGCACCTCCGAGGATAAAGCAATGATGGCAGAGTTCTATCTACACAACATGGCCCTCACAGACCTGAATGTGTGGGACCCCAATGCCAAGCTAGGGGATTTGCAATTAATGGCCATGGCATCATGGATGAGCCATGAAGAATTGAGGGCAACAGAAATGAAAATATTGTTAATAAAAGAGCAAAATGAACCATTGATGATAAGAGCTGAGCCATCAGATCCTATGGCACTCATCAGCACACACAACCTACTTGCCAATGACCCTTAGATTGCCCCTAAATATCTAGCCAATCAGGAACAAGCCATTACACACTTTGAAGATATGCTTAGGCTACTTGGGGATGACTGTGTGCATGCATGCATGAGAAGATGGAACACCCTACCCCACATCTTGCAGATTAGAGAATACCATTCCCCCATGAGGCTAAAGGAGGTATTGAAAAGAGTGCCAATGTAAAAGTGCTCCATGCAAAGGCTAAAGGTCAACTGGATTAGCCTCAAACTGAGTCCTCCACTCATATTAGGCATGCTAGAACACATAAGAGAAGAAGAAGAGAAGGAGCAGTGGAAGGACATAGAGAGAAAGACAATATTTTATGGAGAACATGAGCAGACCACATCAGAATCCTGGAATGTTAGGGAGGTAACTGGGGCCATGAAAGACCAAGAGTTGACTAGGTTGCTCAGAGGATGAGAAACACCTTCAGTAGGGGGGTGATGATGAGCCTCATAAATGGGTAATTATATGCGCTCATTTTACCTCCTAACCTAGTTAAATCAACCATTCTCTTAGCTTATTGTATGATTTTCTGATTATATTTATGCTTATAGGGTGAGTTGAGCTAGTTATTATGCCATGTGGTCTAACATGTATTTAATGCAGATTATTGATGGATTTCAAGGTCAAAGTCAAGGTTCTAGTGGTAAAATTGCAGCAATAACTCGAAGTAGATAGAGGAGAGTGTTACACTAAAAAATGTCACCTTGACTACTTACGGTTAGTATGGCTCAAATCAACAGTCATGCTACCCTCTTAGGAAAGTCTTATGCCTCTGTTATCCATCTCAAACTCAAAGAAGAGAGAAAGTCTTGTAAAAACTATGTTTATCTCTGGGGTCGCAGGTTCTCTCTAGCCTTACCTGCGGGGACGCAGGTCATGTTCACAAAAACTGCGTCCATGGACGCTCTGTATGTTAAAGGACAGGTGCGTCCTTCTGTAAAATTCAAAATGCGCAAGTTTTATCTTGAAAAAGTTACTTGTGGTTACTTCTAGAACATTCTAGAGGTCGGTTTGATGAAATGGATGCGCCTCTAGTTGGTTCATGTATCTCTATTAAGAGGGGACTTATCCCATCAATAAGGGAGCTATCCCACCCATAGAGGGGGATGATCCCATTGATAGTGGACCTGAATAACCTCTTTACAGCACTATAAATAAAGGCATTGAGCCAGAAGGAGGAGAGGTTGGAGCTATACATTTTCTTTGGGTAAATGCTACAGGATTTAGGTCTTCCATTAGAACCTTTGTGAGGAGAGATTGTCTTTACATGATTCTACTTGGAAGTGGGTGAGCTTTGTCAAAGTAGAGGAAAACACTTGATGGACCCTGGGAGGAACTTGCACAACACCAAGGCCAGGTTGTAAGAGTTTCTTTGTTTCGTTATTAATACAAACTGGTTTATTTTTCTCAATAGCTTGTGTTAATGAGTTATTTCATGTGTTCCTTGGTCTGCATGTTGAATCTATGTTTTATTATATGAAATACAAGTACTCGGTAATTGTTTGATTGTTTGTGGTTGCAGGAATTGACTTGAAGGAAGAGCTCATCCGGATTGGCAAGGACGGACTACAACAACAGCGTTTTGGAATAAGGTAAGCCTAAACACTTGTACTTTTCATGTTGTAAAAGGTAGATTTAGAGAAAGATCACTCCATTTTGTCTTGTTTGTCGCTAGCGAGTTTAGACTCCTAGGGAGGTCAGTTGTGTCAGCCCAAATGACTTTTTCCGCCACGACAAATTGGTGACCATACTGGGGAATCCATTAATGAGAGAGTCTTTTCCTTTATATGAACTTTGCTTTGAGAAAATCATTTTTATTTTCTGGTTTTTGACTGTGAGAATTAGTATTTGGGTGGCTTAGCTTTAGATTTAGTTAGTTTTGGTTTTTCTTTCTTTTTCCAGAAGGACGCACCCTCTCAGTCTGCACAGTGTGTCCTTGGACGCGTTGTTGCCGTCTGCACAGAGCGGGGCCGCACCTGTGACAACGGGTGGCCTGCGTCTTCCTGTAAAAGTTAAGAAAATTCCATTTTGCTTTAAATTGCTTTTAGATTTTGGTTTTTCTTAGTGTTTTCTGCCCAGATCCTTTAGTACCCTGTCAAGAATTCTCACCTGAACTGGTTTTGTGAGCTTTGAGTGTTTTAGTGGATTTCAACGAAGTTTAGACCTAGGGTTTGATTTTTGGATAGGTTCTGTAGTGACTTTGAGCGTAGAAAGTTGTCCAGCCTTAGATCTCTCTGGTTAGTCAACCTTCTTAGAAGTTGGACCTGTCGTAAAGTCTCCTTGTTTGAGCAGCTTGCCATTTAAGTTGTTTTGGGTCAAATTTCGAATTGCTTATTTATAAAGTATTGATTTCCATTTTACAAAAAGAACAAAAAGATTAGAATTTTGTTTTGACTAGTTTTTGGTTCTGCAATAAGCTAGTCCTTGATTTGATTGTGATCAAGTAAAACACCTTAGAATAATCATTGTTAGTTTTGGCCTTGTTAGAATTGCTTAGAATAAATTTGCCTTTAGTTTGCTTATGAGTGGATTTTCATAGATTTCGATAGTTGTTAAAGATTGCTTTTTGGTTATATTAGTTTTATTTGCTTTATTAAAAGAAAAATACAAAAACATCTTCTTTAAAAAGTCTTGTTTCAAGTAGCTTTTTGTTTTTCAAAGAAGAAAAGAGTTTTTTCGTGCATGTAAAGAGAAGTTATGTTTTTATGCTTGGAAAAGAAAATCGAATTGTTTCTTTGATTGTCTTCAATTAAGAAGTTGCGTTTATAAAGATTGCATTCTCTCAACTTTTTAGTTAAAACAATTCATCGAAAAAAGCAAAGAGTGGATAAATCATCCTAGGTGCATTTTGTAGTGGTTTCGAGTCGAGTCAACACACCACTAGTTTCACTTCCATCACCTTTTGACTTAAGAAACAACCTTAAAAGTAACGCTTAAATTAAAATTGAACTAGTAACTTTTATTTTCTAGGGTTCTGAAGCACCAACATAGCTTAGGCTAGGGTCTTGGAGTAGGTGAGTACTTAACTCTCCAAGACTATAAAACCAAACAGTTAGTCTATCTTGAGTAGAACAAATCCAATTGTTTCAGTTACATTCTGGGAAAGCTCCTCTTAAAGGAGAAGCACGAGCTCGTGTCCGAACCAGTGAGGGGATCATTCCTCCCTCGTTGGGAACGACGCCAGACAGTACGTATTAAAAACGGTAAACCTCGGATTAACCATTGTCGAGGAGCCAGGGGTCACTTATCGGTAAACCTTGGATTACTGTCAAGGAGCCGGTAAGGGGATTGAGCTTGTTACTCTGCCCTTGCGTGCTGTCGGAGTTTAGACTGTTCCCCTAGGTGTAATTGTTGTGATTGGTAACCTTAGTGGCCATAATATCTAGGATTCTACCCAAGGTGACGGTGGAGGGAAGGTCCCACTGTACCTGGAGCAGACGTCGGCTATACTCACTTGGATTTTCTGGGGGGTACGCTTCACTTCGAGACGGTTAAAGTGGAGGTACTTGGTCCAGTCTATTCATTAAGCAGGTTGTCGGCGTAACTGTTCCACCCGCCATTTCTGTACTGAATCCTGCGAGGTTGGACCTAATCACCAACTAGCGCTTTTGGTCCGGAAGATACTGTTTGTGTGTGCTTTGACACTCTAGATTATTTAGGCGTGTGCTTCAAATTTGTTTGGTTCTTTAGAAGACTTAGGTGGTTTGATTTGAAATTTTTTACTTTGTTTTCGTGTGTTGTAGTTAAAAATCATTAATTGTGGCGGAATTACCGAGACGGTCCCGTCGAATTGGGGGCCAGTCTCCTGAAATTGTCACCGGATTAGATTTATTAAGAAAACTCCGTCAATCGCGGGGTGAATCTTCTGAAGACAGTCCGGGTAATTTAGAGGGTTTAAAGGTCCTTGTAACTCCTCCTAGTGGCAGTAGAGTAGGTTCACCTGAAGAAGGAGAATCTTCCTTGGTAGTCCATCCAGATTACCAAAGTTTAGAAACAGGTTACAATCCCGAAGCTGTTACAGTTTCCGAGCTTGCTGGTAGTTTTTCATCTGCCAGTGAAACAGGCGAAGAACCTGAAATTTCCGAACCTGTTACTCCAACTCCTAGTGTTCCTGATTCACCAAGAATAGAAAGAATTATCACCGAAAATCTTCCTATTGGGTTAATTGCTATAGAAGAACTTGTTCCAGAGGAAGAACTAGGTGTTTCTGATTCTGAAGATATAATTACCCTTGATCTAAGGGAGCGTGAGTCTATCTTTTACAGTCCTCCTAGAAGTGGACCTTGGTACCTTGCTTTAACCAATTTTTTAGACAACTCAGTAGGTTTTTCTACACCTCGTACTCCTTTTCCACCCAGAGGAATTCATAATCCTGTAAATATGTCTGGTCCGTCATCTGTGTTTACGCAAAGTCCTGAATCATTTTTACATGGTGGTCCTTCTGTTCCTGCTGGGTATCAATCACTTTCTGGTACCTTTGCGGGAGCATCTCCTCAACCCGTTGATCTTGGGTTATTAGTTGGAAACAGTGGTAATGTACCATTGAGTATAGGTGATGTTTATATGATGTCAGGTTCAACTCCCGTTAACCAACCTCAAGGTGGCCAATTACCGCCTGGGGGGCAACCTTCGTTAATGCCTGGGGGGCAACCTCAAGGTGCTTCGTTCGTGTCTGGGGGGCAACCTCAAGGGTATCAACCCCAAGGGTATCAACCCCAGCCTCAATATGTACCCCAAAGTCAACCTCAGTATCAATATCAACCTCAAGGATGGCAACCTCAAGGATGGCAACCTCAAGGGTATCAACCCCAAGGATATCAACCTCAAGGATACCAACCTCAAGGTCAAGGTCAACCCCAGTATTCGTATTTACCTCAAGGTTATCAACCTACGGGTCAATACCCTGGTCAAAGTTATCAACCACCTCAAGGGCAATCATATGGGACTGCACCTTACAGTTATCAACCCTATCCTCAATACGGCTATGGATCTCAGTATCCTCAACCTGTTACGAGTCAGTACCCTGGATTGTTAACATGGGATCCGTCACAGGGTCAACAGATGTTGCAGCCAAGTATACAGTCGGCACCTCAAGCAGGACAACCTGTAGTTCCTGGTCCACCCCAGCAACCGCAACCTGTCCAGTCAAGTGTTCAGACCCCTGTAACTTCGGTAGTTACTCAGCAGCCAATTGCACCTGGTACTCCACCTCACACGGCTGCAGCAACTACCGCTTCATCTACCATGCTTACTTCTGGAGTATCGACAGCTCCGGTTTCTACAGTCCCTGTAACCACTCCTCAGACATCTGTTCCGTTGTCTGGACCTACAGTCCAAACCACAGTCCAGATGCCTGTAGGACCACCTGGTACAAGTACGGTTGTTACTACTCAACCTCAATTTGTTCAACCTCCGTACCAGGGACCGTATCAATCGGCGCAAGCTGCCCAACAACCAGCTTACCAGTATCAACCGTATCCTGGGTACACTTATCAACAACCTCAGCAACCCCAGTACGGTCCGGTTAATCCTGGTTTTCCAGGAGGATATAATATCCCCAATGCGATTCCTGTTCCTAGTTATCCTGGATATCCTCCTCCTGGGGCTGGTATTGTGACTCAGAATTTTAGAGATCCTAACCGGCAGTTACCTTTTATTGCAACTTTAGATTTACCTGATTTGACGCGCCTAACGAACGATCCAATTCAATATCAACAGTTCTGGCCGCCAATGCCAAATAAGTTGCCCAGCGATATACCTAAGTTCGAAGGTAAGTCTGGAGAGGATCCATCCAATCACGTGATGACTTACCACCTCTGGTGTGCATCAAATTCCATCTCAGATGATTCCATCCGCTTACATCTTTTCCAGCGTACACTCATTGGTCTCGCAGCCAAGTGGTACATTGAGTTGCCACGGGCCTCTTTTTACAACTTTAGCCAGTTAGCTACCTCGTTCTTAACTCATTTTCAGTTACCAGTCAGATACGATAATGGTACAGAATTATTAACTTCGCTAAAACAATCGACATCCATGTACATTTCTGATCACATCCATGAGTGGAGACGTCGTAGGAGATTAGTGAAAGTTTTTATCCCGGACCAAATCTTAGCTGAATGGTTTGTCAAATCATTATTACCACGAATTACTGAAGATGTAGCCAAGGCCGGAGTAGTTACTGAGGAGCAAGTCATTGCTCAAGCACAGTACCTTGACTTAGTTTATACTCAGTCGGGTACGTTACACGAGAAAATTCCGGATCTCCCCAAGTCAAACCAAATCGCTGCTGCTCCTTCGGGATCTCATGCCGCTGATGGTATGATTGGTATCGTGACTACGAAGAGCAAGAAGAAGTCTTCCAAGGCTTCAACTACTCCAATTATCACTTTGCCTGATTCTCCGACAGGAGAGTCTTCTCCTGAACTCACCGCCGACATTCACGCCGTAGAGTCATCTACGGCCAAACCAAAAAACGGTGGAAAGAAGAAAGGAAAAAAGAAGGCCAAAGCAGACAAGGCTCCAAAGGAGAAAACAGAAAAATCGGAAACCAATGACGAAAAGCGCAAACCTCGTTATCCTTGTCTCATTTGTGAAGAAGATCATTTTACGAGAGACTGCCCTCATCGGGCCGAGGTAGTGAAAATAGTTAAAGGTTCTCCCACTCCTGCTGTGTTAAAAAATCCATTTCCAGAGCAGGAGAATAAGATGATAGGTTCTTCTTCGAATGCCAGTGAAGAACCCATTTTGATGATGTCTCATGTCAGGATTGCGACTCGATCGCAAGATTATGGTAGTAAGGCTCCTGTTGATGGTAAAGAAGCAGAATCTTCTCACTCTAACCCATCAACCTCAACTCCTGGTTCCGATCCACTACAGATCGAAAAACCTAACCCAGACTTAGTGATTAAGCCGCCCGCCAAGGGTGTACTTCGAAGGTCTGCTTTCAACCCACATGCGAGAGCAGCCCAGAATTACAATATTGTTGAAGACTTAGTTGTTTCACCTTCAGCAATGTCGGCACTCGAAGTGCTGCAATCATGTCCAGCGCAACGAAAATTGCTTTTGTCGGCTATTGGAGCTGTCGATGTTCAAGACCCGAACCTAATGATCTTTGATCTAGAAAATAGTACACCACGTCTCCCCCATCAAATGGCTTTCCAAATCCCAGTGATAGTAAAAAACAGGCCTATTCATCGGACTGTGATTGATGAGGGAGCTTCCATGTGTATTATGTCGATTCAATGTTGGAGATCACTTGGTTCTCCTTCGTTGAACCAATCCCCCACCATCCTTAAGGCCTTTGATGGCCGTGGGTTCCGTCCGTTTGGTATTCTACAAGAATTACCTATAGGGGTCGAAGGTAAAACCGTTAGTCTGGATGTGGAAGTGGTTGATGCCCCTCTAGACTACAACCTTCTTTTGGGTCGAAGTTGGTCATATGCTATGACAGCGGTCGTTTCATCGGTCTTCAGAGTCATTAAGTTTCCACATAATGGTAAGATCGTGACTATTGATCAGCTGACATACTTTTCATCCGACCCATCCTCTTCAGAAACTATCCAACATGTTGGTAAAACGACACTCCCTTACAAGGACATTGGTGTAGGTTTAGTTAAGGATTCCGGTTTACTGGGAACTTTTCCTCTCCCTCCACTCAATGTAGATCCTTCATTTGCAACAATTCATATGATCACGTCAGAAAACATTATTCACGATGATCCTTGGTATGTTCCCTCTGACTCTGAGCTAGATTCACTCGGTGATGTTATGCCGTTGAGTCCGTATGAAATTGCTTATGAGGCTCTTATGTCTTTTACTGATTTTCATTCAACCGAAACCGACCAAATGAATGTGGTCACCGGCATTCGCGTCGATCCCTCGAAAGTCGAGGCTATCGTCCAATTTCCTCCTCCTTCGAGTTTGCGCCAACTCCAAAGTTTGCAAGGGAAAGCGAACTTTTTACGCCGATTCATCCCTAACTACGCCGAGGTCACTAAAGGTTTTACACGGTTGTTGAAACAGAACGTACAATTCTTTTGGGACGAGATTGCCCAACAATCTTTTGATGCATTAAAACACGCGTTGACCCATGCACCGTTATTGCATCCTCCCAACTACAACCAGGACTACTTCTTATACCTCGCAGCTTCGCATTCCACCATTGGAATGGTGTTAGTTCAAGAAGATGAATTCAAGGCAGAGCATGTGATATATTACCTTAGCAGAACCTTAAATCCAACTGAGTTAAAATATTCACATGTGGAGAAATTGGCCCTGGCAGCCGTTCAAGCTGTCCAGCGTTTCCGTCACTACATTATTCTCCGCAAAACTACTGTTATTTCGGATTGCAACCCTATGATTTATATCTTGACAAAACAACTGCTAGGGGGCAAGTACTCTAAATGGATCGTCATCCTGCAAGAGTTCGACTTGGAGTTTGAGAAGTCCAAGTCTAAGAAATCTTTAGTCTTCGCGGAATTGATGTGTGATTTCCCGAGTGCTGACACAGAGACTGTGGCAGAGGAGTCCATTGCGGACGAATCTTTGTTTCTTATTAGCACTGTAGATCCGTGGTATGGGGATATAATCATCTATCTCCAAACCCAAACCTTTCGGCCTGAAGCTTCCAAGGAAGACCGTCGAAAAATTCGGTTTCAATCCCAGCAGTACAGGATTATTGGAGATACACTTTATCGCCTGGGGGCAGACTTAGTTTTTCGACGTTGTTTAACTCATGACGAGGCTGAGAGAGTTTTGAATGATTGTCACTCTGGAGCATGTGGCGGTCATATGTCTGGGTATGCCACAGCTCAGAAGGTGTTGCGCGCTGGCTATTTCTGGCCGTCTATGTTTAAAGATTGTATCCTTGCCGTCAGAAAATGCCACAACTGTCAAGTGTTTGATCGAAAGATGCGCGCTCCACCTGCTCCTCTCCACCCTATAATTGCCGCTGGTCCATTCGCTAAATGGGGTATCGACTTTATTACTTGTAACCCTCACTCGGCCGGGGGGCATGCGTATATCATCCTCGCGGTTGATTATTTTACTAAGTGGGCCGAGGCGATGCCTACATTCGACGCAAGCGGCAAGACAGCTGCAGTTTTCGTATTCAATCATATCATAACTAGGTTTGGTGTCCCACAAGCAATCATTACTGACCATGGGAACCATTTTCGAAATGTCATGATGACTGAGCTTACAAGCCAGCTTGGTTTGCGCCACGATAGCTCTACACCTTATTATCCGCAAGCCAACGGTTTGGTTGAGTCAATCAACAAAGTTCTAGTCATCATGATTCGACGGATCATTGGTATCCATCGAACGAATTGGCATAACATGTTATTTTTGGCGCTATGGGCATATCGAACTTCAGTGAAAAATTCAACAGGTTTCACCCCTTTCCAGCTAGTTTATGGCTTAGAAGCTATGTTACCTATTGAATGCGAAATCCCATCACTTCAAATGGCTGTCGAATTACTTCCAGCTACTTCCGAAGAGGAGAAACGGTTGTTATACTTGGCTAAATTAGATGAGACTCGATGTGACGCTACTTTAGCTATCGAGACTCACGCAAAACGAATGAAAGCCCAGTACGATAAAAGTGTAACTCCTCGAAGTTTTTCGGAAGGAGACCTAGTACTATTATATGATCAAGCTAACGATAAGCTAGGTGCCGGAAAATTCGTTCCCATGTGGCATGGGCCCTACATTGTAAAGCGAAAGCTAGCAAAAGGGGCTTATGAGTTAGTTGATTTTGATGGGGACTCTTTGGGTAAACCCAGAAATGGACTTTACCTAAAGAGGTATTATGCTTAAAATGATGGATGGAGAAGTTTTTAGATAGGTTAGATTTTCTTTCTAGCTAGCAAGTGTGTTAGTTTAATCTGTGTGCTTAGCTTAGCGAGTGTGGTTTGTCGTCATTATTCTGGCTTATCTTGGTTTTACTCTTGATATTGTAGATGTCAACGCCTCTCCAAACATACATTGGATTTGCTTATGGTGCTTGTCGTAGTACACGGAATATTTCTTCCGCAGCTTGGGTTATCTATTCACCCTCTGACGAGTTAGTTTCTATGCATGGGGTAAGCCTCGGTCAAACAACGAATAACATTGCAGAATACAGTGCAGTGGTTGAATTATTATCCGAATCTATTTCATTTGGAATTCGACGTTTGATTGTGAGGTTAGATTCTGAACTTGTTGTATTACAGCTTAATAGAGTTTATGCCATTAGAAATCCCGTGTTGTTAAGGTTGTTTTTGAGAGTGCGTCTCTTGGAACGTGAGTTTGATTACATTGAATATCAACATATTCCAAGGTCCCTGAATACATTAGCAGATGCAATTGCTTCTCGAGTGTTGGACAGACATTTATAATAATCATGCAAGTAAATTTAAAGACATTTCATCATACATGTTAAACAAGATAAGCCGATAATAGTGATATATATAGATAGAAGTGTGTCCAAAAAAAATGTATACATCGTCTTCGATCATAGGTTGAAAACACCTTATGATCGGCAAAATGATAGTACAAAAAGTCAAAAATGTCACATGTGACTACAAAAGTGACTAGTCAATCACTGGTGGTGCTCTCTGTACGACACCACTGCGCGGGCTACCTTACGCAGAAATCTCCTAAATGGTCCAGGGACTGCAACTACAAAACGTTGAAGCCTGATAGGAATGTCGTCCATAGTAGTCTCAGGTATGTCTACCGTGAGACGATCTAGGTCATGCTCCAACTCAGCTAATACGTCTGCAGCTGCGTCCTGTGGGGCCGGTGCCGGTGCAGCTGGATGTCGTCTATCATAAGGCCGGAGATTGGCTGGACGCTATGGGCCAACATCTACATTTTGAAAATTTTACTATTAGTTTGAGACGATATATATGAAAAATAAAAAATACATAACTAGAAAACTTGTGAAAATAAAAGTACCTCTATCGTCCCATTGTTCTCCCTGTGGAAGAACCATGTCCGGATCACCTCTGAAATCCATTCCGGCATATGGAAAGTCTTGTATCACAAAAAGCTGGCCCTCTAACCAGCCGAAGTAACTGTCTGAGAATCGAACCACTGCCGCGCCCTCGTCAGGATGCCGGGCCATCACCGCAACCCATCGAATAAGCTTTGGCTCCCGAGGACCCAAGTCATCAACAGTGAGTTGCTGAGGGATCAGCATTGGAACTCTCTCCAAGGCAAAGCTCACGACTATAGGCCCATATCCAAAAGTCTTTAGTCGTTCGTTCTTTGCCTTGGTCAGTTGGCTCTTCATATGAGCCGACACAGCTTCACACTAGTTGAAGATGGTGCCTTGGTAACAGTCAACTGCCATCCGCATTTGGGATCCGGAAGCAATGTGTAAAGCGGCCGCGCCGCAAATTCTGGTAACCGTGAACGCAATGACTCTGAGTTCCGGCAGAGCGATGTGTTTTATCTCTACGCCTTTTTTATGGCGAGTCCCGGGTCTGCACCACTCCTCGCGGAGATCATCAAGGGATTGGCCACCCGGCCTGGTCCCCGCAAGATTGAGTTGCTCACCTCTGTTTGGCAAGCCAGTAAGAAAGTATACATCCGAGGGCTCTATCTCGAGCTGGTGCCCTCCTATGTAAAAACATTGATCTTGAACGTTCCATCGCTCAACCAGCCATTCCAAGAATCTTACCTGGCCCCTCATGCCCGGTATGGTCCAATATTTATACAACCCGCATGTTCTTAAGGCATCCAAAGAGGGCTGGTGGTTTATTGCAGCTTCATCTTCCTCTACGTGCTCTCTCTCTCTCCAGTCTAACATGATTAATGCCCTGCATATCAAAAAAGACAATTAGAAATTGATTTGAAGAAATTTGGTGGTTTTTTGAGAGAGTTGGGGTTTTCAAATGCGCATTACTCGGAGGACGCACCCCGGCTTTGTAGCACAGGGCGTCCGGACGCAGCTTGCCTGAAGGCGGGCTGCGTCCCCCGACCATTTTCCCGTGTGAGAAAAAGTCGGGGGACGCAGGTCACCCGAAGGGCACCTGCGTCCGCCGAGAGGCGCATTTTAAAACCCAAAACCCCCCCAAAAAATGAAACAGAGACCTAAAACTTAATTCTAAACGGATAGAAATGCAGAGTAGGATGTGTAAAATACCTGGGTGAAGCGGCGTTCGATTCCGACGGTCAGATTTTCCGCAGCGACCACGGGAAGTTTCTTGTCAAAAGCTCCTTTTTCAACCTCCAAAGTCAAACGGTAAAAATGACATGGTAAAAGGTCTTTTTATAGGTTTTTTGGGTGAATGAGTTCATTTTTTACCATGAAAAGATGTTTTTCGACGTATTTTTGCCTATTTTAAACAGGTATGAGTAATGTGTCGCTTTTGTGCAGGACAAAGGGATTTCGAGGGAAATTGTAATTTTCACAAATAAAAATATCAGAGTCATCTTTTAAGCCCTTTTCTGACTCCTAAAACATGAAAAGATCGCCGAGTGTTTCTTTTACACTCGTTAAAACGGAATTAAAAGACGGTCCCCTTTTAGCTCTTTTCTGACCGTAAAATCAGGAAAAGATTGCCGGGTTTTTGTCGTTTCAAACTCGATAAGGAACTAAAACGACATGTCTTTGATCGCTTTTTACTTTTCAGGTCAACGACACTATTATGAAAGTACTCCTTGGTCGCAAGATCAAGCGGTTCCCCCAGGTATTATTTTATACTTTTTCGGACTTGAGGGACACAAATTTACGAAAAAGTTCAACGTGGAGTTTCCTTAAGTTTTTCAGACTCTCTAAAAGTGAAAAATGCCGAGTTTCTCCTATACTGGGCTCGTTAAACTTTTACAGTAAAGGACCTGTTCAATTACAAACGGGAACGAACCACTCCTTCCTAGGGTTCGAATTTAAACTAGGTTGGACTCGTCCGAAGGATGAGCTTATAACCAAGCATATGTTATCCTCCTCAAGCTTGATAAAAATAAAGAGGTACTTGCCAGAAATGGTGGGGGAAAAGAGAGAAGAATGAACCTATTTGTCACCTTTTGTCTCAAACGAAACTTTATTACCACTCTTGAACACGACACTTTTGCATTTCACCTGGGTTGGGAAATCTTTTACCTCACAGTTGACCAAATCACTTTGAAAATCTTTAACCGGGTTCAGGGATCAACTTTGAGTTATTCGTCACCAAACCATCTGTTGTGTCGTTATGTGTTCAAGAGGTCTGCAAGCAAAACTTTCATCTGCAAAATACTTATCATCCATTTGACCATCCCTGAGTCAGTCCTTACAGCAACATTTCTTCAACTTGAACAATGATTTCGTGTTGCAGGCTTGCCTGCAACGAGTCGCTTTCTATCGACATCGACACATTATCTAGAAAGATGACTTAGGAATCGACAGTACCTTGAAGTCTGCATGCATCAATGGCAGGTTTCTCGCCTTTGACGACAGTTTACATCATTGACTTTCGATCAAAGGATTCCGTGAAGTGTTCGACATCAGAACATCTATTCACATTTCACGGGTTGTGCTTGGTACTTTGAGAACCATTGACATTACTGGTGGTCTCTCTCATGCTTGTTAACAGTTCACATCATCGACTGGTAATCAAGTGGTTTCTAACATGTTCGACATCAAATCATTTAATCACATGTTTAGAATCGTACCAATTCGGGAAGTAGAAGTGAAGACCCTGGATCTAGTTTCTACCATCCAGGCTGCGAGGAGTTTTGTATTCATTGTCTATGTAGACTAATCATAAACAGATGGCTGCGTCCATACTGTGTCTACAAAAGTCTATAAAAATGATGTACTGCAAGATCATTCCTGTATCAGAATAGTTAGTCCATTAGTTAAAATTTTGAATCTGAGTATGGGAATGCCTACCTCAGTGATGATATAATCTTATACATGTATTTTGTGTTGAAAATTGCAGGTTCTAACCAGGTCATCCACAAGTCAATCCTTGAAATGATAAAGCGCTTCACCCTTCCTAGAATTACAAAATACCAATCTATTCCAGGCTTCGCACTTTAGGGGGCAATCTGTTACACTAAAAAATGTCACCTTGACTACTTACGGTTAGTATGGCTCAAATCAACAGTCATGCTACCCTCTTAGGCAAGTCTTATGCCTCTGTTATCCATCTCAAACTCAAAGAAGAGAGAAAGTCTTGTAAAAACTATGTTTATCTCTGGGGTCGCAGGTTCTCTCTAGCCTTACCTGCGGGGACGCAGGTCATGTTCACAAAAACTGCGTCCATGGACGCTCTGTATGTTAAAGGACAGGTGCGTCCTTCTGTAAAAGGCAAAATGCGCAAGTTTTATCTTGAAAAAGTTACTTGTGGTTACTTCTAGAACATTCTAGAGGTCGGTTTGATGAAATGGATGCACCTCCAGTTGGTTCATGTATCTCTATTAAGAGGGGACGTATCCCATCAATAAGGGAGCTATCCCACCCATAGAGGGGGATGATCCCATTGATAGTGGACCTGAATAACCTCTTTACAGCACTATAAATAAAGGCATTGAGCCAGAAGGAGGAGAGGTTGGAGCTATACATTTTCTTTGGGTAAATGCTGCAGGATTTAGGTCTTCCATTAGAACCTTTGTGAGGAGAGATTGCCTTTACATGATTCTACTTGGAAGTGGGTGAGCTTTTTCAAAGTAGAGGAAAACACTTGATGGACCCTGGGAGGAACTTGCACAACACCAAGGCTAGGTTGTAAGAGTTTCTTTGTTTCGTTATTAATACAAACTGGTTTATTTTTCTCAATAGCTTGTGTTAATGAGTTATTTCATGTGTTCCTTGGTCTGCATGTTGAATCTATGTTTTATTATATGAAATACAAGTACTCAGTAATTGTTTGATTGTTTGTGGTTGCAGGAATTGACTTGAAGGAAGAGCTCATCCGGATTGGCAAGGACGGACTACAACAACAGCGTTTTGGAATAAGGTAAGCCTAAACACTTGTACTTTTCATGTTGTAAAAGGTAGATTTAGAGAAAGATCACTCCATTTTGTCTTGTTTGTCGCTAGCGAGTTTAGACTCCTAGGGAGGTCAGTTGTGTCAGCCCAAATGACTTTTTCCGCCACGACAGAGAGGACTTATAGGAGGGAATCCCCCTAATTTATTGCTCCTCACTTCAAATTCCCCTTCATTCAGCTCGGAGTACAAGCAGCGAAATCATGCACTAGAAGGCAGTCGAGCAAGTGGAAGATGATTGATAGTTATCTCGAATTTTGGGAGCCAAGCCTCCCTGATTTTAAGGAAGATGTTAGTAGCTTTAGATGTATAAGTAGAGAGGCCTAGGGCCTCACTAGGGTCGACCTTTTTTTGCTTGTGTAAACTCTTCTCAAGTTTTGAGCTTACTATTTTATGACAACTTTATGTAATCTTGCTATTTTTTGATAATGAATATGGAAACCTTTTTGAGTGAGCACTGAGTTACCTCAAAGGGCTAAAGCTCTTGGGTCAGGGCCCAATACAAGTAGCCAAGCTTCTCTTTACTTGTATTTGTATGCTTTACTTCTGTTTGTAGATTAGTTTTCTATTAGATGTATTTCTCTTATGGTTAAGAATAGGTTGCTTTTGATGATTTAGTAGCTTGCTTCCATTTGTGCTTTCTGTAGCAAGTTAAGAATTGATCAGAGAAGATTCAAAAGGCTAGCAACAGTGCCTTCGGCTCTCCTCCTCCCTCTGGGACCATGATTTGAGACAAAGACTCTCTTGCTACCCCAAAAACACAAATTTTCCTCATTCCTAGGACTTTTAGTGTTTGCAGCTCTCTAGTAGGTTGATAGTCCAGTTTTTCTTTGCTTTAGAACTTCTTTATCATGTTCACTTCCTGATTTTCAATAGTCCTTTTTCATACCTTCCTTTCTTACAACATTTCCCAACATTTCCTTCTATACATCATAGTTTAGGCCATTTTAATGCAAAACTCTGTTTTTCCTAGGATGCACTCATTTCATTGGTTTTATGATTTTATTGATTGACTGTCAGTTTCTATGTAGCATATCCCAGAAATCACACTCTCCATCTGATCCATGCACTATAGGTCTCCCAAACCTCACCTAAATTCTGCCCTAGTTTCCTTCATTTTTCATAGAACTTCTTCCTCTCTCCTTGAGAAAACCCAATCATCTTTCTCTCTCCTGGTGATTCATGGTAGACCTTAGGCATCCTAAAACCTCAATCCAACCTTCATCCACCTTTTCCACCCACTCTTACACCCTCAAAATAGCGAAGATTGCTCTCGGCCTCCTCCTGTAGGCCTCCTGTAGTTTCCCTGTTTTCCCCATGTAATTTTCCTGTGTCCTCCTGTAGTTTTTCCTGTAGGCTTTCTTTTGAAGGCCGAGTGTGGGGAAATTCTCTAGAAGGCCACCTAAGACCTCCTAGGACCCATCCACACCATCCTACATCCTCCCAAGCTCCAAAACCGCCATCTAACACCACCTGTTCACTACCATACTCACACACAATAAATTAGATGCGTGTTAAATTCACATAAAAACACATAAAAATCCAAAAATATGTTTTTTTCTTATTTACTTCCAGAAATAGCATGGTTAGATGTTGTCTACTTCCTTGAGTAGGTAATGGCATTTATTTCATGGTTTTCATAGTGTTTTTGGCAAAAGTAGAATTAGCTTGTTAATTAGGGTTTACTAGGTTTTGCTTTACATTCCACTCTTTCTCCTTTCTGCAGTCAGAATAGCATCTATAGAGTAATCTTTCTTTCTTTTCATCAAACATAGAGCTTCTTCTGAAATCTATAGAAGTTGGCTTGAGCTCCTAGTGATCTCGTACCGGCTGACCAAGTGACAACCTGTAATGAGAACTTCCAAGTTTGTTACAAACTACCTGGTTGATAAAAGTAAAGTTGGTAGCCTAGGAGTTGTTGCATTCTTGCTACAATACTGGCACTAACCAACCCCGCAAAATGCGGGCACAGAGCAGAAGAGTCTAGGGCAGTCCTCCCTAAAATAATTTAAATTTAATATAATGTGTGTCCGCCTAGCCATGGTCCGTGGACCATGCGATTGTATAAATAGAGCGAGGCTCTAAGGGTAGAAGGTAGTCTTGGAAAGTCTGATGAAGTTATGAGATGATAAAACAAATCTGAGTCTATAATTCTGAGTCTTGGGTTATAGTAAAGGGTAGAGGCTCTGCAGTTGAGTGCACAGAGGCCTAGTAGAGTCCGCAGCTAAGTGCGCGGACCCCTACAGCTGTGTGTGCAGGAAGGAGTCGAGTCTGTATTGGATAGAGATTTGAAGATATTAATAATAAATATTAGTTGATTGTTATATTGTGCCTCTAACTCATAGATCTGCTATTGAATGTTATGTTTTGATGATACTTGTTTCTTTATCTGCACGCACTTATATGTATGGCTATGATTAAATATCGTCTTAGTAATTAACGAAAAAACCCTAACAAAGGAAGAACTGGGTAATTAACCTAGATCGCACTGCTATTGAGGTTGTGCGGTTCCCCAAAACACTAGAAAATATTGGGTATGCCTAATCTAGTGAGTGTGAAGGCTAGATCGGGTACTGATTTCCCACATCAAGACATCCCTAGGGTGCAGAAACCTAGTTCCAGCACCCTCCCATACTACCTTGGGTGAGACCTCAGTTTGCGCTCTGCGGATAGTTTCCAAAAGGGCTGGTAGTACTAGGATTTTCTTGGCTAAATTCATTTTTGAGCCTGGGTCAAGCCCCTAGTAGCCAACAAGTACCCTAGTGGAGTCACGCATGAACACTAGCATTGATCCACTGCCAGTGAGCCTGGAGAGTAACGTGATGGATTTTCCTGCTTCACCTCTTTGCGCAGGAAGCCTTTCTCTTCTTTTTCCATTATTTATTTATTTAAAAAGAGATGTGCATCGACACTTATTTATCGTGGGATGGAAGAGGGATCTCGAATTATTGAGAGTATGAGAGGTTGTTCCTTCAGATAAGCATATAAAGACCCCTGAATTAGGTTTGCTCGTTTAGATTTCCCCCTTCTCCAATTATACTAGTTTGATAAGCTTGAGAACATCAAAGTAGAAATCTGAGTACATGCATGAGGTTCCGAGACTAGACGCAGGTTCATGGTTGAACCAAAAATCTCCTTACAAACATATTTTATTTTCCGTCAAAACTTCATTGACCAAAACATGCAACCAATAAAAGGAAGATGGACACAGGACCTTCCAAGCGTTGTAGTGTCACAAGACTCTTTGAACTTGAGCCACACACACACTTGGAAGCCAAAACGTAGTAAGTCACAACACTTATTCGTGTGTAGAAAGAAAAATAAAACCCAATAAGAAATGAAAATAAAATGAGAAGAAATAAATGCACAACAAGGAAACAAAACTAGAAGACAAGAAAAAAATGGCTAAAGAAAACATGATCTAGAATCATAATAAGGAAACAAGGACGAACTACGGAAAATGAGTGCAGAATGAGTGAAAGAAATTGAAAGCTAACGATGTAGCTAATACTACTCCTAACTTAACAACTAGAAGGTCAGGGTTCTCGGCCTCCATCCAAAAAGATATGAATTATTAAAATAAATATAAATTAGTGTGAAATAGAAGATATAAAAATTTGAAGAGGTTGCAAAGAAAAGGAAGGTCTTGTGTGTGGCCAAAAATGTGTGTCACAGTTGTTAGTGCCTAAATCTATCTCAGGCTGAAGGAAGGCAGGTTTAGGGTAACATCAAACAATGCTTAACCTGGTAGCTGGCCCTACCAGGTCGGGAGAGGGCTCTCTCCTTATCAATCTCAATTAGGATACTTGCAACTAGGGCTTGAGATGACTGAAATGAATTTTGATTTTAGGCTAGGTATAGTAGATTAGGGTTTCTAGTTTGATTTTAGGTTTTGGTTGCTGGATAAATTGGAGAAGGCAGATTGGGTCCAGGAAATCAACTCAGGGATACAGTCATGTTCTATGAGGTGAGGTAGACAAGCGTTTATGTACTAGAAATGGATTGATATGGTGGAGTAAGATAGTTGAGGAGTTGAGGAGGGCATAAAGAAACTATGAATCCTCTTCAAATAGTTGAAAACATTGAAAACTAAATGCAATCCCAAGACAAAGCACTGTAACTTAGTGTATTTTGTCTATTCACCTTGATTCACTTAGTTTAGAAGAAAGAGAGAGATGTGGATACATATAAAACATAGAAATAACTCATTACAAAGAAAAAACAATACATAAACTCACTGTCACAAGAATCCCACAAAAATAGCTATAAACCTGGTTTTTATTCCTTGCCAAACTGCTGATACAAATGTTCAGTGAGTCCAACACTTCTGCCAAAGTCCAACCTTTACAAATGAATCAAAAAGTACATGATACAGGCAACGAAACTACTCAAGCTATCTATCAGGGTCGAATCCATGAGAAAAGGAGTGGTTTCAACCATATCTAAACTGAGAACAGGAATATAGGCAGTGGAACAGCTTGCCTCTAAAACCAAGAAAACCAATTCATTCAATTCAAAACTACCTTTGACTTGATGAATCTACCCTATTAAGTGTTTTACATCCATAATTACATCATTTTACAACATTTACCATGCTAATTTCTCCAAGAGAGAAAGATAAAGTCAACTGTAGAGAAAACTAGGCAAAATCTAGAAAATTAGGTAAAATTGGCAAAATTCATCCTATGCGCAGCACCACTAATCCTATGCGCATCGCTTTTTCTAGACCAATTGTCAAAGGTTTCTTGGCGTCAAAATCAGGTGCAGCATACCTTGTTGGAAAGCTTGGTGAGTCTACTTTCTGGAACAACTTGAATTTCTGAATTTAGAGTCCATTTGCCCCTCCAAAAATTGATTCTCCCAAGACTGCTTCCTGTGTGGCAAAAAAGTGGCAGAGAGGGCACTTTTTGGGTGTTTTTTGCCCTTTTGGAGACCTAGAACTTGTCCAAAATTCTCAGCCATTTTTGAGCTTCCATATTTTTTCATGCTGATTCCAAAAATATAAACTTTTTTGCAAATGGATGCCCCCAACAAAAGCGCAGTGCCACCTGCTGAAAAAACCTATTTTTTACATTAAAAATTTCAAAATTGACAAAAAATTCTCCAAATTCCTTGAAATTTGGCATGATTGACCCTTGTTAAGTGCTTTGATGGGCCAATGACGCTTCAATCAAGATCTTGAGTTTATCTTGCTTTTTTTTTATCCTCAAAGCTATTTTTAGTTTGGCCTTTAGCTTCTTAACACATATTTCATTAAATTTGGAAGTATTCTATTACAAGGCCTCCAACAACATTCATTTTTTTTGTAAATTTCCATATTAAATTGATTCAACATTAAAATAATTTGCAAGTAATTTCTAACCAATTAGAGATCATGAATAGGTCAAACATGGGGTTGTTATGTATAATAGTATCAATACACAATAGGAGTGTGAAATCAAACTCTTAGAAGAAATTGATTTAAGTTAAATCATATTCGTATGTCAAACATCCAATCAAGATATTATAGTTATGGATAACATGCTAGATTTATCGATGTTTAAATTTTATGTCTCGCAACTCTAACCCCGTTTCCCCCAACCTACAAGGGATTTGTTGATTGAATGATGGTGATGTGAGGATCTTCCTGTAAATGACAAGGATAGGTGTCCCTTGCATTGCATTGAAACTAGTCTATTAAAACCTTAGTAAAATGTTCTTGTGCTCAATTTCCTACGGCCCCTTTGTGCATTTATGAAGCACTAATGAGGGTGTCATCATTCATCTTCATAGAATGTAGGCATATACTATAAAGGTTATACATTGTTGATCTACGTATTTCAAGAAGGTTAGGCACCATTGGTCTATCTCCACTCAAATCCAAGTACATCAAATGAGAGTTCTTAAATTGGTATTCAGGTCATTCCATTATGATGGACAGTGTCACAAAATGAAGTAAACAAGAAACTTTCGTGGTGAATTCTTGTAAGTAGTGGAGGCAGGGGTTTTCAAATATTAGCACAATTGATGGTTGTGTGGATATTGATCTCTCCTTGTAAACATTGTCAAAACCAATAATAGTCTCGATGTAAATTTAGTGTCAACCAATAGTATGGAAAACCGGCATGATTGACCATTACTTTTACTAAGAAGAGAAAATGATAAGCATTTTTAATGGGGAAGAAATAAATGTGAAATGTAACTCATGTATTTTAGTTGAAATTTATATAAGTCCCCGTTTTCTTTAATTATTAAATACTTAATGTAAATACTTCTAAATTATCATTAAGATATTGATTTTGAAGATTAAATGTGTATTAAAAGGCATTCATCTATGACATTGGATTTTTCATGTAGCATGAATAAACCACTTAAAGCTAATTATCAATTAATCTTAAATAGTTTTGTATAAGATATATCTTTACTTGCATTAATAGATTTATTTCAAACATAAATTACATTTTTAAACTTGTATGAATACATATAACTAAATAAAATTCAATAAATAACTTCCGAGTCTTGTTGGATTCTATGAGATTATTTTAAGTACAAATAGTTTATTTAAGATTTGAAATTTACAAAATGTTAATATTGATGGTGAAAGCATGTCATATGGTGTAAAAAGTTTAAAGGCATCCATTTATGGCCCATCTGTTGAATGAGCTTAAATAGTCTACTTAATGCTCATGGTGAATTCATTAATCCATGTTTTATTAGAAAATTCATTTTCTTTACATGGTTTTTATTATAGAAATAACAATTTCACATTTGTACATTCATATTAAACCACATGATAGTTAAATAGAAATTTAATTAGTCATTAAAACTATTGAGATGAGGTGTCCCTTGCATTGCATTGAAACTAGTCTATTAAAACCTTAGTAAAATGTTCTTGTGCTCAATTTCCTACGGCCCCTTTGTTAGTTATCTCATCTCATCTCATTTAATTAAATTAATCCATGATAGTATCTAATCAAACCTTGATAAGCCACTTATCAATCGTTATCCTCATATATATGTTTTTTTAAGAAATGCAAAATTATTTACAATATAATTCTATCTAAAGAATTACACATCACATTTATGCACTCATATTAGTGCATTTTATATGTAAACAATGAATAACTAACTTTGTGCCTTATTGATTTTCAATATGATATGATTGCAGTTACAACCATTAATTGATTTAAGCATATAAATTTATGAAAACTATTAATTGAGAAATCACATATCTTATGATTCAAAAAGATCAAATCATTTACCTATGGCACATTTCTTGTTAACCTTAATAGTGAATAATGCATTGTGAATGGTGAATAATGCACATAACATTTATCAAGTAAATTGCTATAATTTCTTTAGTAAGAATAGCACCTTTGTTTGCAAGGAGTTCTATTTGAAAACTTATATTTCACATTTATATATGATTATTGATACATATAATTAAACATAAGTCATCAAAAAAATCATTATAAGATGGTTCATATAAGATAATTTGAATGGCAAACAATTCATTTAAGAACACGCGCGCGCACACACACATCTTAGAAAAAAATTGATACAGAAGTCATTGCAAAAACATTTATAAATAATAAGAAATAAACATATTAATATAATTGGCAATTTCCATCTATTTCAAAAAATATAAAATCATACAAATTGATTCAACAAAAACTATGTCCAAAATGTATTGAAAATTTGGAATGTACTTTTCAACAAATTTATAAAAAGAAATTATCTCCATGAACTACAATGAAGTACATGTTCTATTGAACATTCGAATGTACTCATGTTTTTGTTTGATACGATGAAGTGTCTTAAGAAAGGGGAATAAAACTTGCATAAGCCACGTATCTTGCTCTTTTCCTGTATATGATTTTATCAAGATGTGGTTTGATCGATATCCCATGAATTGAGAAGTATGATTTTCTGTATCTATTAGCAATACATTTGATTCTTCATAATTATCTCCATATTGGCACCACACATCAATCAACTTTTTCTCATAAAATTGTCTTGTTCTCCCTGCTTCCAATTTTGTTTGCAAATGACAATGAGATCTGTCCCATGCAAATTTAAAGTCCTCTATATCAATATTTGATTTTTCAAGTACTTTTCAGATGTACCTGTCAGTGACATTTAATGTCCATATTGCGGCATCATAATTTCTTAAGCAATATTTTAATACTTTTGAATAAAAAGGCCTTAAAAAATAGGACCTATCACCAAACTACCAGTCTGGTTCTCTTTGAATATGAAAATCTTGTTCATCTTTGGTGTATGATTGGAAGAATACTCCTTCCATTTCGAATATCAACAACATCTTTTGACTTGTAGTAATTCCCATCTGCATTTGCACTGCAACCACATGTATGATATTAACATATCTCCACATCAACACTTCATTGCTTAAGGACGTAAAAACCTATCATTTTAAAAATGATGTTAATATTTATTATGAACAGTTTCCATTTGTATGCAAAGGCAATTTTACAATGAGTTCAAAGTATCACAAAATACAAATACAATTGCTCCATTAAAATTAACAAACAAATAATATGTTTACTTTATACATACAACCCAATACCTTTATTTAATTTGTATGGAACAAAAGTATTATAAGAAAGCATTGACCCACTATTTAGATCATTAATTTGAAGATTTATAATGATTTATATAATTTCAATTGAAAAATATAATTATAATGGTCTAGCGCAACTAAACAAACTAATTTTTTATTAATTTACACATACAATATAACACAATTTATAAATTTCAAACCTGATTAATTATATGTTAATTTATAGAGTTTCTACCTTAGTTTTTTTGTGTGCTTCTTTTAGTGCAAATTGTATGTTTATTGTTGGTGTTACATACAACTTAATATAATTTTTCAACATATATGGAATAAATAGGTTATAAGAATGCAATGGGTCATCCTTCAGATTACTAATTTCTAAGAGGTATAACAATAACTTAAACCGCATTTAAAGCAAATAATTGTAATGATCTAATTAAAACAAATAGAACAATTACCTATTAATTTTACATACAATGTAATCCATTATAAAACAAAAAATATAGACTGGGAAATTTTGATATGAAAACATTAAATGACCATTCATCTCACCAAAAATAAATAAAATAAAAATATTTGAGTTTTAGAAATGACAAACCAAATCAACAATTCTTTTATTAGTGTTGTGAAATAAAAGTAATCAATCATGATGTCATACATATAACATCATGATATAGACATATGTAATCTTAAGGTACTTCTAAATATAATTGGACATCCTTCAAAATAGCTCGCACATCCGTAGCCTTGTTGAGTTTATGCAATATTCTCCATAGCTCATGGATCAACCAATTATCCCCTTGATTTGCTCCAATGAATGGAGGGGCAAGAATCACATTTTCTTTTGGATTCTCTTTCACTCTCTCAATTAAACAATCAACTATAATAGTAGTGGTTGCATCATATTGGGTATGCATTTCCCACACTTTTTTCAATGATTTAGTGTGTATAACTTTCGTTGAATTGTCAATGACCTTATGTCCCTTTTGTGGCTTACAGTCTGAAGCAGTCCACTTAAACAGAAATTTATCTTGTAATCTTTTTGAAACCAACTTTTTTAGAAATCTTGTTGTGCTTTGTTTCAAAGCTGTCGTCCAAATTGCAATGTCAAGAGATTCATTTTTGAAACACATTTCAAAAAATGATTTTGCATGTGGATGAATCCAAAATAGTTTTTTCTCTATTGTGTAATCAGCATCAACTCCCATTTTCTCAATATGCCCTTTGTTCGTTGCTTCATCATCAATGCTATGATAAAAAATGTCCTTTGGATTAATTTAATTAAATGAGATGAGATCCATGATAGTATCTAATCAAACCTTGATAAGCCACTTATCAATCGTTATCCTCATATATATGTTTTTTTAAGAAATGCAAAATTATTTACAATATAATTTTATCTAAAGAATTACACATCACATTTATGCACTCATATTAGTGCATTTTATATGTAAAAAATGAATAACTAACTTTGTGCCTTATTGATTTTCAATATGATATGATTGCAGTTACAACCATTAATTGATTTAAGCATATAAATTTATGAAAACTATCAATTGAGAAATCACATATCTTATGATTCAAAAAGATCAAATCATTTACCTATGGCACATTTCTCATTAACCTTAATAGTGAATAATGCATTGTGAATAGTGAATAATGCACATAACATTTATCAAGTAAATTGTTATAATTTCTTTAGTAAGAATAGCACCTTTGTTTGCAAGGAGTTCTATTTGAAAACTTATATTTCACATTTATATATGATTATTGATACATAAAATTAAACATAAGTCATCAAAAAAATCATTATAAGATGGTTCATATAAGATAATTTGAATGGCAAACAATTCATTTAAGAACACGCGCGCGCACACACACATCTTAGAAAAAAATCGATACAACAGTCATTGAAAAAACATTTATAAATAATAAGAAATAAACATATTAATATAATTGGCAATTTCCATCTATTTCAAAAAATATAAAATCATACAAATTGATTCAACAAAAACTATGTCCAAAATGTATTGAAAATTTGGAATGTACTTTTCAACAAATTTATAAAAGAAATTATATCCATGAACTACAATGAAGTACATGTTCTATTGAACATTCAAATGTACTCATGTTTTTGTTTGATACGATGAAGTGTCTTAAGAAAGGGGAATAAAACTTGCATAAGCCACGTATCTTGCTCTTTTCCTGTATACGATTTTATCAAGATGTGGTTTGATCGATATCCCATGAATTGAGAAGTATGCTTTTCTATATCTATTAGCAATACATTTGATTCTTCATAATTATCTCCATATTGGCACCACACATCAATCAACTTTTTCTCATAAAATTGTCTTGTTCTCCCTGCTTCCAATTTTGTTTGCAAATGACAATGAGATCTGTCCCATGCAAATTTAAAGTCCTCTATATCAATATTTGATTTTTCAAGTACTTTTCAGATGTACTTGTCAGTGACATTTAATGTCCATATTGCGACATCATAATTTCTTAAGCAATATTTTAATACTTTTGAATAAAAAGCCCTTTAAAAATATGACCTATCACCAAACTGCCAGTCTGGTTCTCTTTGAATATGAAAATCTTGTTCATCTTTGGTGTATGATTGGAAGAATACTCCTTCCATTTCGAATATCAACAACATCTTTTGAATTGTAGTAATTCCCATCTGCATTTGCACTGCAACCACATGTATGATATTAACATATCTCCACTTCAACACTTCATTGCTTAAGGACATAAAAACCTATCATTTTAAAAATGATGTTAATATTTATTATGAACAGTTTCCATTTGTATGCAAAGGAAATTTTACAATGAGTTCAAAGTATCACAAAATACAAATACAATTGCTCCATTAAAATGAACAAACAAATAATATGTTTACTTTATACATACAACCCAATACCTTTATTTAATTCGTATGGAACAAAAGTATTATAAGAAAGCATTGACCCACCATTTAGATCATTAATTTTAAGACTTATAATGATTTATATAATTGCAATTGAAAAATATAATTATAATGGTCTAGCACAACTAAACAAACTAATTTTTTATTAATTTTCACATACAATATAACACAATTTTTAAATTTCAAACCTGATTAATTATATGTTAATTTATAGAGTTTCTACCTTAGTTTTTTTTTGTGCTTATTTTAGTGCAAATTGTATGTTTATTGTTGGTGTTACATACAACTTAATATAATTTTTCAACTTATATGGAATAAATAGGGTTATAAGAATGCAATGGGTCATCCTTCAAATTACTAATTTCTAAGAGGTATAACAATAACTTAAACCACATTTAAAGCAAATAATTGTAATGATCTAATTAAAACAAATAGAACAATTACCTATTAATTTTACATACAATGTAATCCATTGTAAAACAAAAAACATAGACTGGGAAATTTTGATATGAAAACATTAAATGACCATTCATCTCACCAAAAATAAATAAAATAAAAATATTTGATTTTTAGAAATGACAAACCAAATCAACAATTATTTTATTAGTGTTGTGAAATAAAAGTAATCAATCATGATGTCATACATATAACATCATGATATAAAAATATGTAATCTTAAGGTACTTATAAATATAATTGGACATCCTTCAAAATAGCTCGCACATCCGTAGCCTTGTTGAGTTTATGCAATATTCTCCATAGCTCATGGATCAACCAATTATCCCCTTGATTTGCTCCAATGAATGGAGGGGCAAGAATCACATTTTCTTTTGGATTCTCTTTCACTCTCTCAATTAAACAATCAACTATAATAGTATTGGTTGCATCATATTGGGTATGCATTTCCCACACTTTTTTCAATGATTTAGTGTGTATAACTTTCGTTGAATTGTCAATGACCTTATGTCCCTTTTGTGGCTTACAGTCTGAAGCAGTCCACTTAAATAGAAATTTATCTTGTAATGTTTCTGAAACCAACTTTTTTAGAAATCTTGTTGTGCTTTGTTTCAAAGCTGTCGTCCAAATTGCAATGTCAAGAGATTCATTTTTGAAAAACATTTCAAAAAATGATTTTGCATGTGGATGAATCCAAAATAGTTTTTTCTCTATTGTGTAATCAGCATCAACTCCCATTTTCTCAATATGCCCTTTGTTTGTTGCTTCATCATCAATGCTATGATAAAAAATGTCCTTTATTTCAAAAATAACTAGTTTCTTTTCAGTTATTTTGGCTGCAACACAATGGAAAATAATATAGTCAAACCATTTTATTCATGTTACAAAAATTACTAAAAAAATTGTTGAAACAATACACTTACCTTGAGTGGTTTTTTCAATATTTATAGATGAAACAATAAGTTCTTTTATCATCTGGACAGGACCTGGAGTAAACATATTAAACCTTCAATCAAATACCGATTGTACTTCTATTTAAACCTTCAATCAAATACCAATAACAAGAAAAACATTAGTAATGCAACCTTTAAAAAGGAACACACACACACACACAAACCTTAAACATTATTTTGATTGTTAATTTAACCCTTTTTATTTGTTCCTATAATAAAAATATACAATATTATGGTAGTTACAAGTATTTGAGTTTGAATAATAATAAGATAAACAAGAAGACAAGTTATAAGTATCTGATATGACATTATCTTCATATTTCTAACGTTGGACCTCATCATCATCTTGGTTAGATTTATTTGTTTCCAAATTAAACATTTAAAATATTTTGAATTGTGAAAATGAATAGAATCATTAAATAACAAGGAAAACAAGTGGACAAATTATAAGTACCTGATGTTATATTTGGTTCTTGGTTGTAGTTTTTTGGGACAATACCTTGGTCATTATATTCATTCTCTTTATTTCCAACTATAATCAACATATGAAATGGATATGAATCACAAAAAAAAAAAAAATAGAATAATAATAAAATAAAAAAAGATAGAGATACAATGATTAATACCCATTTCTATCTCCATCGTTCCATGGTCATTGTCTTGATTAATTTCATTCATCTCATAATTCCCTATAATAGTCATCCAAAAATATTATGAATATGGAAATTAAATAAATTGAAAAATTATCAAGAGAAAAAACTAAACAAATTATGTACCTGTGTTGATAACTTCTTCCTCTCCTCCTTCTCCTCCTATTTCCATCTCCATACTTTTTTCAACAATATAAGCACTATGTTGATTAATTTGTTTCTTCCCACTTTCATCATTCTCTGTTTTAGAATCTCCATCATTAGTCATTTTAGTAAACACTTTGACAATTAAGAAATACGAAAAAAATAGTATCCAATGTATTATAAGAAAATAAAGAAATGAATTGTAGTACCTGAATTCTCCAAGAAGTTAATGGGTACTGGATTTGATAGTTGAAAAGATTTGTAATGATTTAACATGATTGTCCTTTGTGACTCTGTTTGCACAACACATGAAATTCTTCTTCATATGTACAACAGGCCTTGATAAAAAATTTCCCCGCATAAAGAGAAATAACCACTTTTGCATCACTACATTGTTGGTGCTTTTCCACTAAATCCATCCAAAAATCATAATCTCTCTCATTTTCATCAAATGTGTCTTCAAATGTGTGAGAGTATTTTATAGCCTCCAAAATTTTTAATTCTGAAGTATAGAAATGTATAGTAAGAACTATGTCACAACTATAATTGTTTTGGCAATTATATTCATAAATGCTACTAGTAATTTTATAATTGAACTTGGATTTCTTTATCGAAATTTCCAAGACTGGCGTATATCATTACAAAACCAAAGTTCTACTAAGAGAACTGTAGTAAAGTCATTCAACTCATTTTTTTCGATAAGAAATCGAAAAAATTCAATGTAATACCCCTTGTTGAATTTTTCTTTTTTCAAAGCTAGTGTGTCCAAAACAACAAGGTCAGTGTGTAAAAATGGTTGCAACTGACATGGAAAAGAGTGCAAAAGTGTTGACAAAAGATCAGGGCCTCCAAAATGACAACCAAATTCAAAATTGTTATCAACCTGTTGAACACTTGTTGATCCATTTATCATTCTGTCAAGGACTCCACATGCTTGCTGAGAAAGGGACTCTATCTTTGTATTACGTGTTCCTTTGACATAAGTAGACCCCTCCACCGTGTTGCAAAAATTGGTGAATATGATATCATTAATTTCATAATGCTCAAGAATGTTGAATGTGGTAAGAGTCATCTCATTCAAGTTCTGATCATGACTTTGACAATATGTAACCATTGCATCCAATATTGTTCTGTTGGTTTTCAATTTAGAACAATAATCTTTTATTTTTATGGCATTTGTTGGATGATTAATTGGAATAGAAAACCAAATGGTTCCATCCAATAGCTTATCTGCTACTGAAGCAATTTCTTCCATGGTTAATCCCTGAAGGGGCCGAAAAGTAGCTGCTGTCAAACTGTGTAGACTATTTTTCTTGTAGTTCTCAAAATCAGGCTGGCTTGGAGAACACTTTAATGTGCCTAGTTGGTAACAGTTAAAAACAGTGTCCCATTTATCCCAAATAGGTTCATCAAGATATAAGAGAATTTTTTTATCAGAAAAATTTGTAATTGGACAATCGAAGAATGAGCACAACATTTCATCATCAACCTGATAAAATAATAAATATAAACTAATAAGAATCCAATGTAAAAATGAAACTAAATAAGGTGTTATAATCTAATGTGAAATCATCATAAATATCAGAAAATATGACTTATATTATCGGCTTTAGTAATTTATCTACAATAAAATTAGATACAATAATAAAATTTAAATGTAAAAATAATTAAAATTACATACCTTGTCTTCAGCCGTCTTAGAGCATCCAATCCTCCTTTTCTTTAATTTGTCATTGGCAATTAAGAAATGCCTTGCCGAGCGCACACAATCAATAAATGGAGTTTTATAAAATACCTTATTTGCAAAATTTAATTGACAACAAATGCGGATCACCTCAGTGGGTTCAACTGATGGATGCAAGAATCGAGCATTACGTTTTTTATATTTTTTTTTCGCTTCTGTTGATACATTATATTTAGGATTTGTTAAAATTTCTTTCGCTGCTTGAATGGTATGTTGACCATCAACTATCCAAAAATTGATATTCTTAGAATTTAGATCTGTCTCATTTATAATTTTGATAGAGTTGACCAAAGGATCAGGCTCATTGATGTCAAATGGAATCAGAAGAGCATCAGGTAATGAGGTTTGAAATTTTTCTAGGAATGATTTCACTAATACTTGAACATTTAAATCATCTCGTGATCTTAATTTGAACACCTTAGGAGCTTCTTTACATCTTTCAACAGGCACTTTTCTATTAAAGGAGTTTGAAAATAGATAGCAATGCTTGAAAGCTTCATGAATCTCATCACATTGGTTTGCAAGGTTAGTTGTCTCAAACTCAACTTTCCTAGTTTTTTGAAATTCTGTAGTGGGCTTGAAATCACTTTCTTTTATATTCTCCTCCAAATCTGATAAATATACTCTTCTCAAAGCAAGTAATTGAGAATCAATTTTATCATCTGGTATTTTATCAAAAAATTTACCCTTTTGTTGTAAATGAAGAAGTACAGATGATGTTTTTTTACTTCTTACATAACGATATCTCAGAACAGTGGTGATGCATTTTAAAAGATCTGCACAACTATTTAGTCCAGATTTAGAGAAGCTCTCAAAGCTATCCAACTTGAACATTGAATTTTTTATCGTATTTGTTGAATCAGTACTTGAAGCTTCAATCAAATCTGGTCTAAAATTTGTATACTCCACTTGACATGAAATTAATTTTACCTCATTTTCTTTAATCATTTCCACTTGAAAGTCAATGTCATTTTCATTGCAAGCATAGCAATTAATTATTATTCCTAATATCTCTGGTTCGTTTCCGTCTATTGATCCAAATAGGTACATATCAGGAAACATATTCATGGGAGTTTCTATTTGGATGTACCAATCTTGCACGAATTCATATTTATTATTTGTATTGTATTTTTTAATCATTTCAAAAGTAGAAGTTGAAGGTGTTATTGATATTGCCTTTTGAGTTGAATAACTTTTCTTTTTCTTAAGTGATTGTTGTAACATTTCATTTGCTTTTGGGCCAACCAATTCTGCAAATAATAGCAAAAAAAATATTTGCATTAATCAAAATGAAAATATAATTTCAAATATTGTCACATAATGTTCTTATAAATACTGAAAAACCACCTAATCTAACCATTTCCAAGATAGTGTACATAAAATATAAAACCACCATACCAGTTGAAGGAGGCAATGTTTGTACATCACTTTTTTTTTGTCTTTTCTTCACTACTTTACTTTGAATTTCAGGCACACCAGATTCCGCAGTTTCTAAAAAAAAATTATGGAATACATGAAATACTAAATATTATTAAACAACCTTATAATATATGATTTCCATTTACATGCACAATAATAAACGAGTACATATGCTATGCAAGTTTACTATATGACACCAAAAGTTATCACCTAGGTAAAACTGATAAGAAAAGAAACCACATAATCCAACCATTTCAAAAAGAGTACAAAAAATATAAAACCACCATACCAGTTGAAGGGGGCATCATTTGTAGGTCACTTGTTTTTCTTTTTGTCTTCGCTACTTTACTTCGAATTTCAAGCCCACCAGTTTCCACGGTTTCTAGAAAGAAAAATTTAATGGAAGACATGAAATAACAAATAGTATTAAACAACCTTATAATACATGATTTTCATTTACACGCACAATAATAAATGAGTACATATGTTATGCAAGTTTAGTATATGACACCAAAAGTTATCACATATTTAAAATTTCTTGGAAAAAAATACCCATGTTAGTATGGGTTGTCCCCATTAAAACCCCAATCCTAAGGCTATTTCCATGGGTTTTATTAATCAACAACCAGTTATTAACACAATGTCTAACAATTTTAACAAAGTATAAATTAAAATTGTCATACCAATTAAAGAATTTGGTGTCGTGTTTCTTGAACTTCCTTTTTCCTTGGATGCTTCCTTTGAATTCTCACTAGCTTCATAGTCCATGGTATCTGAAAATAAAGTAAAAAAATTGTTATCACAATTTCGAATTATTGAAGAAAATATGAATTTATAAATACTACAACTATTCGCATAATTATATGTGTAACAAAATGAACAAGAACAATAACAATTGTATAACTCACAATAATAGCTAATAAAGGTTATAAAAAGGGCACCTCGAAATAATTTTTTATATTATTTTAATCGTGAATATAGGAAAGCAAATATCTACTAGGTTTCCTTCCAGCACAAGCATAAGAACATTTCCAAAAGACATTACATTGTGAATAAACAAAAAAAAATTGTATAGACCAAAATAACAACATATATACACAAAATTTATCTCTTATAGTCATGTATATTCTTAGTTTGCTTTAGATGAAATAATAGCAAAACACAATGAAAGAACATTAACTATGGCAATCATTATATTTTCTTCTAGATCTTTGTCTAGCACAAAGACAAACACATACCAACTTTGCAAGGTGAAATAAATTTAGAATGTGATATAATTACTTCTAACATGAACAAAAGCATATTGCATTTGCATCCTAGATTTATTTCTATTACAAACGCATGGATATTGTCAAAAAAAACATTGTAAGGTGAAAGAAATCTAGCATGTGCTAGAATTATTTTTAGCACGAACACATTCATATTTCCAAGAAAAACATTGCAAAACAAAATAAATATAGCACAAGCTAGATTTCCTTATACCACAAACCACAAACATATTGTCATTAAAATATTGCAAGGCAAAGGAAATGAAACCCATGCTAGACTATATTCTATCGCATACAAGAAGATTGCCAACAACAACATTGTATTGTAAAGCAAAAACATAAACACAATGTCAATAAAGTCATTGGAATAATAATATTTCTTGGGACATTTGACCTTGCCTTTTAGAGACTATGAAGTTTTAGTCCATGCCTACGTAGACTATTGTTACAATATAAAAAAATTTAAACCTTGAAACGATTAGAAGGCCCTTCATATGGAATATGTGGTCTAAGAATGGGATAGTGTACAAAGATTTCCTCCTATAAAAAATACAAGAACGTTGCAAATAACAACATTACAAGGTGAAAGAAATATAATTCATACTATAATTCCTTCTAATGCGAAATTAATCACATAACAACATTGTAGGGTGAGAAAAATTTACTCAAAATTACATTTACTTATAACAAACATATAAATATCTCCAATGACAACACTACACGACAAAAAAAATTTAGCACAAGCTAGATTTTCTTTTAGCCTAAACAAAAACATGTTAGCATTAACAACATTGCAATGTAAAATAAAATCTAACATGTGTTAGATTTCATTTTAGTGCAAACTCGAGCACATAGAAACATTGTAGAGTGAGAAGTCTATCAAGTGCTAGATTTATGTCTACCACAAATACAAGCACGTTGCCAACAACAACATGGTAGAGTATAAGAATTCTAGATTGTGTTAAATTTTCTTCCAACACAAACACAAACACATTTTAATTTGAAAGAAATTTAACACATGTTATATTTCCTTTAAACGCAAACACAAGAACATAACAACATTGTAAGACTAAACAAGTTTATTGTGTGCTAGATTAACAACATTGCAATTTAAAATAAAATCTAACATGTGTTAGATTTTCTTTTAGCGCAAACTTGAGCACATAGAAACATTGTAGAGTTTCCTTTAAACGCAAACACAAGAACATAACAACATTGTAAGACTAAACAAGTTTATTGTGTGCTAGATTAACAACATTGCAATTTAAAATAAAATCTAACATGTGTTAGATTTTCTTTTAGCGCAAACTTGAGCACATAGAAACATTGTAGAGTGATAAATCTAGCAAGTGCTAGATTTATGTCTACCACAAATAAAAGCACATTGCTGACAACAACATTGTAGAGTATAAGAAATCTAGCTTGTGTTAAATGTTCTTCCAACACAAACACAAGGACATTTAAATTTGAAAGAAATCTAACACATGCTATATTTCCTTCTAGCACAAACACAAGAACATAACAACATTGTAGGACTAAATAAGTCTATAATGTGTGCTAGATTAACAACATTGCAATGTAAAATAAAATCTAACATGTGTTAGATTTCCTTTTAGCACAAATTGGAGCACATAGAAACATTGCAGAGTGAGAAATCTAGCAAGTGCTAGATTTCTGTCTAGCACAAATACAAGCATGTTGCCAACAACAACATTGCAGAGTATAAGAAATCTAGCTTGTGTTAAATTTTCTTCCAACAGAAACACAAGCACATTTAAATTTGAAAGAATTCTAACACATGCTATATTTCCTTCTAGCACAAACACAAGAACATAACAACATATTAGGACTAAATAAGTCTAATGTGTGCTAGATTAACAACATTGCAATGTAAAAGAAAATCCAACATGTGTTAGATTTCCTTTTAGCACAAACTCAAGCACATAGAAACATTGTAGAGTGAGAAATATAGCAAGTGCTAAATTTATGTCTACCACAAATAAAAACATGTTGCCAACAACAACCTTGTAGAGTATAAGAAATCTCGCTTGTGTTGAATTTTCTTTCAACACAAACACAAGCAAATTTAAATTTGAAAGAAATATAAAACATGTTATATTTCCTTCTAGCACAAACGCAAGAACATAACAACATTTTAGGACTAAATAAGTCTAACGTTTGCTAGATTAACAACATTGCAATGTATAAGAAAATCTAACATGTGTTAGATTTCCTTTTAGCACAAACTCAAGCACATAGAAATATTCTAGAGTGAGAAATATAGCAACTGCTAGATTTATGTCTAACACAAATGCAAGCACGTTGCCAACAACAACATTGTAGAGCGAGAAATCTAACATGTGCTACATTTATGTCTACCACAAATACAAGCACGTTGCCGACAACAACGTTGTAGAGTATAAGACTTCTAGATTGTGTTAAATTTTCTTCCAACACAAACTCAAGCACAATTTAATTTGAAAGAAATCTAACACATGTTATATTTCCTTCAAGCACAAACACAAGAACATAACAACATTGTAGGACTAAATAAGTCTAATGTGTGCTATATTAACAACGTTGCAATGTAAAAGAAAATCTAACATGTGTTAGATTTCCTTTTAGCGCAAATTCGAGCGGATAGAAACATTGTAGAGTGAGAAATCTAGCAAGTGCTAGATTTATGTATACCACAAATCTATCCTACCATCGAAAGCGGAAACAAAATCTATCCTACCATCTCAAGCTTTGGATAGAAAGCTTGGTAAAAGAGATGGATTTGGTCTGGGATAAGTCTCTCTATAAGGAAAAGAGGTCCTCTACATGGAGCTGGCAGAAGGGAGTTACCTAAAAATCTATCACGAGTTATCTAGAAACTCCATACGAAAACATCACATGTGTTTTCTTATCAAAGGATGGGCTTCCTCTCATAAACCAATAATTCATTGCTTCCCTGTATCCCTTGCAAAGGCTCTTTTGACCCCGTTGTATAAAAGGCTCTTTCACCCACTGTTGATAATATCGGCGATTCGAAAATATTGCGATATTTTTGGCAAAACGATATATCGCCGAGAAAATATCGCGATATTTTTTTGTGTTGAAAATATCGCGATATTTCCAAAATATCGGCTATGTTTAAAATTATGAAAAAAAAATATTTTTTATGCTTGCCGATATTTTGTTGATATTTTCGCCGATATTGCCAATAAGATGTTTTCTGGACCCTTGCCGATATTTTGCCAATACCAATATTTTCAACACTGCTTTCACCTACCCTGTTGATCATATGCTCCAAGTACAAACTCAAAATAATATATGGAAGACACATTATCCTCATGCATGGGAGACATAACATATACGTTTTCTTGGAGAGTTTCTTTCCATGTCATTCTTACATTCTTCCTCATGCTGAAAGAACATATCTCATTCTTACATTCTTCCTCATGCTAAAAGAACGCATGCCTCCATAGTTGGAATTCAATAAAACCAACCTAAGAAGCCAATGATCTTGAAATATGTGTGATTTTGTGCCAAGATAGAGGTGTCGTGGCATAAGTGGAAGGAAGGAATTTTTCTAAATTTGAAGACAGAGTTTAGTAAAAAACATAAAATCTCATTACGCACTAGTTTAAATCAATGTTCACTGCAAATAAGATAAGGTGTCCTTCAAATCACATTATAAACTAGTCTGAATCATCACTGCATTGAGCCATGGTATACGAATTGTAAGGATACCCAAAGAGTAGCAGTAGCTAAAATTTTTTATGCCAACACTATGGAACTAGAGGGAATGGATTCAATGGAGATCAAGACCTTACGTTGTGTTTTTCTGAGTGGAAGAAGTCCCTAGAAATTAAAATTTTCCTGGAGATAGGGACAAGCAACTAATAACAAACGGAAGCACTAATAATGTATCAAGGAGTCAGGTTCCTGAAGGACATTGTGCAAAGGGATGTAGTTATTGTTGAGGACTCCAACATAATCACAAGATCACTGAAGCAGTTCCCTCCTCCTAAGCCCTGGCATGCATCTATCATAAAATGGTCCTGCTACTCAATGCATTTAAATAAGTCCACTATTTTCAGGTTAGAAAAAGATTCAACTCCCAAGTCAATCAGATGGCTAAGCAAGCAATTTCAGTTGAGGACTCCAACACAATCACAAGATCACTGAAGCAGGAAAGAGCTCCTTCCTCTTAAGCCCTGGCATGCATCTATCATAAAATGGTCCTGCTACTCAATGTATTTAAATAAGTCCACTATTTTCAGGTTAGAAAAAGATTCAACTCCCAAGTCAATCAAATGGCTAAGCAAGCAGTTTCAAAAGACAAAGGAACTCTCTGAGTATGTATCAAGGGGGGGGGAATCCCTCTACACCTCAATAACATCATCAATAAAAAGTCCCAAGGAGAGGAAGCATGAAAGGTGGCACTCTCTACCCAAATTGTGATACATGGAAACAAAAGGAGTTTGGCTCACCAGATAAGAAGGCACAGGGACAGTTTGCTAACAGAGAGTTTGATAACCAGGACAGTTTGCTAATAGGGACAGTTTGATCATATGTTCCAAGTACAAACTCAAAATACTAATGGAAGATAGGTGATCCTCATGCATTGGAGACATAACATATACGTTTTCTTGGAGAGGCCTGAGACTAAAGCATAGCGTGACATTCTTTTTTATTACAGATTTCCTTGACAACACGTTAGCATTCTTTTTACTTGCAGATTTCCACAAGCTTGGGGTCCTCTGGAAATTCTTCTGGAGTACTAGCTTCTGGGTTATGATCTTCCAGTGATTTTTTTTCTTTTTTTAATTATTTGTGTTTATTATTATTATCTTCTCACTAAACGTCTTGGTAGGCTAAAATTTCACCTCATCCCACTCTAAAGTAGAATGATTTAAAGAAAATGATTTGTTGATATTCCTACCTGGGAACAAAACTGGCAGTTAAGTTCTCATATTTGGTTGCTCCTAGGATTAATCATTACATCATAGGTGTGCATAGGTTATACATTAGAAGATATATACAGTCATGTATATCCCTTATCACTGGGAAGTGCAAATGTCATAATTCAACGGAGCACATGTTGTACTACCGTTAAGGTGCATTACAAAACACGAAGTACAAGTTTGATACATCTTTGAAGTCAAGTCCACTAGGAACTAGGAACTATGTCTGATCAATGAGATTTCTGTAGGTCTAACAAATCCACAGTTGTGAATAATTATTCCCTACAAATACATGCCCAGGTGGACAAAGTTGCAATGGATCTTGAGCATTTTGTTAGCTACTTGAGCACTGAAGAGGTGCCTTTTGCATAATGAGTAGGGTCCCGGCTGATGATCATCAACTTTGCTACTTGTGCCATCCCAATGCTCAAGACAAGGCTTTGAGTAGTGACAAAGTACAAGTCAGTGAGTGTGAGAAATAAGGGAGAGGTGCTAAGTTTGGCTATGCCACTGCCACAACTACATCTAGTAGAGCATACTTTGGATGAAAAGGTACCCTGCATCCTCTTGGGGTTATCTAATATGTGGTGACCTCAGGATGATGGTAATGAAGGATGGAACTTCCAGTGATATTTATGTTTCCCAATGTTTTGGGATGGCCTTCAAAGCTAATCAATGATGACCCTCCCTGTTCTACTACGGTGCAGGTGTTCAGGTGCCATATCATTTATTGTTCATTGTTTTGTTGATGTGACTCACCCTTCAAGGTTTTAATTATGTTGATGGCTATACTGGACTTTGGGCCAAGGGTCTATTTTGTTCATAACTTCATATTTCAGTTGGATCTAGGCATTTAGTGCATAGGGGATTTTTAATGTTGCTCCTATGTTGACATTATGGTGGTGGTCCATCTATTCAAGCCACACATTCACACAATGGGTAGTGGATGATGGATCTAGTGGGCAGGTTTGGGTTTGTTGGAGGGTTACATGTTTGAGGCGACATTTAACTGGAGGGAGGAAGATGGATAAAATCAAAATCTGTGACCAAGTTCCTGGTGCAGACAGGGAACCTTGGAGGGGCTGTTAAACCAATCTTTGTACGAGGAAGAAGGGAGGCAGCCCTGTGCCCCCAACATGGCTGACATAGAGGGGATCAGAATATATGCAGAAAAGACAGAAGTCAAAGGCCAAGGAGAAAGTAGATGAACCGAGTAGACTGCATCAGATCTTTATAGGGGGTGCTCAGCACAAGCTACTGCACCTGTTCAAGTGAACCCAATCATATTAACTGCAAAAAAGGATTTGAATAAAAGAGAGAAGCATCTTTATGTTGTCTGCCTCCAGAAGCAACAAAATAAAATATTAGAGTGTGAAGGAGAGGGTATTCTCATTTGAGTGCAATTCTTAATAAAACTTAGCCGACTATTTTTTTCCTGAAATGCAATAAAGAGAAGCATTAAAACTTACTACACTGGAATTTGGCACAAGAGACGAATAAGCTCGAACAGGATAATAGGATAATGATTAAAACACAGTTAACAGACTTATAAACATTTATCAAATACCATCACACAATTGGCATGGTTAATATCAGCAAAAGGCACGGCTATTAGTGCAGCAACGATGAAGCATTTGGCACACGAAGAATACAGCAATGCAGCAGCTAGATATAGTATTTGAAAATGAAAAATAGAAGATACTAGAATGCCATAGTTGACATTGTAACATAGTGCTTGGCACAGTTAAGAAAGAAAATAAACATAGTTAGAAAAGGCTACTGATTGCAGCAAAGTAGGCACTTAGACATAGCGAATTCAGATGTCCCATTTGTGGTTTGATATTCCTTTTTTTGCTCTGCATAATGAATTTCCGGGAGGAAACCCACTGGGTACTTCCCCTCTAAATGCAAATGCAAATCAAACCAATCAAACAGTCTAAATGCAAATGCACATGCATGTATTTGTTTTCGGCTTTCTTAGTATGTGAATGATAAAAAGAAAGCTAATGCGCAAATCTGAATTACTTTTCAAGCGACAGTTACTAACAAGTTTCTTTTCAAAATAAAAAATGAAGACAATCACAACACTTTACGATTCGGAAATGAATACTTGCTTTCGACACTAGAAAAACTACAAATTCATACCAAATACAATAGTAACAGGGTAATTGACTATCAAGAGCAACCAAACTCTCTCCTATGACTGAAAACGACACTTGCGACACTTTCAAATCAAGAAACGACAATACAATTACGTTACTTTTTGCAAAGGAGAACTGAAAATGACTCAACAAATACACAAAAACATTTACAGTTCTTTTGCACAATGGAGGCGGAATATCAGCAAGGAAAGGGGTTTCAAACAGAGATATACTGATTACAAACAACAAAACTCATGAATAGAACTGAAAAGAATGAACACAGAAACCAAAACTGAGGAACAATGCCTAGTCTGATCAGTGCACCTGTAACACAGTGAACTTGAAATGCAGCGCACCTACTACACTCGGGAAGTGCGCTGAATTTCAAATTCACAGAACAGAGCCTGCAGAGACGAGACTTTTCTTGGGTTCCAAGTCACAGTTTGCAGTTCAGTTCAGGGGTTTTGGCCGAGCAAATGGTAATCAGTAAACCAACAATCAGGGGTAGATCTAAGGAGGTTATTGGAGCTACCACAGGGGCAATTAGAGAGTTTGTAAATCAGTTGTTTAATTCATAAACAAATCCCGGAGATTGACTGAAGCGGCATTTATCTACTTTGCATTTGCATAGCAAATGCAGTTCGAAAGCTACCTGGCTCGACTTCAGACTCCGTCTGTAAGTTTATAAAATAAACAACAAGGAAGATAAACAAACAACCTAGTCGCTCCCCAGCGGAGTCGCCATTTTGTTACAGGGAAAAGTGTCTACACAGAACTTCTTATCCCACTAAGGTGTGGTAGCTACCTTAGAAACAAACAAAGTAAAGCTACTTTCGTTTTTCCTTTATGAAATATAGATGAGAGAAGAACAAAGGAGACCAACCTCTATCTTGCGCTTATCTCCTAATTCGATTCCTCTCTCTCCTGATAGTCCTTCGCTACTTGCTTCCTAGAGAAGGATACTAAGAGCAAGGCTTAATGTGCAAAGGTGGTGGTACGCAAAACAAAGAAAGGAAAAATAAGATCGAGGGGATAAACAGAAATGTCTCCTCTCGTTTATATATTTTGTTGATTTGAAAAAAAGCTTACTCATTTTCATTCTTCTTCCTCGTTTGTTTGTTGTCCCATTTTCCGTTGTTGTTGACTTCTTTCTCTTTGAAACCAGCCCATTTCTTTAGCTCTTTATGTCCTCATCCATTCTCTTTCAAAATGTTTCGATTAAAGGTTTGCTCCATGAATTTCACATAAACTCGTCATCGATATCTATTGATCTTCACCATTTGAGTCTCAGCAGGACCATTTTTGTCTCTGATACCTATTGCCATGGTTCTTTCATACCTTCAAAGGAGAAGCAGCTTCAACATGCACAACCATGAGAAAAGCACTGGGAAAAGATGAAGAAGACAATGGAGATGTAGGACAGCAAAAATCTCTCTATTTCTAATTGATTAATTGCAAATAAATGATAGTCTCAAAGTGTGGTAATTGAGAGGACAACTGCCTCCAGAGTAAGTTCATTTTTTCCCTTTTTGAATGTAACATGGCATATTAAGGTTTAGGAATCCCCTGATAGGAAAGTATCTTTGAATTTAACACAACATATTAAGGTTTATGAATTCCCTGATTGGAAAGTACTACTAACGAACACTTAAAAATGGAATTACCATACGCTGCGATATCCATGATGGTTGGATCACCAAGAAACTAGTACTGTTATGCAGCATGGATGGACTGTTAAATTTGAAGACAGAGTATGGTTGGATCACCAAGAAACTAGTATTGTTATGCAGCATGGATGGATTGTTAAATTTGAAGACAGAGTATAGTAAGAAACATGAAATTTCATTATGCACTAGTTTAAATCAATGTTCACTGCAAATGAGATAAGGTGTCCTTCAAATCACATTATGCACTTGTCTGAATCATCACTACTTTGACCCATTGCTAACAGACAGTTTGATAACAGAGACAGTTTGCTAACAGGGACAGTTTGATCATATGTTCCAAGTACAAACTCAAAATACTAATGGAAGACAGGTGATCCTCATGCATTGGAGACATAACATATACGTTTTCATAGATGTTATCTGTTCACAACTAAAAATTCATTCCCTATGGGCCTTTCCACTATACGTGATTAATTAGCTTTACAAAAAACCCCTTTTCCAATCTATCTACTACCTGAGGTTATATAACCTTATCTTCTTCAAAAAAATCCTTACTTTATAACATAAGGGACATGATAGGAAGACTTCAAAAAGAAGTCTGTAGAATCTTTCATCACACCGTCAAGAACTTGTAAATATTTATGGCAACAGGGGACAAAGTCAAAGTCCCCTTTGATAACTCATTCGCTGAAGTATTGAGTTCATGAAGAATGTCCCTGAAAGAATATTTGTCAAAGTCTGTTGAAGTGTTGAGTTCGTGAAGAATGTTCATGAAAGAATTTCATTTAAAAGATATAATTGAGTTATAAAAGTCCACCAACAAATGACATAGATTTATATTTATTAATTGATGCTTTCCTATTGGCCTAATCAATACAAGGTTGGAATCACTCATGATCTGCAACTTCTTAACACCTCTAAGCATAACAACCTCAATAAGTTTTCTTAGGGAAGTAAAATATGCTTGGTTAGTTGATCCTCTATCAAGAGAATATTGAATATGGAAATAGTGATCAGGAATGAGAAAAAGAACAACACATACCCCACAAATGCAGGGATGGTCTTAACTAACACCATAAATAAATAAACTCAAAATCCAAAGCTATCATTACTGATAGCTTAGGCTTCCTTGTGGGTATATCCTCCAATCTTTAATGCGCTAGATATAATAGAGCCAACGGTAATAGAAATGATCTATATCAGTGTATGTCAAACAAAAAATAAGTTCATTTTTTCCCTTTTTGAACGTAACATGGCATATTAAGGTTTAGGAATCCCCTGATAGGAAAGTATCTTTGAATTTAACACAACATATTAAGGTTTAGGAATTCCCTGATTGGAAAGTACTACTAACGAACACTTAAAAATAGAATTACCATACGCTGCGATATCCATGATGGTTGGATCACCAAGAAACTAGTACTGTTATGCAGCATGGATGGACTGTTAAATTTGAAGACAGAGTATGGTTGGATCACCAAGAAACTAGTAATGTTATGCAGCACGGATGGACTGTTAAATTTAAATGGATGGACGTGATTAATTAGCTTTACAAAAAACCCCTTTTCCAATCTATCTACTACCTGAGGTTATATAAGATCTACATCAAGATCTTGGAAATAAGATGGCCTAATTCATAGGTTGATGTAGATCATTGAAGTGACTGTCCTAAGCAAAGAACATGTTAATCAAAATTTAACATGGTATCAGAGCTCAGGTGAGGACAAGCCCAAGTAAGAGAAAAAACAATCACTTAGAAGTTTGTTGATAAGAATTCATGATCACCTTCTTCTGGAAATCTGAAGGTGGAAGTTGCAGTTCTCTGAAGCAAGAACCCTTACTCAATACTTTGAACAATTCGAGATCCTTCAACTCTGCTGTCTTCAAATCCTGAACTTACTATTTGTATCATCGAGTCTAAAGCAGAATCCTAAGTAAATTGAAGGGCATTCATTATCTATTGTCATACTAGATTATTTCAAGGACCAAGGGATATATTTTCAGCCTTAGTTATGAACCTAATTTCAAGCATGGATCCATTTCAGATCTCTGAATCATCCTTGGACCAGGACAAAGCCATTACATCTGTGAGAAAATTCTGAAGCAAGTCATGAAAATCAATATTAGAGTTATTCACTTAGCTTGATATTATTCTGGAAATTTGCCTCAATATAAAAATTTAGATTTCTTAATAGCTTACATTTATATGCCTGCGGTCCTATTGATGTCACTTAGGTGAGACAATGGCTAAAACATTGAGGCTCAGAATTATGGTATCGATTAGCCCTTAATTACGACAGAATTCCGAAGCAATCCTTATTGTAAATGAGTCAGAAACATGATCACCTTCTTCTGGAAATCTGAAGGTGGAAGTTGCAGTTCTCTGAAGCAAGAACCCTTACTCAATACTTTGAACAATTCGAGATCCTTCAACTCTGTTGTCTTCAAATCCTGAACTTACTATTTGTATCATCAAGTCTAAAGCAGAATCCTAAGTAAATTGAAGGGCATTCATTAGCTATTGTCATACTGGATTATTTCAAGGACCAAGGGATATATTTTCAGCCTTAGTTATGAACCTAATTTCAAGCATGGATCCATTTCAGATCTCTGAATCATCCTTGGACCAGGACAAAGCCATTACAGCTGTGAGAAAATTCTGAAGCAAGTCGTGAAAATAAATATTAGAGTTATTCACTTGGCTTGATGTTATTCTGAAAATTTGCCTCAATAGAAAACTTTAGATTTCTTAATAGCTTACATTTATATGCCTGCGGTCCTATTGATGTCACTTAGGTGAGACAATGGCTGAAACATTGAGGCTCAGAATTATGGTATCGGTTAGCCCTTAATTATGACAGACTTCCGAAGCAGTCCTTATTGTAAATGAGTCAGAAACATGATCACCTTCTTCTGGAAATCTGAAGGTGGAAGTTGCAGTTCTCTTAAGCAAGAACCCTTACTCAATACTTTGAACAATTCGAGATCCTTTAACTCTGTTGTCTTCAAATCCTGAACTTTACTATTTGTATCATCAAGTCTGAAGCCGAATCCTAAGTAAATTGAAGGGCATTCATTAGCTATTGTTATACTGGATTATTTCAAGGACCAAGGGATATATTTTCAGCCTTAGTTATGAACCTAATTTCAAGCATGGATCCATTTCAGATCTATGAATCATCCTTGGACCAGGACAAAGCCATTACAGCCGTGAGAAAATTCTGAAGCAAGTCGTGAAAATCAATATTAGAGTTATTCACTTGGCTTGATATTATTCTGGAAATTTGCCTCAATAGAAAACTTTAGATTTCTTAATAGCTTACATTTATATGCCTTCGGTCCTATTGATGTCACTTAGGTGAGACAATGGCTGAAACATTGAGGCTCAGAATTATGGTATCGATTAGCCCTTAATTAAGACAGACTTCCGAAGCAGTCGTTATTGTAAATGAGTCAGAAACATGATAACCTTCTTCTGGAAATCTGAAGGTGGAAGTTGCAGTTCTCTGAAGCAAGAACCCTTACTCAATAACTGGAGCTACACCCAATTGACCTATGGTTTGATAATTGACTAAATTTGATATATTTTTGTAAGACAGTTCTTTCATGGGGAGTCGGTACAGCAGATGGAGAATTACGTTAGATCAAGTCAGAAATGTGAGAGTAAATAGCCATCAGAGAAAAATCTATGGGAGACAACTTTTTCGTGTATGTAGAGAAGGATACTAAGAGCAAAGCTTAATGTGTAAAGGTGGTGGTACGCAAAACTCTGCAAATGGACGTCATTTGTCAAAATTGATTCTAAATGTGAATATGTTTTCTACTATGCCTGCGATTGTCAACTCTTTTTGTGCCTTTGTGTAAGAAAGGTTGAATTTTTATTTTGTATGAGCACAATGATGACTCGGAACTCTATCTTGTGTGTCAGTGTCTGATCTATGGAAAAAGATAAATATAGATTTTAATCACTCTTGAATAGACTATAATTTTTTTTTGGCATTGCATGATGTTGAAAATAGTTAGGTGGACAGATCCTAGCTGGTGTAGATTCCCCCTGAGGGTCCACTCAAGCTCACTACTATGTTATTGCTAATTCACTAATTTTTTTTGAAGCAGCACTAGCAGTTCTAGTTCCAGTAGTATATCTAGTAGTATACCTAAGAGCATATATATGCATACGTAGCAGCAGAAAAAACATAGTAAGTATATGAACCTTGAACCAAGCTAGCATAATGATTAGCCTCTGTTAAGGAAATATCTCCACGTGTTGTGGGGGTCTCACCACACCAAACGCATCTTAGAGACCCTTGTCATGACCAGGTTAGCCCTGTAACTTCACTGCCTTCTAACGTGTTTGGAGGTTGTTGTTACCACTAGATATTGGTTTCATTCATTGTTCACAGGTAGCAAACTTTCATTGCTATGATGATAGTGACTGTTTTATCAATAGCCTCTGTTCTGTTTATGTTTATGTTGGGTATGATGATGATAGTGACCCACAAGATGATGTGCTTGGTTGAAATACTCCTTACTTTAGTAGTTATTGCAATTGTTTCTTAACTTTATCTCCTTCCAAAGTAAATTCGTTACACATTCACCAAGTCCCATCCTTATTGGGAACTATGATGGTATGTGACCCATATGATGATGTGTTTTGTCTAATTACTCCCTACTCTAGTAGTTATTGCAAATGTTTCTTCACTTTATCTCCTTCCAGAATAAACTATCCATACAACCCAATATTTGGTAATGGGGAATTAGGAAACAATTGTATCTTGTGCCCCACTTCCCTTTTAGTTGGTAAATATTTAGGCTCTTCGAGCACTTCTCTATACACATACAATAAATCCTCTAACTATTATTTCTGCTCTTCATTACATCTCTCTATGGATTCCTTTTACTAATTCATCCCTTGGTTGATTATCTCTCAAGAAAAATAATACAAATTTTCCACTAAAAGTGATCGATTTTTGGCTTGCTTGGAACTTACTAGAGAGACCTTCTACTTACCTTTTTCCACATTAATGATGAAATACTTCCCCATCCTTGATCAATAAGTGCTAGTTTTCCCTAATCATGAAGATCAATCCCTTGTGTACATGTAAGGGCTTCTAAACACTATACCACACACATCAAGGAGTATTATATATAAATCCATTTCATAAAATATGCACTTATAGTAAACTTGACCTTACACTATTTAGTGACTTTGAGCTCTACATCTCTATTCACCCATTCCAATGGATAGTGGTTCAAATAATCATGAACATCTAACACAAGCTTATTGACTTGATTTTTTGCTGTGAGTTTTTCCAATGAATCAAAATCGAATAGAGCATCCACCGTGGTATTTTTTACTTGAGTATTAATCTGGAATAATTTAGTCATCTCATTCTCTTCCTTGCTATGAAGGATATTCATATTCAACTTCTTTTGCACTGAGGTGTAGACAGTCTTCTCATTTACATCCATGCTACACTCTATTAGGTTGAATGAATCCATATCTAATATGTTATTCTTCTTGGAAAAACTATATTTATTTGGATTCAACCCTAGATGTAGCTTTCAACACTTATATCCAATGAAACCATCAATATTACAATCATTGCAATGATTGTTTGGATCCTTGCACTAATGTGTAGTAATTGTATTTTTTTTAAAAGGAACCTAACATAAACAGAACAGAGGCTATGAATAGAACCCATTTTATGAAGGTCCCTTTTATTCAAGCATCACAAAATCTGGGCTTTCCAAGGATTCAATCATTGTTCCTTATGATTATAGGGGTTGCACAAAGGGGCTGGTTCTCTCTTAACTGAAAAGAAAAGAGACTTTCAAGTTTTCTCATATTGAGACCGTTATTACCAAATTTTAACTGCTTCAGGACCTACTAGAGTATCTTGCTTCAAATTTGATTATGTTAGGGTTTCTTATGTAATCCTGATTTAAAGTCCTGGCCCTTTCTAGAATTGTTCCTAACATCATCTTCCATACTCTAGAATCTAGATAGTCTAGAGAGAATCCAGTATGTACCAAGGATCAAATGTTCCACAAGCATAACTCAAAATGCCACCAATCTGATTGATGCTCAACTATAGATAGTATCATAGGTTGGTAGACTAATGTGCTGCAACAAACCCTAGCATCAACATGCTCTGCTTCACTGTACCAATTTTTAGGGTACCCTCTATTCAACCTCAGTTCTGACATATGTAAAAATCAATAGGCTAATAACTGCAACGACACTGTTGTATTCAATGTTGTCAATGAGACCCTTTAATGCTACACTTTGTGAAATAAGTATCATGCCACTTTCAAATGTTCCAATGATGATCCTCTAGACCCTGCTGCAAGATTATGAAACTTCTTTACATTGTCTAAACACTCTGCTCAGCAGTAATCAGTATTCACTGGCTCTGAAGGTTTTTACATATCTAAGGAAACTTTTTTGTTGTTGTCAAACCAACATATTGTAATAAACCAGATCCTCAAATCATGATTATATCAATTTCGATGGCTTTCATTCTCAAGAAAACATATCACTACATAGTATGAATGGTAGTAAGAAAGGGACTTGTCACAATTAAGAGCTTCAAGGGAATCTTCACAATTCAATCTCATGAACCTCAGTTCTGTTCTATGCTTATCCCCGCCAATGTGCCATTAAGCACACTCATTCCTGCAAGCAAATAAATTCTATGCATATTCTATCTCAAATCCCTCTACCATATAAGGACATTACACTTTCAAAGAACAAGAGAACCGATATCCTTGTGACATTAGTAATTCTAGAAATTTCTCCCAAAACTTGATTTGAATGCAGTCACTGTGTACATCAAATAAGTCATGATATTCATATTCTCTCCCCACTTTAAAGTAAAGTTGGGGCTGTTAAGCTAGCCAATTCATACATATAATGTGGGAAAATGATGTTTTGAACCCAGGTCATTATTGTGGCTACCCCCACTCTTAACTTCTAGAATGATGTTTCAATATATAAAAGGGCCCAAACTACAGAAACCTCTGCCTTGGTATTAGACTCTGAACCAATATTCAACCAAATATGATAAGACCCATTTGTAGGGAGGAAACTGATGGCACCCCCTCCACATACACCTAAATGATATGCATCATCAAAGAAACCTACATTTATAGATAGAGGACTATGAGGGAAGCATAAGGAGTGACTACGAGGAGGATTCAAAGGCTTGAAATACAGAGAAGAAACCCATAATATGAGGCAGGATGTCAGAGATCTCTGCTTTCAAAGATATGTTTATTCTGAACCTTCTAGACACCCCAAGCGATGAAGATAGGAAAGGATTTACAATTACCCATGTTTTTCTCACATAAGAAAAGGAAATGGTCAATATGATACATTGGAACAAGGTCCAAAATATTGAGGGTTGTAGTCCAAAGTTTCATGGAAAAATCACACAGAAAAAATAAGTGATTGACATATTCAAAGTCCTTTGAATACAGGATACATATATTTGGCCTAGATAATCCTTTGCACAATAGAGGGTCCCATGTTTATATCTAATTCTCTAAATCCAACCATATGAATAATTTCATTTTTGGAGCAATAAGCCAGTCCCGAAACTTATTATACCACCAATTTACCATGGGAAGGGAAGAACATGCTGATATAGAATTATAGGCATGGCAAGAAGTTATTTTCCCAAATGAGGTGTTCCAAGCACAAGCAATTGAACCATCCTCCTATGATAAGATTAGACCTTTGAGAATAAGATTCTTAACAAAATTGTCCCATTCATATGCTAGAAGACCATGTAGACCCAATTCAGAAGCACATTTCCACCTAATAATAAAAGACTGCAACGAGGAAGACAAGAAAGGATGACACAATATATAAACAACCCAGAATTTGAGATGAAATATGAGCTTTGGAAATAATTAGTAGAAGGGAGATCCCCTAATAGAAGGAGCTCCAGATGTTATTAACAAACGGGATTTATGTTTTGCAGGTCAGGCATTGTGCTATTGAACAAAATCTATGGCCATTTTGACGACTTATGATGGGACTTACAGTTCAGTCTTTCCACTACCTGTAAGCATGGATAATTTACCCTAGTAGTGTACCTAAGAGCATATATATGCATACATAGCAGGAGAACAAACAAAGTATATGAACCTTGAACCAAGTTAGCATCATGATCAGCCTCTGTTAAGGAAATATCTCCACGTGTTGTGGGGGTCTCACCACACAAAACGAATCTTAGAGACCCTTGTCATGACCAGGTTAGCCATGTCACTTCACTGCCTTCTAACGTGTTTGGAGGTTGTTGTTACCACTAGATATTGGTTTCATTCATTGTTCACAGGTAGCAAACTTTCACTGCCATATTTTGTTGATAAATATCAGGAGCCCTGAAGGAGGAGGGTAGGGTCAAGCCTTGCCTCCATGTACTCGATCATCCTTTTCATATGGTTTATCTTTTGGGGTAGAAACATGGTTTCTACCTGCCTAGAACTGCATATGGGTTGTATCAATGGTGGAAATATTCAAAAAATCTTCATTTCCTCTGTTTATCACTTTGTCATGTAGGAAAACAGAGTACAGGAATATGGGTTAGTCTGACTCGTAACTGTAAAGTTGCTGAGTCTCAATTGTGATTATGTGATCTTGGATGGTTTTGAGAGTATATAAACTCTTCTCAATGTATGTCCTTTCCTTGCAAGACTTGGAGAGGGGGATATAGAGTCTTCTTATTGGAATGCAGAGGTTGTTTGACTTTGTATAGTTGCTTATTATCTAATCATATGAAGAAAAAATAGAGTTACAAGAATACAAGTTTAAATGCCAGGCCTTCTTCTACTTATGTTTTGGAGAACACATATCACCTGATCGTTCTAAACAACAAAACACAATAGCCAAACTCATTCCTATACCTCTTTAATTTTTCTCCTTTCCAAATAGGTTGAATGATCCTAAATTCAGTGGCAAAGTACCAGCCTTCTCTTCATGCAATCTCAAAACAACTCTGAGGGCCAACCTACCTTCATTGGATGAATGGAAAGGTATTAGCACATCTATTTAGGGTGCATCTTTATGTGCATTTGTGGCTTCTTCAACACAAGCGTACACCATAGAGATGATTCGGTTTTGTGCTTGTGCTGAGGTGAGAAATGGCATTTTATGAACAATGCTGCTCAGTGTTCCTTGAACAGAGTTTATATTGTTATAATCCTTGTGCAATTCAGTACTAGTTTGGAGAATTGATGGCTATTTAATATTTGTACAGGTCATTCTCAGAGGCTATTTTGCTTTGAAAAGAGTTGAATATCCATCTACAGATTTATTGTATCCATTTCCATTTGGAATCAATAAACCATTAAAAAGTTTTTTCACCACCTTTGGAAGTAATAAATACCCTATTGATATTCATTTTTATCTCTAGTATATCAGCATTATTTATGGAGGAACAGAAAAAGGGACTGATGTAGTATGGTCGGATGTGTGCCAACATTTTCTTAATTATAATTTATCATTTATATTCCCAGAATGATAGTCTGCAACTTGGTAAAACCCTGAAGTTGGACCAATGAACTAATTACGCTGGTGAATTGGGGTCTCTGAATTATTTTTGTTGTCTTCGGAAGCAATTAGCAATTTATTTAATTCGATATTTATCTCTATTATATGAACATCGTATATAGAAAGACCCGTCTAATTAGTTCATATTATTGGACCCGTCTAATATGTTTGTGGCAGTTTTCAATTATAATTCAGTTTTCGGCATGGCACTACTGCTGTGTGCAATTCAGTACTAGTTTGGAGAATTGATGGCTTGGACTTTCCTTGATTGGATATGCTATGCCAATAGCAATTTGGCATGTTCTGTGATGATTAAGGCTAGATGTAAGAATAATTAATTAACATTATTTCATGCAAAAGCAAATCTTCCCACAATCGTATTTAGGGAGGGCTAACCAAATTCATTTGAGTAGTGAATTTCCTTTAAAGCAGTCAAGGTAGTGATTGTACCGTGATTCAAATAGTTGAAAGACATTTATTTATCATAAGATGTGAATGGAAATCATATGAAGAAATAATACTAGTATTCATGGTATCATAAAGGTGAATCCAATTTACCTCATTGGCCGAGAAAATAATTGTTCTTCTGACAACTAAGTTGAGCCATCTTCACCCAAGCTCGTAAGGGCACAATCTATGGATTCCTATCATAGCTAATTCTAGGTGCCCATGCAGTAGTTGCATGAATAGTTAAAGAATTCCTCTTCCTCTTTGATCTGCTCCCTATTGACAGTCCATGAAACAATGATGCTGATGATTTAATTTCTGCAAGGTGGAAGAAACAAAATACCAAACCCAGGTAGTGGAATTACTTCCTTGCCAATCTCATTTTTTTCTTGGAGGCCTTTGAAAGATGACATGGTTCCTTTATTGAGACTACCGAATGCAGAAGAGGTAGACTCTTCTTGACATCATTAACAACATGTGCTATCTATTTTCTAGACTGTAAGTTATCATAGACATTCTCTTGTCTCCCCTCTACCTCCTGGCCAAAAGGTTTTCTTGCTTCTCATAAAGACAAACACATGTAACTAGATAGACAGATAGTTCGAACAGAAATTGCCTTAATATATTTTGTAAAGTTTAAAGCGAGTTTTCCCATATCTATCTTCTCCATGAACATGTGGACAATCATTCATGCACTTGATTTTTAAAAGGAAATGTAGAAAACAAACCTCTAACAAATCCACATGAAGTCAATGCTGAGGGACAATTTTGGGGCATGGAAAAGGTGCACTCACAGGGATTAAATCACAGTGAAGAGAGGCTCCTTCGCTGTCCCAAAAGAAGGTTCTTCATCACAGCAAGGAGGCTTCCATACGCTGTCAAATGAAGCTCCAAAAGAGCCCTAGTTGCAGTTTTCTATTCACAGCTAAGACGCAATCAAAGGGAGCCTAAATGAACCTCTAATCCACAATAAGAAAGAGAATCAATACACAGTCCTAAAGGATGTGTTTTAGGTGTTGTTCAAGTAAAGAGACCTAGCACGTCTTAGTATTTCAGTGGCAACATGATGATGACAACATTGTGATTGAAACTATTCCTGAGGACTGTTTATAAGGTTGATAACCTACAGTCATATTATATTAATGAAATCTGTCCTAGACCAAAGTTCAAATCAGTACACTCAGGTTGAGTCAAGTCCTTATACGAATTATACTACTGCATTGACAGTATTTGTTGACTGAAGATCAGAGGCCAGACTTGCTGCTAGGCTAGACCACAGGACATAGCTAGCAGCAAAGGTATTGACTTGAAAGTGTGGCAATGGTGGAGCTGCACCTCTAGGTCATGGATTGGTAACTGACCAAAAAAAAAACATTCAGACCACTTCAGTCCAATCCTAAAAAAAACTTATTGTAGGCAAACAAATTTGCAACTAACCAACCAATGTGAAATGAATTTTCAATGAAATTATCAAATGTACTACACAAATTGATGATATATATATACGAAAAACAGAGCATTTATCAACCAAATTAAGACATCACATCTGTAAAATGCCAGTCATTGCACAATTGTTCTCTGTTTAAAAAAGTGAGTACAATGAGGAGTACCTGTATTTTTCATGAACTCTAGCTTCCAAAAGAGGATATTCTGAACTTCACTTGTAAATTTCAGCAGTTGTTCTTCTGAAAATCACACAAAATCGTGCATGGAAGTAAGTTTAATAGTGCAGTTGTGGCGGGAACAATCCTGAGATCAGAACTGCTCTATTTAAACTGAGTGATGATCTAATCAGATCAGATGATGTGGAGGGGTCAATGGTTAGTTTATTATGAGAAACTTTATTCTTACTAACATTTACTCACAAAATCGTGCATGTATTTGCTGACAAAATAGTGCAGTAGATGCAGGTTGGTATTTGGAATGGAATCGTAAGTAAAATTTCCATTTTTTATTTTTTATTTTTTAATATCAAATAAGCAATTTAGAAATTACTAAAAGAAAAAAAATTAGAGATTTTTCCTTATTTCAAATAAGGAACTAGTTCAAATAAAGAATTTAGTGGTTATTAAAAAAGCTAAAAGTACAGTTTTTCTTTATTTCACATAAGGAATTTAAGAATTTATTAATTACTCCCTATCTCTATTTTTCTAGCAATATATACTTGTCTTATATAAAACCTCAAGTAATAGGCTTGGTAACACCCCTGAAATAATATTTTCTCTCATTTATTAAATATTTTGTATTTCCACTTTTTAACTTGAGTCACAAAGAAATAATAAATCTAGTTAATATGCTAATATTGAGGACAAGTTTGACATGGCATATAGGTTAGTTGGGGCTTTTTGCACATTTAGGTGATGGGGAGCACTATTTGCCATTATTATAAACCAAAGTAATATAGATGTTGTATGGGTGTTAATGTGAGGATAATTTTGCCCCTAGACAAGGATGGGTATGTTTGGGGCCTTGGACATCATCTAAGGAGAAACACCATTATTATCCCAAGGCATACGAGTGGTTTTGGTTGGTTAGGTAATAGTACAGACTGTGAACATGGTACAAAACCACCTCCCAGTGCCCCTAAGGTGAAAGATTGGCCTAGTGGTGCTCATTACCAACATCAAGGTTTATTGTTGGTGGCTAGTGTCCTACTTACTAATGTCTACTACCCAATATTGTGACATTTTGATAGATCGATGTACCAACAACTAATACATTGCATTAGTGTTGGTTGACCTTGAGGTGTCCTTGATACAGTTAGCCCGAAATTTGACCTAGACATGATGGACTATAGTCCCCAACCATGGAGTGAGAGTCCTTGAACCCCCTATCTAGATGAGCTAATGGATAATGTAGGATGATAATGTGAGGATAATTTTGCCCCTGGACAAGGATGGGTATGTTTGGGGCCTTGGACATCATCTAAGGAGAAACACCATTATCATCCCAGGGCATACGAGTGGTTTTGGTTGGTTTAGTAATAATACAGTTAGCCTGAAATTTGACCTCTCGATGGACTATAGTCCCCAACCATGGAGTGAGAGTCCTTGAACCCTATATCTCCATGAGCTAAATTATGGAGAATGTAGGATGATATGCTAATATCGAGGACATGTTTGACATTTTGATAAATCGATGTACCAACAACTAATACATTGCATTAGTGTTGGTTGACCTTGAGGCATCCTTGATACAGATAGCTCGAACTTTGACCTAGACTTGATGGACTATAGTACAAAACCATGGAGTGAGAGTCCTTGAACCCCCTATCTAGATGAGCTAATGGATAATGTAGGACGATATGCTAATATCGAGGACAAGCTTGACATGGCATGTAATAATATCTGATTATCATCCTAGGGCCTACGACTGGTTTTGGTTGGTTTAGTAATAATATAGACTATGCACATGGTACAAAACCACCTCCGAGTGCCTCTAAGGTGAATGGTTGGCCTAGTGTTGCTCATTGCCAACATCAAGTTTTCTTGTTGGTGGCTAGTGTCCTACTTACTAATGTCTACTACCCAATATTGTGACATTTTGATAGGTCGATGTACCAACAACTAATACATTGAATTAGTGTAGGTTGACCTTGTTAAGGTGTCCTCCATACAGTTAGCCTGAAATTTGACCTCTCGATGGACTATAGTCCCCAACCATGGAGTGAGAGTCCTTGAACCCTCTATCTTCATGAGCTAAATTATGGATAATGTAGGATGATATGTTAATATCGAGGACATGTTTGACATTTTGATATGTCGATGTACCAACAACTAATACATTTCATTAGTGTTGGTTGACCTTGAGGTGTCCTTGATACAGTTAGCTCGAACTTTGACCTATACTTGATGGACTACAGTCCCCAACCATGGAGTGAGAGTCCTTTAACCCCCTATCTAGATGAGCTAATGGATAATGTAGGATGATATGCTAATAGCGAGGACAAGCTTGACATGGCATGTAGGTTAGTTGGGGCGTTTTGCACATTTAGGTGATGGGGAGCACTATTTGCCATCATTATAAACCAAAGGAATATAGATGTTGTATGGGTGTTAATGTGAGGATAAGTTTGCCCCTAGACAAGGATGGCTTTGTTTTGGGCCTTGGACATCATCTAAAGAGAAACACCATTATCATCCCAGGGCATACAAGTGGTTTTGGTTGGTTAAGTTATAATAAAGACTGTGAACATGGTACAAAACCACCTCCCATTGCCCCTAAGGTGAACGGTTGGCCTAGTGGTGCTCATCGCCAACATCAAGGTTTCTTGTTGGTGGCTAGTGTCCTACTTACTAATGTCTACTACCCAATATTGTGACATTTTGATAGGTCGATGTGCCAACAACTAATACATTACATTAGTGTTGGTTGACCTTGACATGTCCATGATACAGTTAGCCCGAAATTTGACCTGGACTTGATGGACTATAGTCCCCAACCATGGAGTGAGAGTCCTTGAACCCCCTATCTAGATGAGCTAATGGATAATGTAGGACGATATGCTAATATCGAGGACATTGAGCTTGAAATGGCATGTAGGTTAGTTGGGGCGTTTTGCACATTTAGGTGATGGGGAGCACTATTTGCCATCATTATAAACCAAAGGAATATAGATGTTGTATGGGTATTAATGTGAGGATAATTTTGCCCCTGGACAAGGATGGCTTTGTTTGGGGCCTTGGACATCATCTAAGGAGAAACACCATTATCATCCCAGGGCGTACGAGTGGTTTTGGTTGGTTTAGTAATAATACAGACTGTGCACTTCGTACAAAACCACCTCCCAGTGCCTCTAAGATGAATGGTTGGCCTAGTGGTGCTCATCGGCAACATCAAGGTTTCTTGTTGGTGGCTAGTGTCTTACTTACTATTGTCTACTACCCAATATTGTGACATTTTGATAGGTCGATGTACCAACAACTAATACATTGCATTAATGTTGGTTGACCTTGACGTGTCCATGATACAATTAGCCCGAAATTTGACCTAGACTTGATGGACTATAGTCCCCAACTATGGACTGAGAGTCCTTGATCCCTCTATCTCGATGAGCTAATGAATAATGTAGGATGATATGCTAATATCGAGGATAGGTTTGACATGGCAGGCAGGTTAGTTGGGTCTTTTTGCACAATTAGGTGATGGGGGGCACTATTTGCCATCATTATAAACCATAGGTATATAGATGTTGTATGGGTGTTAATATGAGGATAATTTTGCCCCACAAGGATGGCTTTGTTTGGGGCCTTGGACATCATCTAAGGAGAAACACCATTATCATCCCAAGGCGTACGAGTGGTTTTGGTTGGTTTAGTAACCCAACACGACTACCTAAGAATAGTAAATCCTCCTTACTACTGCTGCGTGGTGATCCAGGAAACAAGATCTGGGTTTTTATTGCTTATCGGAGGGAAAGCATTCCTCCACTCAAGGAGTTTTCCTCCTATCCACTTGTACAAACAATAGGCTTGAGTAAGATAATAGGATTAGAAGAAAATCATAGGAAAACATGTGAATAATACGAGAGGTTCAGATTCCAAGATTTTTTTGTAACTTTGTCATCTTCAAAGTTACAAACAACATGTTTGTTAATTGAAGTGATATTTGATTTCAGCGCTTAGTTTAGCTTTCTTCTAAGGTTTTTAAGTTTCCTTGTGTTAACTTGGCCCATTGACCTAGGTGGTCAATATCCCTCTTGTATCATTTATGTTCACATATTTGTTTATGAGCAATTTTTTCTTACAGCTTATCTTAACATTTGTTGATGATAGTTGTAGCACTCTTACATTAGTTAGATAGAATTTTTACTTTGAATTTAGTTCATTTCCATTACTATTTTTAATTTTTTTGGTTCATTATGTGTTATTCATTAACCCTACCACAAATTGTTTTAATGCATTGGATATGTTCACTTTCCAATTTTCCAACTTCTCATTAGCATCATTGCCATCCAATACCACATTTAGCATATTCACCTTCACATTAGACTGTTTCTTGTAGAAAAATAAGGACACCTGTAGCAGTTTGCAACCCGACTTCCAAGCTTGCCCAAATTCACACGAAACATAAGATAATCCGTGATTCAACGATTTGGGAAACTTTTGAACAGACAGATAATCAGTGATCCGTGTGCTTTGACAATCCGTGATCCGTGTGCTTTGAGAAGCGGATGCACACATTATATCCAATATGGTCGGGGGTATCCTGTAGCATTAACAGGTGAGGCGCATCTGTCAACAACCTTTTCGGACGGCCAAGACATTTTTATAAGCTCTGCATTTAATTCCGTTTTTTTCTGTGAGGCCGATCTTCCATAGTTTTTGCCTAAAACAGGTATGTGTTTAGGCTTTCTGTTTGTTTTATTAAAAAATATCTCTTTGGATAAATTATTATCATATCCTGTTGCCTGTTCAGATTGTTGGGGCTACCTTTAGATTATATCTTTTTGATTTTGCAGACTTTAAACACATATCTACTAAGCATAGGATGATAAAACGTTGCATTTTCTTGGATCGGATTCTAGCTTAGTTATTTCCTCTGCTTTTGGGCATATGTAACGTTAAGTGCATGTTAATGGAATTTGATTACTTGTTTCTTTGTGTTAAGTACATTGATAAGCAGAAAAACCTTTATCGCTTCCGAAACATCTTCACCATGCACTTTCTGGGTAGAAATGTTAGGACTTCTTATTATTTTCAATGGCATATTACCACAAGAACGCTTGAGATGAGGGATACTCAGATTACGTCCAGAACAGATACAAATTGGTGTATTTTCAATGGCATATTACCACAAGTCTTCTTATTTTCAATAGAATATTACCACAAGAACGCTTGAGATGAGAGATACCCAGATTACGTCCAGAAAAGATACAAATTGGTGGTTCTTTCAGTGACCTATCCCTAGCCAGTTTCTCAACAGTAACTTTCACCTTTTTCTCAGGAAGACTAATTTGAGAGGCTTCCATCTTTATACGAAACCACCCTCTTTCTTTTTCATAAATAGAAGATTTTGATATCATTGGGCATGGACTATCTGTTGTAACAAGTCCCAACATAAGTCGTCAAAATGGTCATATATTTTGTTCAATAGCACAATGACTAACCTGCAAAACATAAACCCCGTTTGTTAATAACATCTGGAGCATTAAAAAACACATTTTCCTTCACAATGAAGCAACATAGAAACCCTCAGAATTGAAAATATCCATTCTTACAAGTAGTGGAAAGACTGAACTGTAAGTCCCATCATAAGTCGTCAAAATGGGCATAGATTCTGTTCAATAGGACAATGCCTGACCTGCAAAACATAAACCCCGTTTGTTAATAACATCTGGAGCATTAAAAAACACATTTTCCTTCACAATGAAGCAACATATAAACCCTCAAAATTGAAAATATCCATGCTTACAAGTAGTGGAAAGACTGAACTGTAAGTCCCATCATAAGTCGTCAAAATGGCCATAGATTTTGTTCAATAGCACAATGCCTGACCTGCAAAACATAAACCCCATTTGTTAATAACATCTGGAGCTCCTTCTATTAGGGGATCTCCCTTCTACTAATTATTTCCAAAGCTCATATTTCATCTCAAATTCTGGGCTGTTTATATATTGTGTCATCCTTTCTTGTCTTCCTCATTGCAGTCTTTTATTATCAGGTGGAAATGTGCTTCTGAATTGGGTCTACATGGTCTTCTAGCATATGAATGGGACAATTTTATTAAGAATCTTATTCTTAATGGTCTAATCTTTTTTTTTCTGAGTAAAGACTATTCTATTAGGATTAAAAAGAGAAAAAATATTTACAAAGAGGTTTGAACCTCTGAGGGGGCCGTAGCCTGCCCTCTGTCAAAGAACCATTGCAGGTAGCTTTTTTCCTTCTGTTTACAAAACTGATAATCATAGCCTCAACACTGAACAGAACTATATGGACCAAGACTAAACAGAGCTAAACGCTCCAGAGTGAGCTGCCCTATTACAAAAAACTGTTCTTTACCATAATTACAAAAAAGGAAATCCAAAATTGTACCCTGGAGAATGAACAAATTCATATTGTTGGTATCAGAAGCCATGCACACTGAAAATGACACACGAGATCCAGAAAACCAAAACGGACTTACTGTCCTGTAGCTGAAACCAAAGGTAATTAAACTTGTCGTGGCGCATCCGTAGCATTTTCATTAACCTGATTAGGGGAGCTTGCCCAGGTTACCATCACCTCATCTTCAGCTTCCATCAAGTTGCCTTCTGTAGGAGGCACAAGGTGCAGAACACTGCCAAAGAGGCGCGCTGGCTCACAAACTATGGTCTGTTCTTGAGGAGAGTCCGGCGGAGGGCGAGAAGCCTCCTGTTGACCTTCTTCGTACACCGCAGCAAAAACATTGAGGACAGCACCAGCCAAGCTGCTCTGAGAATCACTGGAATTCTGAGAAAGCGACTGTTCCTTGGAAATTTCGTTTGAGCTTGTGAGCTCATCTTCTTCCTCCGAGAAGATGACAGTAATTATAGCTGAGATGAGCGGTCTGTTAAGTCTGCTTTTGAACTTAAACCTTGAGGTATGAAGGGAACTGTTTAGGGAGGGTCCAGAATTGTCTGAGGGCGGAGAGGAAGGTGAAGCAGTAGCTAACGGGGATATACGACGAGGCGCAGAGCTACCACGCCCTCCAGATCCTCCACGGGATCCCGAGTTGCTCCCTCGCCTTGGAATACCCCGACGACGGGCCATAACAGAATACAACAGCGGAATGAGGATGCTAAAGGACTGGGTGTGAGGGAGAAGCAACGTGCTGGGCAATTGTAACCAGATTAAAAACCAGACCTTTGAATGAAAGACCCAGAAGCCCAGCACACATAAGCTAGACTCGGCGTCAAGAAAATACCCAACGACGACTGAGAAAGCCCAGTACCCAACCCAGACACCTTTAACAAGGACAAAAACCAAATCCCTTCCCGAAATGAACCAGAGGACTGACTTAAGACACCAGACGCAAATGGAGAAAACAAACTTAATGCACCCGACGCTGTCTGAAAGAGGCAGAACTATATACCTGAAGCCGACCAAATGGGAGCAGTTATGAGACCAAGGAGGCTTCCAAATTCGCTGTGTTGCACTAAGACTCTGAGACCATGACCACCAGAGGAGACCTCTGCTAGAAAAAACCGGAAACACTACATTGATGCCTGAAAAGACCAGAACAAATGAACCCTGGAGAATGCGCGCCATCCTGATAACTTCCATCTGCGTACGAGCTCGGGCCTTCATTAATGCGGATTAATTACCTGCCACGAACCGCCTTACCCTTCTTAATTACTCGCCAGTTGCCGACTCCGCGTGCTCCAGCATTAACACCTCTTAAGGACACCCGCATCCGGGTTTGAGTCTTCCTTCGACTGCATATCACTTGTTACTATAGTATGGAAGGTGGAAAGTTGGTTCTCAGAAGCTATGCAAGATATAGAGCCTTCATAGAATTCCCTTCCACTGTCCACTCCTAAATTAGCAAGAAAGTCTGCCAGTTTGTTCCCTTCCCTTCTGATGTGTTTAAAAGAAATAGCTTGATTGTGAATAAGCCATTGCTGTAGTAGCTCGAGTCGAGTTGCCATTCTCCAGCTGCTACTGACCTTGTGAACCGGGGATCCCTGCAGAAGTTTTAAGGCCATGTTTATGATTATTTGGGAGTCCATGATCCATCAACCTCCTCTAAATGATCCATCAACCTCCTCTAAATACATTATCCCCTACTGTTAAATCAAGAAAAACACTATGAAGTGCTCTTGGATTAGCATGGTTACCTTTGTTGCTTCTTAGCTACATCCTTTGACACAAGGAAAAATAGAACCCCCAAAATAAGACATAGGGGATGTGAAAATATATAAATTTATTTATATATATGAAACAAAAAAATATTAAAATTACAGAAAAATAAGACATGCAGACATAAGGAGCTACATCAAACGCATCTGAACAGATTTTTGAAATTTTTTGGTGCCTCGACTGTTGTATATGTAGGGGTAGCTGGGGCTAGACTGTTTGACACATGTCAAACATGCAAGCTTGCATGACCATGAATCCAGGTGTACAACATGTGGATTTTTGGGGATTTTGATTTGTTGATATCCAACTTTGTATGGCTTTAATAAGAAGACCTTACTCACATGATTTTTCATTATGTGGTTTTTCTCTAGTTGATGATGACATATAAGATGGTTTTGGTTTCAAAACAACTTTGGATTCTTCTACTTACTTAAAAACAATCTTATCTTTAGGTATACAATATGTTGGTTTGACAACAACAAAAAAGTTTCCTTAGATATGTAGAAACCTTCAGAGCCAGTGAATGCTGATTACTGCTGAGTAGAGTGAATGGATTAAAGCTTGCTTTCAAATATGATCTATCCTGCCTAAATGATCCATCAACCTCCTCTAAATACATTATCCCCTACTGTTAAATCAAGAAAAACACTATGAAGTGCTCTTGGATTAGCATGGTTACCTTTGTTGCTTCTTAGCTACATCCTTTGACACAAGGACACATAGAACCCCCAAAATAAGACATAGGGGATGTGAAAATATATAAATTTATTTATATATATGAAATAAAAAAATATTAAAATTACAGAAAAATAAGACATGCAGACATAAGGAGCTACATCAAACGCATCTGAATAGATTTTTGAAATTTTTTGGTGCCTCGACTGTTGTATATGTAGGGGTAGCTGGGGCTAGACTGTTTGACACATGCCAAACATGCAAGCTTGCATGCCCATGAATCCAGGTGTACAACATGTGGATTTTTTGGGATTTTGATTTGTTGATATCCAACTGGCTTTAATGCTGATTACTGCTGAGCAAGCTTTAATCCTTCAGCTTCTAAGTGAGGAAAAGGATAATTAAGAAGAGCCATAAACTACATTGAATGAAGATCAAGAAATCAAGCCTAATATGAAAAAAAAATTAAATAGCCACATAATCAACATGACAAGCATAAATGTTTTGCCTAGATGAAGAATGGTGAAAATACATGGACAAATAATTAAAAACAAGATATTGAAATTGGTTGATCAAGCTCTCTGTCGAGGTTCCATCTAGAAGTTAAGAGTGGGGGTAGCCACAATAATGACCTGGGTTCAAAACATCATTTTCCCACATTATATGTATGAATTGGCTAGCTTAACAGCCCCAACTTTACTTTAAAGTGGGGAGAGAATATGAATATCATGACTTATTTGATGTACACATTGACTGCATTCAAATCAAGTTTTGGGACAAATTTCTAGAATTACTAATGTCACAAGGATATCGGTTCTCTTGTTCTTTGAAAGTGTAAGGTCCTTATATGGTAGAGGGATTTGAGACAGAATATGCATAGAATTTATTTGCTTGCAGGAATGAGTGCGCTTAATGGCACATTGGCGGGGATAAGCACAGAACAGAACTGAGGTTCATGAGATTGAATTGTGAAGATTCCCTTGAAGCTCTTAACTGTGACAAGTCCCTTTCTTACTACCATTCATACTATGCAGTGATATGTTTTCTTGAGAATGAAAGCCATCGAAATTGATATAATCATGATTTGAGGCTCTGGTTTATTACAATATGTTGGTTTGACAACAACAAAAAAGTTTCCTTAGATATGTAAAAACCTTCAGAGCCAGTGAATACTGATTACTGCTGAGCAGAGTGTTTAGACAATGTAAAGAAGTTTCATAATCTTGCAGCAGGGTCTAGAGGATCATCATTTGAACATTTGAAAGTGGCATGATACTTATTTCACAAAGTGTAGCATTAAAGGGTCTCATTGACAACATTGAATACAACAGTGTCGTTGCAGTTATTAACCTATTGATTTTTACATATGTCAGAACTGAGGTTGAATAGAGGGTACTTGAAAAATTGGTACAGTGAAGCAGAGCATGTTGATGCTAGGGTTTGTTGCAGCACATTAGTCTACCAATCTATGATACTATCTATAGTTGAGCATCAATCAGATTGGTGGCATTTTGAGTTATGCTTGTGGAACATTTGATCCTTGGTACATATTGGATTCTCTCTAGACTATCTAGATTCTAGAGTATGGAAGATGATGTTAGGAACAATTCTAGAAAGGGCCAGGACTTTAAATCAGGATTACATAAGAAACCCTGACATAATCAAATTTGAAGCAAGCTACTCTAGTAGGTCCTGAAGCAGTTAAAATTTGGTAATAACGGTCTCAATATGAGAAAACTTGAAAGTCTCTTTTCTTTTCAGTTAAGAGAGAACCAGCCCCTTTGTGCAACCCCTATAATCATAAGGAACAGTGATTGAATCCTTGGAAAGCCCAGATTTTGTGATGCTTGAATAAAAGGGACCTTCATAAATTGGGTTCTGTTCATAGCCTCTGTTCTGTTTATGTTAGGTTCCTTTTAAAAAAAATACAATTACTACACATTAGTGCAAGGATCCAAACAATCATTGCAACAATTGTAATATTGATGGTTTCATTGGATATAAGTGTTGAAAGCTACATCTAGGGTTGAATCCAAATAAATATAGTTTTTCCAAGAAGAATAACATATTAGATATGGATTCATTCAACCTAATAGAGTGTAGCATGGATGTAAATGAGAAGACTGTCTACACCTCAGTGCAAAAGGAGTTGAATATGAATATCCTTCATAGCAAGGAAGAGAATGAGATGACTAAATTATTCCAGATTAATACTCAAGTAAAAAATACCACGGTGGATGCTCTATTCGATTTTGATTCATTGGAAAAACTCACAGCAAAAAATCAAGTCAACAAGCTTGTGTTAGATGTTCATGATTATTTGAACCACTATCCATTGGAATGGGTGAATAGAGATGTAGAGCTCAAAGTCACTAAATAGTGTAAGGTCAAGTTTACTATAAGTGCATATTTTATGAAATGGATTTATATATAATACTCCTTGATGTGTGTGGTATAGTGTTTGGAAGCCCTTACATGTACACAAGGGATTGATCTTCATGATCAGGGAAAACTAGCACTTATTGATCAAGGATGGGGAAGTATTTCATCATCAATGTGGAAAAAGGTAAGTAGAAGGTCTCTCTAGTAAGTTCCAACCAAGCCAAAAATCGATCACTTTTAGTGGAAAATTTGTATTATTTTTCTTGAGAGATAATCAACCAAGGGATGAATTAGTAAAAGGAATCCATAGAGAGATGTAATGAAGAGCAGAAATAATAGTTAGAGGATTTATTGTATGTGTATAGAGAAGTGCTCGAAGAGCCTAAATATTTACCAACTAAAAGGGAAGTGGGGCACAAGATACAATTGTTTCCTAATTCCCCATTACCAAATATTGGGTTGTATGGATAGTTTATTTTGGAAGGAGATAAAGTGAAGAAACATTTGCAATAACTACTAGAGTAGGGAGTAATTAGACAAAACACATCATCATATGGGTCACATAGCATCATAGTTCCCAATAAGGATGGGACTTGGTGAATGTGTAACGAATTTACTTTGGAAGGAGATAAAGTTAAGAAACAATTGCAATAACTACTAAAGTAAGGAGTATTTCAACCAAGCACATCATCTTGTGGGTCACTATCATCATCATACCCAACATAAACATAAACAGAACAGAGGCTATTGATAAAACAGTCACTATCATCATAGCAGTGAAAGTTTGCTACCTGTGAACAATGAATGAAACCAATATCTAGTGGTAACAACAACCTCCAAACACGTTAGAAGGCAGTGAAGTTACAGGGCTAACCTGGTCATGACAAGGGTCTCTAAGATGCGTTTGGTGTGGTGAGACCCCCACAACACGTGGAGATATTTCCTTAACAGAGGTTGATCATGATGCTAGCTTGGTTCAAGGTTCATATACTTACTCTGTTTGTTCTGCTGCTACGTATGCATATATATGCTCTTAGGTATACTACTAGGGCAAATTATCCATGCTTACAAGTAGTGGAAAGACTGAACTGTAAGTCCCATCATAAGTAGTCAAAATGGCCATAGATTTTGTTCAATAGCACAATGCCTGACCTGCAAAACATAAACCCCGTTTGTTAATAACATCTGGAGCTCCTTCTATTAGGGGATCTCCCTTCTACTAATTATTTCCAAAGCTCATATTTCATCTCAAATTCTGGGCTGTTTATATATTGTGTCATCCTTTCTTGTCTTCCTCATTGCAGTCTTTTATTATCAGGTGGAAATGTGCTTCTGAATTGGGTCTACATGGTCTTCTAGCATATGAATGGGACAATTTTGTTAAGAATCTTATTCTCAATGGTCTAATCTTATCATAGGAGGATGGTTCAATTGCTTGTGCTTGGAACACCTCATTTGGGAAAATAACTTCTTGCCATGCCTATAATTCTATATCAGCATGTTCTTCCCTTCCCATGGTAAATTGGTGGTATAATAAGTTCCGGGACTGTCTTATTGCTCCAAAAATGAAATTATTCATATGGTTGGATTTAGAGAATTAGATATAACCATGGGACCCTCTATTGTGCAAAGGATTATCTAGGCCAAATATATGTATCCTCTATTCAAAGGACTTTGAATATGTCAATCACTTATTTTTTCTGTGTGATTTTTCCATGGAACTTTGGACTGCAACCGTCACGTTATTTAATATTTTGGACCTTGTTCCAATGTATCATATTGACCATTTCCTTTTCTTATGTGAGAAAAACATGGGTAATTATAAATCCTTTCCTATCTTCATCGCTTGGGGTGTCTAGAAGGTTCAGAATAAACATATCTTTGAAAGCAGAGATCTCTGACATCCTGCCTCATATTATGGGTTTCTTCTCTGTATGTCAAGCCTTTGAATCCTCCTCGTAGTCACTCCTTATGCTTCCCTCATAGTCCTCTATCTATAAATGTAGGTTTCTTTGATGATGCATATCATTTAGGTGTATCTGGAGGGGGTGCCATCAGTTTCCTCCCTAGAAATGGGTCTTATCATATTTGGTTGAATATTGGTTCAGAGTCTAATACCAAGGCAGAGGTTTCTGTAGTTTGGGCCCTTTTATATATTGAAACATCATTGAACATTATCTCCTGTCAGATTTATGGAGATTCCAAGTGTGTGATGGACTGGATAATGGAGAAGGGGAATTTTAAGGTTCTTTCCCTCAAGCACTAGATGTAACATATTTAAATTCTTAAGGGTCTCTTTCATAATCTACTATTCTAGCATATTTTGAGGGAATGTAACCAACATGTGGACTATATGTCCAAAAAATATCTACGGGTGGAGGAAGGCCACTTTTTATTTGAAGAACCAGGAGGCTTACAATTATTGAGAAGGGGATATGTTCATATCCCCAGTGATCTTCAGTTGGCTCACTTCTTTTGATATGTCAAGAAATTCTATCCTTTTTGTCATCTTATGAATAAAATATTTTTGTTTGAACTGGTTATTCTTGTTTGTAACTAGGATTTTAATGTTCCATACTATCCGGGTTTTTATCTTTTTTAGTAATTTTATCCATGTTCTACAAAGTTTATAGATGTTCTTTTCATGTCCATTTTTGGTCCCTGTTAGTTAATTTTGTGATGGATGTTGTTGTTGGCATTGGTGATGTGCATACCTTTGAGGTTTTTTGGGTCATATATATGTAAATGTACTCCTCTTTCTTAATGAAAAGGATGATTTATCTTCTCTAGAAAATATTACCCTATAAAAGGGTTGGTGTTTAGGAGTTACGAGACTCAGCAATTTTTCAGTTACGAGTCAGACTAACCCATATTCCTGTACTCTGTTTTCCTACATGACAAAGTGATAAACAGAGGAAATGAAGATTTTTTTGAATATTTCCACCATTGATACAACCCATATGCAGTTCTAGGCAGGCAGGTAGAAACCATGTTTCTACCCCAAAAGATCAACCATATGAAAAGGATGATCGAGTACATGGAGGCAAGGCTTAACCCTACCCTCCTCCTTCAGGGCTCCTGATATTTCTCAACAAAATATGGCAGTGAAAGTTTGCTACCTGTGAACAATGAATGAAACCAATATCTAGTGGTAACAACAACCTCCAAACACGTTAGAAGGCAGTGAAGTTACAGGGCTGACCTGGTCATGACAAGGGTCTCTAAGATGTGTTTGGTGTGGTGAGACCCCCACAACACGTGGAGATATTTCCTTAACAGAGGCTGATCATGATGCTAGCTTGGTTCAAGGTTCATATACTTACTCTGTTTGTTCTGCTGCTACGTATGCATATATATGCTCTTAGGTATACTACTAGATATACTACTGGAACTAGAACTGCTAGTGTTGCTTCAAAAAAAATTAGTGAATTAGCAATAACATAGTAGTGAGCTTGAGTGGACCCTCAGGGGGACTCTACACCAGCTAGGATCTGTCCAAGTTAGATATCAAGCACACTTTCACAACCCAACACTGGATACTCTACACCAGATAGGATCTGTCCAAGTTAGATATCAAGCACACTTTCACAACCCAACACTGGATATTCACTGAGTTTGGAAGGAAATAAACTTTAAAAAGATTGCAGATCTATTTGATTGAGAAATCTTCGGAACAACATGCAGATTTAATTACACTACAACACATTCCTTGCTGAAAAATGATCCTTTAAATAGAATGCAGATCTATCTTATTCCCCACTATTTTCACCATCTTCCCATACACTATCAACAACTCGCAAAACAACAAGGAGATCAATACTTTTCATTTCCAGAGAAATACCACCTACCACATTATCAATAGTTTCAAAAGGGAATCAGTTTCTTTATACCACAGATGGCAAAGTTCCTTTAAGGGGTACTCCTTTGGGGATCCTATTATTAGACTTTGTGGGTGGTCCATTTATTGGAAACACCAAATGAACTCTATCAAACTTGCAATCTGTGCCTCCTCCTTGTAGAGTTATATAATGTGTTGTAGAACCTTTCTCATAATTCAACCTAGCTAGTTGTCTGCCACTGCATTTTTACCTCAAGATATCACTTCTTTGGAAATGGCTCTAAGGTTTGCATAAAATTATGAACCCATAGTTAAATAGGAACCTCCTATATCTCCTAATGACTTCACAGTAATACATGTATCCCATTGGATTGGAAGTACCACCGAATTGTAGGGGCTGGTTGACAGAACTGGATTCCAAAATGTCATTACCTAGTGGAGCCCCAATTTCTGGTAGGCCTTTATCATTAAGTACCTCTATCATATCATGCCATGAGTGAAACTTGATTTGATGTGCTTACCCACCATTACATGGGGGCCTTTTCCAAATTCATATACATTGTTGCAACCCTTTGCTCAGGCACAATCTACTCCACCACTTGTTCCAAAGATTCTTTCATGGTGTCAGTTGTGCCATTAAACTCAATATCTTCTTAAGCTCTGCACTAATCCACCTAACTATTTTCAACATCATGCAATGCCAAAAAAAAATTACAGTCTATTCAAGAGTGATTAAAATCTATATTTATCTTTTTCCATAGATCAGACACTGACACACAAGACAGAGTTCCGAGTCATCATTGTGCTCATACAAAATAAAAATTCAACCTTTCTTACACAAAGGCACAAAAAGAGTTGAAATATGGGCATTTGTTTGGAATTCACTCTATGTGCCACTGTACCCAGTTAGTTTTATTGTTATGTTTATCTGGTTTTACTTATAACACTTAAAAAGAGGATGAGAATGGAAACAGTAAAGGAGTAGAGAAACATCTTCCTCTGCGATAACAGCAGCTATGGTGGAATGGTAAACGCTCCTCGCATATTCACACCTTGGAAACCTTATCTCGAAATGAAGCTAGTCCTCACTTGCATTAGAGCAAATCCATTTGAACCTTGTTGGGCCTTGAAAGAGAGATCAAATTTCTCCAAACACCTCGTAAACAAATATTCTTGTAAATTTTTTATATTTTTTAATAAAAAACAGCTGAAAGGTAAGATAGGCCCCATATAGTTGACTCAGTAATAAAATTTAATTATTTTTAAATTAGATTTTTTTCATACAAAACATGTCTGCTTGAACAGAACATACTGAAAAGGAAGATAACCCGATAACCCCATATAGTTGACTTAGTAATTAAAATTTTAGGTTTATATGGTATCAAATTCCTCATCAAATTTCTTTCCACATCATCCAGTGGTAAAAAATATATCGAAGAATTCAATATATTTTAATACACAATATATATATTTTTAATTTTTTTACATAAAATTTTATGTTTATCATATCAAATATTTTATATTTATAAGAAAGATTAAGTTTCTAAGAGTTTAATATCTTTTAATATGTAGCATATATTTTTAATATCTTTTAATATGTAGCATATATTTTTAATAGACAATATATTAAAGGGAAAAATAATAAGATAACTTTTTTGTAAGTTAGTAAAGTTTCAATATATTACTAAATAAACATACAATACAAAAATAGTAGTTGGTTTACCAAACCAGTTGTAGAAGAAGATTCTCTTTGTCACACATTTAACCAGACATGCCATTAGATTTTTCTGTCTTTACTTTCCCTTATATAGTTCAAAAAAGTTCCCCTTCCCACTACTACTATATGTAGGTCTGCCTATCTGAATAGCTATATAGCTCTGATCTTCAGACCTAAACTTGACAAAATAACTACAATACTACCTATATAACATAACACAAAACTAAACAAAAGATTGGTCGATGCCATGATCAACTAACACAATATTATTTGCTTGGAGTTGTTATCGTCGTTGGCCCCATTGTTGGGTCCTCCACAAGGGTTGTCGCTGGAGCCTCTAGGGTTGCCAGTGGACAGCCGCCTGCAGCGCAAGCCTCTCGAACTCGATACTTCCTCAAGCGGGCGAAATCTCCTATCTCTACACCCATCGATATATCCACATTATCGATATAATTTAGATAGATTGAGAACATTTTGTTAAGATCCCCAATTCTGCCAACATGCAATTTCTCTATGTTAACCAAACCCTTGAGAGCCTCTTCAATTCCTTTTAGGCATTGGTCTATAGATTTTAACTCGATTTCTGTCTCGAGTTGCCTCTTTTTCCTCTACTCTGCTGCCTCTGCTTGCAGCTTTTCCACTAGAGTCTTGACATGCCAAGCGGTCTCCAAGGTCTTTTGGTACACAGTCATCTATGTTTTGGATTTCCCTGTGTTGATGATCCAATCTCCTTCCTCCTCTATTCTACCATCAAAGATAGCCCTACAATGTCTTCGAACCTCACTCTCCCAGATTTCCACTATATCCTTCCCTTTTGTGTGACTGTTTAGCAACAACCTCCGCTGCTTCCTCCATGCATGTCTGTTTGCAAAACTCAAAGCCCTGAGCATCCGCGGGAACTACCTCTTGGCCTACTAGCATCACTTTAGCTCTTACTCATTGCACTCCCTGATAACTGAATTTCCCTCATAGAAATTACTATCACCAACTCACAATTACACCACCTTTCAGTGTTTTGCCTTATGTCGATGAAGCTTGCTCCCTAGCTATGATTTAAAGATGACACCCCGGATGAGACTTGCCTCGCCGATATTTGAGTACTTTCCCTCTCAATTTTTAGTAACTCTGACCTGCTAGCGATGTTGTTGTTCATTCGTGTGTACTTGTGGACGTCCTTCCTCTCATTTTCCCTTGCCAGCGGTTTGTTCAAAATCATAATCACCCTGACCTTGCTCTTGTATGTTTCCCCTCTTGATTTCGTACCTTCCCACTCCTCTTGCCACATCTCCTATTAATGAGACGATCACACTAACAATCTATTATGGGGGAAATCCTCTCCTTCCCATGATTAACCATCACTCTATCCTTGTATTGCAGACACATACCCCTTCTCGTTTCCTAAGTATGTCCATAATGAAGGATTATTTGTTCGTATGAACTGGTAGATCACTGTCCTGATTCGGGCCCACCCCTTCTCTATCAACCTACCTTAATGGCGTGGAGTGATCTCTCTCTGCCAACCTTTGGCTTTCCTCCTTTAGCTAGCCCTCTGAAAACTTGCACATCACGTCGGTGAGCAAATGGACATTATCTACCCCTTTATTTTCCACCCTATCCACCAACACATTCGAAAACCACTGAACTAAGGTGAATTCCATGGTTTTCAACACCTCCAGATGTTTTTGAATGCGTTGGATTAATGGGGGCAAGTGCCAGTTCCATGTTACTTTACTTATTTGTGTGCCACATTGTAACTTACGTGTCACTTGAATGATAAGAGGTGCGGTTCCTACTAGGTCTGGTTCCATGGGAGTTTGCATGGGCTTACAACCATTCATATGGGATTTCTCAATAAGTGTCTTGGCATATTTTCTTTTATATACAAATATCCGGTGATGTGTTTGTCACACCTCCAAACCAAGACACTAATGCAATAGACCAAGATCGGTCATGTCAAAGGACCTTTTCAAATCTTGCCAAAATTCTCTTCTCATAACTGCCTGTGATTACTAAGTCATCGACATACACAACGATGATCACAATATCCCCCCTTGATCTTTGCAGTAGAGGTTAGGATCATAAGGGCTTCTCTTTCAGCCGTGCTGTGCAAAATGCTCATCAATTTGTATAGAAAGTTCCCACAATATATTCCGTTTAAGCAAAATATAATGCTTAATATTTTGCAAAATAGATACAAATGGATTACTGCGATGTAGTAATATCTCCGAAAGAGTATCTAAAAGCATATTTTCAAGATATTTACACCATGCAGAGGTAAAAAACCAGGGCATATATGTTTAAATCCCTCCCATCAAAGTACCTTGAGGTCCCTCTAATGGTGCAAGCCTAGAAGAACTCCAATTAGGAAAAAATTGTATCAAACCTTGAGGATAGGGTGAAACAATGGAATGTCAAAGCCCTAAACCTGGGTGGTCATCTGATTCTAACAAACACAGTGCTACAAGCTATTCCAAGGTATATGTTATCTATCCTCCCTTCTCCCAAAAGATCTGGGACATCCAAAGGAACTTCTTGTGGCGAGGGGTAGAGGTGAAACGAAAATGGGCGCTAGTGGCCTTAAATAGAGTGCAAACCAAAAGATGCAGGTGGGCTAGGTCTTCAAGATCCAGAGGTAACCAACAAAGAAAATGGAGCAAAATTATGGTGGAGATGGTTAAAAGGGGGGTCATCACCTTGGGAAAGGCTTTGGAAATCAAAATATGCACCTAATTTCCATACAAAAAAGTTAGTTTGGTTATCAAGTTCCACTCAGGGGTTGGCAATTTGGAATTTAGCATGGAATAAAAGAGGTATAATGCAAAAACACTATTCTGGGAAATCAGAAATGGAAAGGAGGCCCTATTTTGGGATGATGCGTGGTAGAAACAAGCTAAGTTATGCAGGGAGGAATGGCATCCCTTCAAACTAAGCACAAAAATATAAGAGTATAGAGAATTCTACCAATTCTAGGATCAAGGACTAGAAAATAACAAATGGAGGCGATGGAATTTTAATATCTTTCAACGGCCAACCTAGAATGACTTAGCTATTCAGTATCTAACAGAGGAACTAAGAAAATTAAGAATTATGTTCAATAATGAACAAGACCAACTCAAATGGGGGAAAAAAGAAGATGTGGAGTTCAATCTCAAGGAAGTCAAAGCTTATCTTAGTGAGGGATATACTGGTACAAATGATCCATCGTGGAGAAAACTGGATGGTGCCACATTGGCCATAAATTTAAATTTTCATGTCATTGATTTTACACCAGAAGGTCCTAACTCAGGACAAAGTTATAAAGAGAGGATTTATAGGTTCCTCTTTGTGTTTCCTCTCCGAAAACACAAAAGAGAGGCTTAATCATTTACTCAAAACCTGTAACTATATGGAGGCACTATGGGACTAATTAGCCTCAATATTTAGATAAAGAAACCAAAGTCGAGAGAGCATACAAGAAAAAATAAAGAAATATCGGGTGCATTATACAAAAAACGAGGTGGTGAACCTTACCTGAAATTTCATTCGATGTTTCATCCTTTGGGAAATTTGGAAGGAACACAATAGATGAATATTCTCTTATAATAAGCTTCATGTTGACAACCTAGTGGAAGGAAAAATGTGTCAGCTAAAGGAAACATTAATTAGTACGGGAAATCAACCATTAGAGGAACAACCACCCCCCCAAGGAAACACAAATTTTGAAGTGATGAGGCTTCATGTTTTTCACCCTGTTTTCCCCAAAATAAATATATTCTAGCAGGAAGAATTATTCATTACTTTCCCCTCTTACAAGCAAACACTCGACAAAAAAAGGATTTCACACCTCGGAGTTTTTTTGTAGGATAAAGGGAAACGTGAGTGGGTATCCTGCAGTACTTGCATTGGTCTTATTAGCATTACGCCACTTTTCATATGGGTCTTCACAACAAATAATCACCATTACACTTTGTTGATTTGTTTTAAAAATAAACATAACACCCAATAGATTTCTTTTGGGATGCAATGTTTTTGTTGGTAGTATGATTGTATTTGTGCCACATGTAAAGCTAATATGCGTTAAATTTCTTTCACCTTGCAATATTTTGATTGGAAATGTGTCTGTGTTTGGGCTAGAAACTATGCTAGATTTCTTTTGCTTTGCAATAGTGTTGTTGTCAATTTGGTTGTTTATGATAAAAGGAAATCTAGCAAGTGTTAGATTTCCATCACTTTGGCAATGTTATTGGAAATGTTGTGCTTGTGTTTGGGCTAGAAGTTGTGTTAGATTTCTTTTGCTATGCAATGTTGTTGTTTTCAATTTGGTTGTTTATTATAGAAGGAAATATAACACGTGTTAGATCTCTTTCACCTTGGTAATGTGCTTTTGTTTGTGTTAGAAGGAAATATAGCATGCACTAGATTTCTTCTGACATAAAATGTTGTTATTGGTAGTATGCTTGTATTTATGCTACATGTAAAGCTAGCATGCGTTAAATTTATTTTACCTTGCGACATTGTTGTTGGAAATGTGATTGTGTTTGTGATAGAAGTTGTTGGATTTTGTTGGCTTTTGTTTGCCCTACAATGTTATTGTTTCCAATGTGCTTTTGTTTGTACTAGAAGTAAATCAATCGTATGCTAGATATCTTCTACACTGCAATGTTATTTTTGGCAATGTGATTGTGTTTGTGCTACAATAAACTCTAGAATGTGTAAGATTTCTTTTACTTTGAAATGTTTTTGTGAGCAATATGCTTCTATTTACGTTAGAAGAAAATTTAGCATGTGGTGGATTTCCTTCGCCTTAGAATATTGTTATTGGCAATGTGTTTGTGTTTGTGCTAGAAGGAAATCTAGCATGTGCTAGATTTATTTGACCATGTAATGTGGCTTCTAGCAATATGCTTATGTTTGTAGTAGAAGGAATGATATTGATTGTTAGCTTTCATTTGAGGAAACAATGTTTCATTACATACAACATGACAACCATAATATTTTTATTTTTTCATTTATATTACTTTTTCGGAAGTTGTGTGTTTTTGGGGAAATATAAAGTCACACTTTACACGGTTCATTCTTTTAATTACAAGTTACGATGTAATTGTTGTTACAGAATTGATGCAAGCTACAATGGAAAATATAATTTTGGCAAAAGGGGACTATTTTGATCTCCTTATTAATGATCAAGTCATTGGGCTAGCAAGGGTTGAATCTGCAGAGTCTGGAACTTATTATGTTGGAAAAAAGGTTAATGTTGGTTATGTTGCAATTTTGATAATTGATCTCATTCAACCACATTTGATTGATGATGATGTTAATGAAGGGGACATACATCCATGGAAGATTGTGGATTTGAGACACCACATAGGTAAATCAAAATATTGAAGCATGTGTTATATATTTTTGATACTATAATAAATGTTCTTTTTTTGAGTAAATACTAACATTATTTACATTTGTTTATAGGTACAAATGTTTCTTCTACATTTTCTATTGGAGACAAGGTAAATCTTCTACAACATGGAGTGAAGGTGGGCGAGGGCTCCATATTCAATACAGAGCTTGGGCATAAAGTGTATCGAAAGATGGTAAAGAAAGGATGCATAGTGGTTAAAATTGAAAAGGTGTTAAAACATAATGTTCCTCTACCACATCCAACAGGGTTTGAGCATACACTTGGGGGTGCATTAGAATCTTATGAAATTTGGCCAGAATCAGATTTGGAGCCTCACTGTCATGATCATGCCATAAATATTGCCCACGATAGGGTTAAATTCATATGTGCAAAGGTTTCTCTTACACATGAATGCATCGGAACAAGCATGTGCATTGCCAAAGGAATGCTAGTTCATGTCCGTGAGGATGACATTGTTGAGGGTGAAACACTAGGTGAAATGGATTTTGGTGTTTTTCTAGAAGAGATAGATGGAAATTGTGAGATATGCAAAATTGGAGATAAGTATATACATTGTTTGGTTAGATGGCCAATAAATAAGTTGGTGGACAACAAAGGTGTGATATTAAGGGTCAAGGAAAAGTTCAAGAAACCAACCAAAGAAATGGTGATATGGGATGTTATAGAGGACACAAATCCCTTAAACAAATGGGATGGGTACCTTTGTAATGAAAAAGATAGAAACTAAATTGATATGAATGTAACAAGGCCATATAAAAGGATTAAACGAGTTATGGCTACAAAAAAAACTGCAAAATGTCAAACAAAAATAGATGAAGAGAAAGAAATTTGACTTTTGGCAGCAGATGTATGTTGTAGAAAAGATTGTCTTCAACATGTCGATAAGAAGTCCATTACAGGTGCTAGAAGGGGTATGAGACAAATAAATACAAATGGTATTAGAGAATTTGTCTTGAATTCACTCATGTCAAACACAGTGATGTCAAGCGGCCATGGCCATGGCAATGGCCTACCACCTATTGCTAGAAATGTAAAGGACATGAGATTTAATGGGAATATTATTTGTAAGAAAGCATGGTATAAGATACATAAAATTCCTCAAAGCACATTCTATAACTACCAGCATTATTTCCAACATGGACAGATCAAAGTTATTCATGGTAACACCAACACATGCAAAGCACGAGCTCACATAGTGGCAGCTATAGAAATATTGCACAAAATTGTAATGGATAATTCAGTTTTTTCACCAAATCAAACACGTCAAGTGGAAGAAGATGGAACATCTGCTCCTTTAAGACTGCTTCCTTCGACTTACACACAAAATTCTTTGTTAAAAGAGATCAATGAGGCTCTTCAAAAGCTCAATTACCCATCAATATCACAACCAACAATGAGCAAGATCTGGAATACTAAGTTTCGAGATGTGGAATTTTCAAAGAACACCAACTTCAGTAAATGCAGTGAATGTATTGTGTTGAAAGCACAAATGAAGTCAGCAACTACAAAAGAGTTGGAAGAAAAGGCACAAGGTAGGTTCACGAAACATAACAAGATTGTTATGTGTGGAAGATATTGCTACTATGCCCATAGAATTATGTCAGAGCGGTTTCCAAAGGAGTATTTGAGCATTATCCATGATAAAATGGAAAAAAACAAAGACATCAATCCCAAGGTTACGTGTCAAATCAAAATCTGTTGTAGGAATAAATTTGGGTTTGTCATTGACAGGTATGCTTACACATGGGCATAAGGCGGGAGGTTTTGGTCATTTCTCCTTACCATTTGTCCATGTGGGATCACAATTTACTATTACATCCCTTGCAAAGTGCTTAAGGGACCTTGAAGACCCACAAATGGATATGTATGGTGATCTACTTTATGAAAGTGGAATTTCAAGAAACCCACTTACAAATGCATTACTTGACACCTCTATTTACCCAAAATGTCAAGGGTACAAGGATGATTTTATATCTCATGGAAGTTCAAAAAGTCAAAATGTTGATTTTAAACCTCTTCCTCCACATTTGTTGTTACAGTTAGACAATGCAGCAAGTGATAATAAGAATCGCTATCTTTTCATGTTTCTATCACTTTTAACTGCACTTGGTGTCTTCATCACTATTGAGGTTGGTTTCTTGCCTATGGGGCACACCCATGAAGACATATATGGAACCTATGGAAGAATGTCTTCCAACCTAAAAAGTAAAGATATTTATTCTTTACCTGAAATGATGGATACATATCGCATAATTGAAGAAAATAGAGTGTTTCCACCTACACTTATTGACAAGGTCTAAGACTTCAAAAGTTTCCTTAGTGGATACATTAAGGAGGGAAAAAATGCACTAGTTGGACATCTTAATGTTCAATACTTCCAATTTATTATACTCAATGATGTTCCAGTACTAAGGTATAAAGAATCAATTAGAGACTTTGAGTGGTCAGAACCAGTTGAGTTATGGAATATAGATGATGAAGGTCGACCTATAATTCCCATAGGGAAGCCATCTCTCTTAGCTTCCAAACAGAATGATGTCTATTTAAAAGAACTAAAGGAAGGGATAAAATCATACATAAAAATGTGGAAAGACACTATTGGGAATGAGGATTCACCAATTGTTACAGAGGAATGGAAAAATAAAGTGGTGTATTGGGAAAAAGTTCTTGATACATTAGATGGAATCTATAATGATCATAGAATAATAGATGGAAATGATTCATCTTCTGAGAATTTCTGGCCCAAGACAAGGCACATTGTTGATGTTGATCGTAATGCACTCCAAGTAATCTCAAGTATTATGGATGGAGATTTTGATAATGCGATAGATGAACCAATATATGTTGGACCCAAATGCAACAAGCCAAAGCCAACATTCAATCCGATGATTGATGTTGAGAAAGGAAAGATGTTGCTAGTTAGATCAGGAAATGAGGATGCAGGTGAGATGATTTGGATGGCAAAATCCATCTCAAATATCTTTAGGGATAATGAAAGTGAGAATCTTCATGTAAAGGTTGACTGGTGGAAGCCTATGTCAGGGAAATACAATGGAAAATTTTTAGAGCAATATTGGGTACCAAATCCTGATGACAAAGAACTTGGCTCTATTCCAATTAATACCATAGTGTGGGCATGGATGCCAAAGAAAGAACATTGCAAGAAGACCAAGATAAATAAATATGGTGTAGAAGCCATTCTTGATCTACTTGAGCGATTATCTTAAGAGTAGGTTTATATGATACATAAATGTAATTTTTTTTTGGAGGATCTATTAATATACATTCAGACACATTTTCCCATATTTGTTGTATAAATATTCTCTTCATATTTTTTTTGAAGGAGTTTTATATTATTTAATAGTTCAATGTAGTCATGTGTTATACAAATTACATGACAATGCCATAAAATATTTAAGTTTTCAAAGCTTTATTTGACCAGCATGACTTCTCACCGTATCAAATATGCGTAATAAAATTCAATAATGCACCTAAAAACATCTTCTAAACTTGTTATATTAAAACAACAGTGGGGTACCTAATTAGTATTATATTTAATATAAACCATTTAAACACTTAATGAATAAATGCTAGATGCTTGATATAATGTTTGAGGTGAGTTTTCCTTAATTTTCCTTATTATAATTGATATAATCAAATTCCCTATTTTGTTGCATGTTAATTTATAAAAAAAATATTTTGATCATTGAACAACACAACTAGAATTATAAAATATTTCTACTTATAGATTTTGAAGTGGTGCGAACATTATACTAGTATAATTAATTTGTACTCAACTTAGGAAAAGTAGTTAGTGTCAATTTAAAATGGTCAATAATAGTAAGAAAAACAATATTAATATATTGTTAAATAACTTTATAGGTAAGATTTTTTTTACACAATCTAGTATTCATGGTCATATTTAATACATAAATATAAATGTTAATGGTAATAGAAATAATGTAAGGAATTTAAGTTTTAGATGAATGTTAATATGTTCTTTTCAATATAGTATCCTTAAACATTACAGGGATAAAAACTAAACATGTGTAATAAATATCTTAATCATTTTTCTCTCTTTCTTGTTGTATTTGAAAATAATCAAATTGTACTACTTTGTTACTATTCTAATTCATGATTGATTTTGATCATTAAAATGATTAGTAATTGAGACGAGAGGCTCATTTTACAGCCCAATATGGGGGGATGTGTAAGTTTGTCTATCCGTCTATGCCCGTTTAAAATAAAAATTATGTTCTAAATAGAAAAATATAAAAAAAGAATATTTTGTAAAGTAATTAGAAGTAAAAAAAAATGTGTGAATCAGAGGTTTAAATCTTATAATTTTCAAAAGTAACTATTGAAGATTTATGTTAACTAATTTATGTCAATATCAACTTCATATATATCTATATATATATAAAAAAAATTCTTATGGTTAAAATTATTATTTGTTCGTATATATACTCTATTTAGCATTCAAAAATATAGTTTCAACAATTAAAAATAACACATTGTATCTTTCACTCTAAATGTGTTTGCACTTGAAATTTGATCCCTACATCTGCACTTAAAATGGATCTATGATGGTATATATTGGACACATTACTATGATCATTTGTCATTGAATAACTTTATACTTAATATATAGCTTGCATATTAATATATTATTCATTAAGTAAGCCTCAACCAACTTCGTTTCTTACATAAAACTACAAATAATAAATAAAAATAAATTATATTCAACATTTAATTTGATCCTAAAAAAATATTTTCTCCTTAACTCTAAAATGGTGCAAATAGTATGTAATGATGATGGTGATAATAATGATTATCATCCACTAAGACCAAATATGGTATATAAGAAGGTAAAAAGATATTACTAAAAGTTATTTTGAATTTTAAATTGTGCCAACATTGTTTTAGTAATAATCGTAAATCAACATATACATGATATTTACTATATCGGATTATCGGTTAATAATAGTTACACACACATCATTATTTTCATAAAAATAACCTTAACAAACTTATCTTTTTAATATAAACCATAAAAATATTAAAATAGATAATATAAGGAATCCAATATTAATATGTGAAATATTTTCTTTTTCAAGTTTATATAAATTTGTTTTATAAAGTTTATCATGATAATTTTTAAACAAAAAATGGTGAATATCTATATAAAAATTAGTGAACTAAGTGGCTTTCTAATTCCTCATTTCGAAAAAATATAATCTAGTTAAAGTTCTAAATAATGGTATATATTGGACACATTACCAAAAATTTCATTTGTCATTAAATAACTTTATACTTCATATATATCTTGCATATTAATGTATTATTCATAAAGCGAGCCTCAATCAACTTCTTTATTAACATAAGTGTACAACTAATAAATAAAAATAAATTATGCTACTACTCACATTCAACATTTAATTTGATCATAAATTTATTTTTCTCCTCAACTCTAAAATGGTGCAAACTTTCTACAATAGTATGTAATTATGATGGTGATAATGATGATTATCATCCACTAAGACCAACTATGGTAAATAAGGAGATAAAAAGATATTATTAAAAGTTATTTCGAATTTTATTGTTATGCTGAAAAAGCATTAAAAGAAGTGTTTCAATGTCATCATAATTTTGTTTAGTTAAACAATCAAAAAGGTTGGTACCGTCACAAATATATTGAAATTTAATTCTAATACGAGTATAAACTCGATGCTTTGAGGGTTTTTTAATCTTCAACCATAATATAACTAGTGTTGCAAAGGTGACAGACTTTTAAATTGTGCCAACAATGCCTTAGTAATAATCATGACTTTTCACATACATGATATTTACTATATCAGATTATAATTAAATGGATTAATAATAGTAACATATGCATCATTATTTTCATAAAATAACCTTAACAAACTTATTTTTTACTATAAACCATAAAAAATATTAAAATAGATAATGTAAGGAATCCAAGATTAAAATGTGAAATATTTTTTTTAGCAAGTTTATATAAATTTGTTTTATAAAGTTTATCATGATAATTTTTACACAAAAATGGTGAATATCTACATTAAAATTAGTGGATTAAGTGACTTTCTAATTCCTCATTTTGAAAAAACTTAATTTAGTTAAAGTTCTAAATTCTAGATCCACTGAATACTTCCATATTTAATGAAATATGTGTTTCTTCACCCTTGTTTTGTAAATTTTATTCTGGGTTAGCTAGTGATAGGCCATATGGCGCAAAATTTTCTTCTCTTTTTTGGCTTTCTCAGGCATCTTCTCAAGGTGAATTTTAGCTCTTTGCAACCATGATTCTTGGTCAGCTTCAATTTCTTTCTCAAGGGAGGTAATCTTAATCTTTCTTTTCTTTGCCTCTTGCCTATTTTGTCTAATCATTTGCAGCTCCATAATAGCTTGCTTATCTTCCAATTGCTTGTTTTCCTACTCAAGAAAGTTGATGAACAATTTGGCCCTCTCAAGGTTAAGTGATAAGGCTTGTATTTCAGCCTCCTTCTCTTTGATAATCATGTCTTTGAGTCTTGAGCTTTGAGAGCCCAAATCAGTCACATCCTCCTCAATCAAAATAAAATCTCTGTCTTGCCGTTTAGGAAGGACCTTCTCATGCATCCTTTGCTTCCCTTTGCCTTTGCTCTTTCACTGCTGGCCAACCTGTATAGCTGGAGAAGAAGGCAAATCCCCTTTCACACCTGGTGAAGATAACATTTGCCTATGGTCTGGTGAAGAAAACGAGACTCCTTCCACCTCTAATGGAGATAGTGCTCACCTGGCAGCAGCAAAAATCCTCTTCGTGCCTCTCTCATAGGTGACAAACACCAACACACCTATAGTTTCATTCTCATGAACACCTGGCTGTCCTGATGGCCCCCCTTCCTATTGAGGTCCCGATGGAATCACCTGAGGGCCTTTGAAAATATCATGGGCAATAAAGGTATCCCATGGTATGTTCAGCAAGCTTAGATGATGCAAAACAACAATTTTAATTATTGAGAAGCGGTAAATGTTGTTAAATTGTTGAGGAAAAGGTTTCCTTTGCACATAGAGAGCCATCTTCTCAATATTCCTGCATATAAAGTATGGAAGGTTCATCATCCTTACTCTTGTGAAATGCATCAACAATCTGAAATGATATGTATATAGGCAGGAAAACCTTCCTTCACAAGTGAAATACTTGATGATGAGTTTCGTGAGAGGAGCATAAGTGTTCTGCAAGTATTTGAAAGGAAAAACCCTGTTGATTTGCCTGTGATATCTAGCCTTAATGTAAGGCTTATAATATTCTCTGCCCACATGCTGCCCCTTATTCCACTGTTCACGTACATTAGGGATGCATGTTGCTGCTGAAATGTTGTCAGGTGTAAAGGTGAAAGAGACACCAACAAGGTTCACTTGGGCATTGTGGAGATGAATAAAAAACAACCTAGAAAGTTCATAATGAAATTTCACCCTCTCTACCATTTCACAAAACTGATAACAAGACTGATATTTAAAACTAGTTACAACAAGAGGGAAAGCAAGTAATTCTATAAGAGTGGTGGGCTCCTCCCGGATGATCTTTCCCCATTTGTGCGGATTTATTGATACATGAGCTTCTCTAGAAGAATCATTGAGAGTTTCCTCATCCCTCTCATAGTCTGAATCTGTCTCCATGCTTATGAATGTGAAGTGAAAGCAAATGAGTATGAAGAGATTTTGAAATATGAGGTGAGTAGTGTGTATAAGGAAGTGAATGCTTGGAGGAAGGGTTTCTTTTGGGAAATGTGAGCAGTGAATGGTATTATGAATGTGGAATGAGGGGTTTGATAATGAAGTGGATGTAGTGAAGGAATAGGATGTGGGAGTTAGGGTTTGGGAATAGGGTATAGGGCTAGGGTTTGGTAAATGGGAGTGGGGTTCAAGGAGTGAATGTTGATGATATAGGGAGAGGGAATGGGATTTGACAAGCTAAATATGGATGGAGTGAGAAAGAAAAGCAAATGACTTAAAAACTTGCAAGTGAGGATTTAGCAACTAGCTAGGGTTTGTGTTAACCATTTAGCTAGGGTTTTCTCTTCAAGAAAACCAAACACATCCAAGGCACCAAACATAACTTTCCTAAGAAAGGAGGAGTGTTTTACTTACTTGGAACAGGCATAAATTTATTTTTCAGGAAGTTTGGAACTATTTTGAAATGATTTAGGCTCTTGTAACAGGTGCATAGCACCAAGGAACAGGTGCGCAATGCATTTTCTATACGCAACACCAGACCAATTTTCTATAGAAAAACTGCAACAGGTGCACAGCACCAAGGCCCAGGTGCACAACGCCAGCAAGATGACTGGATTTTTCCCCTGTTTTGCCTTCCTTCTTCAAAAAACGCGATTTTCTCCCTTTGGCTCATTTAATTGCAACAATGAAGACTTAAAACACATGAATTGGCTTTTATATCCCTCTCATTTAATTTTTCACTAACCAAGACCCACTTTTCTAATGTTTTACTAGCTTTTCCAAAAATGCTCTTTTTCACTTACATTCTGACTTTTTCCTTTTTGCAGGTGGACTTATACATTGATTTTTTGTAATGGCAGGAGTTTGACTTTGTTACCAGGTCACCAGGAACAACTATTGAATACTTATTACATATAGAAACATTTAAATTACATGAAATTTTTACAATAATGGAAAAACTTTGTTTTCACCTCAAAATAGAGTTTTGAGGTAAAAAAGATTTATTGAACATGATAGAAGTAAATTTATGATTTTATGAACTTATTTACCCTCCTCATGTGCCTGCTGACCTTTTTATTCAATTAGGATGACCATGATGACAAACCCTAAGACCTAGTGAGACTAAACCCTAAAACTGATTTTTATAAATGAAATGAAACAGGATGACAGTAAATGACTAAAAAAATGTGTGAACAGGTCAGCAGGTGAATGTCATGAGGGAAATTGACATGAAACCACTACCATCAGTTGATCCATGACCTAATGGAATGCAGCTGATCGGATGAGACACCTAATATGCGTGCAAAAGAGAAATTTGATCACTGATGGAAGTGTGAAGACATTGACACTAACATTGGCTCCAATGGGGATGGTAGCTCCTGGGAGGTGCCAAGAACCACAGATATCTGGAAAAGCAGATAAGTGCCTTCATCCATTGGGCAATATGGAGTCAATAGCTTCGGAACACGAAAACAAACACCTTGACTCAAGACTCATAACTAAACTGACTCAACTGAGACTAACTCAAACAACTAATACTAAATAATCAAAAACTGAAGCCGGACATTCAGCTTTATAGCCTTCACTTCGGGCTCCAAGCTAAATGAATGGTGACAGTGCAAACTTTGCAATGAAAGAAATAAAATGGTATGTACAATGACAAAATGTGATAGCAGAAAACTTCTTAGAGATAGTACCATTTCAGAAGCCGACCATTGACTGGTCCTCCTAGACAATCTTCACCTTCCATTTCTTCGAGTAGAAAAGCATTTTGACCTCTATATGCAGCAATTCTGTATGGTCCCTTCCACAGGTTCTCGAACTTGTCGTGCTTTCCATTATACTCATCTCTAGCATCCCACCATAACATTATGTCTTCAATTTGAAATTTGTCCGCCTTTGCCTTCTGATCATAAATCTTTTTAATTCTCTCCTGCAGCCTGAAAGTATTCTGAAAACTTCGTCTCTCGTCTACTGTAAATGGATCATTTGGCTTATTCTCCACCGAAAATGATCTTCCTCACTGCCAGCTTCCTGCAAAAATTTAACAACTGGGACTGCAAGAGATGTCGAGAATACCGTGTCAACACCGTATACAATCTCAAATAGAGACATTCCTATTCACTTCTTTTGGCTTACTCTGTCAGCCCATAGTGCATTAACCAATTTTTTATGCCAGCTCTTCTTATTTTTTTCCAACAGATTTTTAATGATCTTGACCAATGATTTGTTTGAAGATTCGGCCAATCCGTTACCTTGCGGATAATATGCAGTAGAATTTCATAAGGTAATTTTGTATTTGCTGCAAAAGTCAATCATCTTTTTGGACTTGAAAGTGATTCCGTTATCTGTAATAAGTTTGTTAGGATAGCCAAAACGTGACAAAATATTTGTTTCAAGAAACTGAATTATTACTGAGTCTGTGGCTTGTCGAGTGGGGATTGCCTCAATCTACTTTGCAAAATAATCTGTCACTATTAAGATCCACTTGTGCTGAGCTTAAGATGTGGGATGAATCTCTCCAATAAAATCTAGGCCCCATTGCTGAAACAATGCACTAACTTCGACTGGCTTGAGAGGTAGAGGCTGCAACTTTCTTCTTCCCTGGAAAATCTAGCATTCATGACAACTTGTGACAGTTTTAAAAACATCAGCAAAAAAGGTCGGCCAGTAGTACCCTGCTCTCAAAATTTTGTTAGTCGTCCTCTTCCAAAATAAGTGACCTCCGCAGTCTCCCTTATGAAAATAACTCATGATCTGTTGGGCTCCCTCTTCGGTTAATCAATTCAGTAAAATGCCTCTGCAATCCTTCCAATAAAGTGCATTGTTCAAAATACAAAATCTAGCAGCCTTAAGTTTTAGAGTTCTACCTTTGTTTTTAGCCATCCCCGGTGGTGGTGAAAGGTGCTGCAGCACGTACACAATATCTGAATACCAAGGAGAATGGAGAAAAATTTCAAATACCTGAATCAATGAACTATCTTCTTCTTCTTTAGACATGGCTACAATCCGATTTATGTCCAATGCATGTAGATTGGACTCGGCCATTAACGTTTCTAGACCCTACCCCTTGATTAGCTTTGTTGGCTTTATCTCCAAGTCATATTCTAGCAATGCTGCAATCCATTTTCCCTACCTTCCTTCTGGATCTGTTTGTACCAAAACATCTTTGACTGCTGCGTCAGGGACGTAAGCAAGGATATGAGAGTGTAGAATATATACCTAGAAATCTTTCAAAGTTGTCACTAAGGCAAGAGCTTGCTTCTCAATGATGTTGTATTTCAAGGCTGTATCTCTTATTGTCCTACTGAAAAAGGCAATTGGTTTTTCTAGCTGATCTCTTTTCTGCATTAGAACTACTGCCATAGTATGTTCAGAAGCGAATGAAAATAATATGAAATCCCATGAATAATCCGGACCAATCAAAATCAGGGCTGAAGAAAGAGCCAACTTTACTAGGTTAAAAGACTTCATATCTTCCTCAGTGCACTTGACCACACTATCCTTCTTCAACATATTAGTGATTTCCCTCAAGTGTTTAGCTAGATTAGGCACAAAACAACGTAAGAAGTTCATCTTACTGTTAAATGCTCGGATCTCTTTCTTATTATGAAGAAAATCTATCTTCTGTATAGCTTCCACCCTATCAGGATTGATGCGGATTCCTTCCTTTGATATTATGTGACCGAGAAACTTCCCCTCATCCATGGCAAACAAGCTCTTTTTGGGATTCAGTGATATTCCATATTTTCTGCAACGTTGAAAAACAATTTTCAGATGGTAAAGATGCACCTCATCTAAATTTGAAAAGACAGTAAAATCATCAAGATACACTACTAAAAACACATCTTTTTCATTTGCAATGGAAATTTCCATGGCACGCTGAAATGTTGCTCCAACATTCTTTAAACCGAACGACATCTTGGCATAGTGGAATGTTCCCCAAGGAGTGGTGAATGTTGTCTTGTCCCTGTCATCTTCATGAACCAAAATTTGATTGTAGTCGGAATATCCATCGAGAAGTGACATACGAGATGCTCCAACTACTCTCTGGAGAATGTGGTCCATTTTCGGCAGCGGATATTTATCTTTTAATGACACTTTATTCAAATTTATGAAATCTATGCATAATCTTATCTCACCTGTCCTCTTCCTCATAGGAACCAAATTGGAGATCCAATCTGAAAACCTGATCAGAACGATTATACCAGCCTTGTACAATCAATTTACCTCTTTTTCTATTGACGGTAGCAACTTCGGATTTATCCTTCTCAACTTTTGATGAAATGGCTTCTAATTTGGCTTAATAGGAATTATATGCTGAATTATACTTTTGTCGTACTGCTTTAAATCTGTATAGTCCCAAGCAAATACATCAGAAAATGAATATAATAAACTAATGTTTTTAGCTTTTACCTGAGGAGGTAATGCCTTTGACAACTTCACCATCTTTGGATTCTTTTTTGTTCCAATATTTACATCTTCAACACCCTTCTTGATCGGCACTAAGCTTGGCTTTTGGGCTACATCATCTTGATCAAATAATTCCTCTAAAGGTATAAGGCCTTTAGGGATGACATTATATTTCAACTGTAAGACTTCCATTTGATTTACCTCTATCTCTGGTTCACCATTATCTTGCTCACCATCTATAGAAGTCTCTTTATATTGGCCTTCATTTTGTAGAATATCATCAATTTCTTTGACATCTTGAAACACCTGCCAATATCTTAGATTATCAGGGACAGTTGGGCGATGCTTCACATGAATTTCAAACTTATTGTTTGAATTCATTCGGATCTTTAAGTTACTTGTAGTTGTAGCAATAGAATCTACAATAACATTTTGTGTACGAGGGACACATGTCAAGGTATAATCTGGAATCAACCTTATAATATCTAAAACTGCATTATGGTAAGCCCTCATTCGCAGATTTTTGGCTTGGTATTCACCCTTGACTTGTTTGATTATTAATTCTGAGTCACCATAAACTGAAATTCTCTTTGCATTCAACTTCTTGAGTATCTTCAACCCTGCAATCAGTGCCTCATACTCGGATTTGTTGTTGGAACAATCAAAATCTAATTTATATGAACAAGTTCTTAAATTGCTTGAGACTTTATTTGGTAGGAAAACAGGGCTGCGTACCCAAATACCAATTCCTGCACCATCCTTACCTACTACTCCATCGAAATCCATACTCCATAAACCGGCTTCTTCCTCCAAGTGCTGGAATTCTGTCTGCTCTTCTACCTTTGGCTGCTATCCATCAATTTTCTGTTGTTGGTGGAACGTAGACTGCTCAGCGGTACTTTCAAGCTTTTGTCTCTCTTGATCAAGTACTGCCCTGAAATTTTCTGTTATCTCTGGAACATCTTCCACTTCAACTAGTTGACTATTTACATCATTAAAACCACTATCTGAATAAAGAACAAAAGATTATAAATCTGTATGTACAAAATTAATTGGATGATTCAAAGGTTTCTCCTTGCTTGTGATCATATACTTCATCTTCTTCTCTCTATATAATTTTCTCAGTTGACCAAACATTGGAATAGTGGCATAGGAGAAATCTAATTGCAATGTCCCTTTCAATTTTTCACTCCACGACCTAGATAAAAGAATTCCAAATCTAGGGGGAATGTGGGCCACAACTACATCCATGAGAACATTCTTTGCTAGAATATGATCTAAAGTCACAACCAAATCCTTAATGAGACCAATACATCTGGCCCTACCGTAATCAAAAGAATAAAGATCATGATATTTACGAGTGATGTCGAGACCCAATTTTTCCATAATTGTCTTTTTCATCAGGTTGTGAGATGCTCCTGAATCAAACATGGCATTGTGCAAGACATACTCATGCAATCTAAGGCTGATGTAAAACGGGGCTACTTCACTATCCTTAGATTCCCCTTCTAATGCCAGACCAAAAATAAGCTCAGGTTGGTCATTGTTACACAGTAATTTGTCACCATCCCTGTTACTCCTCTTGTCGTACCTTAGAGGACTCATTCCGGGAGTTATAAGAAGTGACAAGGGCTAAAAACACTTGCATTATGTTCCCCTGAGTATGTACTCCATGTTCCCTGAAGACACCTTCTGCAGACTATCCCTGAAAAGTGACCTCTTTCCATTGGCGCAAGTTCACAGTATTCTGCCCGCGCCAATGGTGGAGATCCTCAAAACAGGGCGCGACCATTGGCGCCCTATCTTAGAGCAACAGTCGCGCCAACCAAATTTAGTCGTGCTTTTTGCCTTAATGCACGTCCGATTATTGTTTCCTTCATTACATGGAGCTTTTATGAGGATAAAAAATCAGTCTTTTGTCGAGCTTTATCCATCTTTATGGCTTTTGCTAAATCCACGAAAGGTGTCCTGGTTCATCGCATCCTCCTCCCTTCTTCATCTATATAAGCTTTTCATTATGCATTGGACAAGAGAGAGTGTTGGTGTTAGTGTTATGCTAGTGATTTGGTGATTGAGTGATAGTAGTGATGATTATTGGTCATGGAGTGTTAGATGTTGAGTTCTTGGAGGAATGCTAGTGAGTGCTAGAGAGGTTATGCTGCCGGAGAAGAGATGCATGTCAAGACACATATAGTTACTCGCCCAGCCAGGAGAAGGGTCGACATCAGAACAATGGTTGTAACGTTTCCTGTTTATTAATTGATGAGCGACTGCTATTATAGTTCCAATCTCATTATCTATCATGGTGATATGTTGATTTATTTCCTTTCTGACTGAAATATAGTTGTGCCTTGGTAGTTTTTATGTTGGTACCTGTCTCTTCCTTTGCATGTGCAGGTATTCATTATGATCTGTTGGAGCAAGGGAGCGAGGATATCAACTCTGCTTCAATCATAGCGTTGGACTCCAAGTTAGTCTTCTTGATTCACCTTTGATGCATAACTAGGAACTTGCGTAGCAGCGTGGTTTGTTTGTGGCTAGTTCTGTGATAGGCTAGTGGGATCGCCTCTGTCCGCAGAGGATATTTACCTTACCAACAAATTGGCGACTCCGCTGGGGAGGAACTATTTGATTTCTGTCTTGCATGTTAATTTTCTTCTGCTTGCTTGAGTGCATGAGCTTCCTGAGTCAGTTTTGAGTTGATTCTTTACTGTTTGACCCATCTGAGCACTGTCAACCCGACCTGAGGTCGTATCTTTTATCTTTTTAGTTGGAAAGCTTAATTGGCACGGTTATTTCTCTGACAGTCGTGCCAGTTGGCGCACGTGGCTCAAAAGCAACTCGCGCCAATTCTGTGGTAGCGCAAGTTGCAGGCTGACAGTCGCGCCAGCTCTGTAAATTTTGCCTGTGTGTGGGTGGAAAGATCATTCAGTCTCTTTGTATATCTCTTTCAGCCTCTGGAACTGTGTTGAACCTCTGCTTGACTGGTCTTAGCCTGTATCCGTCAGTTGTTTGCTTATTTCCAGTGACTTTGCATGTCTAGCCTTCTGTGGGAAGTTTCGGTCTCTTGATCATCCAGTCAGCTTGTTGATTGTTCTACACTTATCCAGTGATTTGTTAAAGCTTGATCTTCTATACTCTGAATACTTCACTTCTATCTTCTTTGGATTTCACTAGTTTTTGTGTTTTTCCTTGCTTGCATGGTTCATTTTGTGTTTTAGAATTGGTTCTATTTCATTGACTGAACTAGGATTGTGCATATCTCTTAGAATTTGTTTACATGCATCATGCCATCTTAAAGGAAAGAAAAACAAAAAATCTCTTGCATCATAGTAGTTAGCATTTATTGTTATTTGTTGGTATTAAAAAGAAAAAGACAAAATTTAGTTTCTTGTTATTAGCTGCATTAGGATCTTTGTTGAAGTGATCATTTCGTTTGTGAAAAAGATCTCAACCCTCCTGTAGATAGAATTCATCGAATCAAATGATTTAATTTCGGCATATAGTTTGCATGTAAGAATTTTTTGAGATATCACATACGGTAGGACCAAAAAACTGAAACATAATCAAAGATAAACTTTAAAATGAACTAAATGAACATAACAACGCATTGGAACATAACGCAAACACTCTAGAGGTCTAGGTTAGAGACGTGTTCCGACGTCTTTAAACCTGGTAGTTTATCGTCGAGTGGTTGGGTGATTCCTCCACGATGAAACGATAGGTGCCAATACGGACTGTTCTCCCACGTACCGTCGAGTATATATTGGGAGACCCCTATAGGAATAAAGCCTTTATCCATAGGAAGCCGTGTCAGCCGCCCTACGATTCGTAATGCAGTGAACACATCATTCACGAAGATCGACCACCCGTACCCTAAAACGTATTCTGTGGTTTTGCAAAAAGTTTGGCACACCCTCTACCTAGCATTCCAGAGAAGTCACTTTTGATTCTTTTCGGACTCCCTAAACAAAAAGGTGCCTGTGAGCGTCTTGTCACTTCGTGCTCATTAAATATTCGAAGGAGACTAGAGTCATCTTTTACCCTTTTCTCGACTCTTAAAAAATGAAAAGGTTAAGTTCAGTTTCTTAAAATTTATTGGCCACGATAACATTACCCAATTAGATTTTGTTTGCGTTAGCTTGAGTAGGGTTATTTCTCGTTCAATGGCAGCCTTTCCAGTGCCCACTGGCCAAGGTGTTCCTCCTGATGGGTACCCTCGCCCATTTCCTTTTGTTGGAAATGTTGGTGTTCAGTATATCGCAACATTGTCTTTGCCTGGGTTGACCATTGGTTTACACGTATGGTTGTTTTCAAACTCGATGGTCTCAAGTGTGATGACTCCTGTCCCACCACCACCTCCTCCACCCGAACAACACCATGTTGATTCTAAGGTGGACCCCTTCCCCTCTTCGCCTATTGCTGCGTCCTCATCTTCTACTTCGCCTGGTGAAACCTTGGATTTCACTAACCAGGTGGCTAAGAAGAAGAAGAAGAAGACCAAAAAGAAGAAGTCTCCTAAGGGAAAGGTCGTATCTACCACGAAGCTATCAGAAGTGGAACCACCTTCCGCTCCTCCGCGGAAGCTTCGGTCTCCTTTTCGATTATGCAAAGGGGACCATTTTCTTTCTGATTGTCCTGGCATTCCCAGGATCCTAGATATATGGTCCCGTGACCCGACTCACCCCTTGCTGTCGCAAATTGACGATACCTTACTAGTTGGTAACAGAAAAGGGAAGGATCGTTTCCCTTGTCGACTTTGTGAAGGTAATCATCTCCTTCGCCTTTGTCCACTTATGGATGAAGCTTCCCGTCTTTTGGCAAGTCTGTCGGATTCCTTACCCCAACTACCTGCTGGATATCAGCGTCTTTTTACACCTGCAGAGCGTCTCTCCACTAACCAAGTGATCAAACATGATTCCTCTTTGGTCCAGCTTTCTCTTCCTGAACCTACCTATGCTCCACCTACTCCAGATCAGTCCCTGGTCGGAACAAGTGATTTATACTCATCATCTACGCACTACTTGATCATCAAAGATGAACCCCCTGAGTCCAAACCAACCGAAAGTCCACAGTTCCAGCTTACAAGTAACCCGGTATTTCAAAAGGTCCAGATTACAAGTGACCCGGTTTTGCCTACAGAAGTTCCATCTTTAGCTCATCTTACATCTGAATCTAAACCAGACGAAAGTCAAAAGTTCTGTTTTACAAGTGACCCGGTTTTGCTTTCAGAACTTCCACCCCTAGATGATCCTACATCTGAATCCAAACCAGACAACAGTCAAACGGTCTGGATTACAAGTGACCCGGTTTCGCCTTCAGAAGTTACCTCCTCAGATGATGTTATCACTGCCAAGAATGACGAACCCACCGTCCAAATTCTATTCATTGACATAGACGTTAATGATCAAGTGAGCATCCCTCTCATTTCTTCACAACAGGAAGAAAGTCCATTAGAGGCATATCCGGCTGTCTATCCAGTCCCACCTTCGAGCAACCTAGTTATTTCCTTTAATTGGGATCAACTAGTCAATCCTCGGTTACCAGTCTCCATACCATTTCGAATTATAGTTCAAGTCTATCGCATGGTTATGGCTGGTACAATTATTGATGAAGGATCTCCTGTGAGTATCCTTTCTTTAACAGCTTGGGAATCACTTGGTTCCCCACTGCTTCTGCCTGAGATAAGAAGCCTTGTAGGTTTCCATCGAGAAATCACTCGACCTTTAGGAATTCTTCCCAATGTACCTATCACGTTAGAAGGGAAGACTATCCAAATGGGTCTCATGGTAGTCCAAGGTCCGTTAGATTACAATTTACTCCTTGGACGAGACTATATTTATCGCATACGTGCTATTGTGTCCTCACTCTTCAGAGTGATGTGTTTTCTGCATGAAGGAAGAACGATCAAAGTCGTAGACCAACTTTCATTCCCCGGTTCACACTTCACATATAGCCATTTGCCATTCCTAAATGGTCTTATTTCCACAAGAAATGCTCCAGCACCCACCCCGTCATTCTGATGACGGCAGCTCACCCGGGCGCGTGACTGAAGCCCGGGGGCATCCTCCAATCGAGTCTTTCCAAGTAAACCTTCATTCCATCCACTCCGTGAATGCCATGAAGCTTGGGGGGCATGTACCTCGATTGGTATAATCATGCTGGGGGCATGCAACAAATTTTTTTTTAACAAGCAAAGTTCTCCATGGTTCAAGCTTGTGTAAAAATGAACCCATTTACATCCCGTGATTGCCTTTTATCCGCTAAAATTCTGCTAGATGAGCCTTGGTTGTTTCATTCCATCGCTACCATCTTTTTGGCCGATCATATGCTTTCACTTGGTTGTTTCTCCTTTCCTGAGGAACCGCAGCGATGAGTGGTCTTATTAGCCAGCCTCTTAACCTTTACGTGTTTCAAGTAAAGTTCCACCATTACCGGAACCAATTTCTATCCCTTATACCACTCGTTCCTTCAGGACGAGTCACCTTTACGCTCTTTTCTGACTCGTAAAATATGAAAAGATTGCCGAGTATTTTTCCCTTTTTGACTCGTTAAAGAAAATAAAAATGGAGGTCCGCTTTCAGCTCTTTTCTGACCATTTAAAGAGGAAAAGATTGCCGAGTCCCTCCTCTTGACTCGTTAAATGGTGATAAGGGGCGGTCGTTTTAAGTTCTTTTTGTCGACCGTTAAAACATAAAAAGATTACCAAGTTTTTGTCGTTTCAAACTCGTTAGTGGTTACGAAACGACGTGGTTTTGACCGCTTTTTTACTTTTTCAGGTCGAAGTTACTAATCATGAAAAGTACTCCTCGATCGTAATGATCGGGCGGTTCTTTCGGGTATTATTTTATACTTTTTCGGGCCCGAGAGACACAACTTTATGAAAAAGGACATCCCTGGAGTTTCCTTTTCTGTTGTCTTTTCAAACTCTCTAAACATGAAAAGGCGCCGAGTTCTTCTTTTGTCAGACTCGTTAAAACTTAATGACATCGGATTTTTTCACAACACAAGCATATGCTATCCCCATCAAGCTTGCTAAAAATAACTGGGGTACTCGCCAGAAATGGTGGGGGGAAAAGAAAATTTTGAACCATAGTTATTATCGTAAAGGCAGTATGTCACTCTTGAACATGGCACTTTTTGTTTTCGTGTCCGGGGTGGGGATATTTCATCTCATATCTTTCACTTGCTTCCATGGACTTCGGTACCCTATTTGACCTCTCATTCACTCATTGCCTCGTCATAATGACCTTTGATACATTGATGTCAAATACTGCCAATTCCGTTAATGTGTCGCCGATATGTTCAAGAGAAGTTGACCTCTGAAAAAACAACCTCCTTCTGATAGTTCGCACAATCATGATTCACAAACTTCATCTCTCTGTCTCGTGTCGATGATGTGGGAAACATTATGGCCCACCTTCGATCAAGGTCACTCCCTGTCGAATTCAACTCATTATCCAGGGAATTGATCTAGAGACTTCTTTCCGGTGCCTTGGAGCCTGCATGCCTCAATGGCAGGTTCTTCGTGTTCGACGTGAGGTTTTCATCATTGGCCTCCGATCGAATGATTCTACGGGTGTTCGACTTCAGATCATTGATTCACACGCCGTAGATTGTACCTATAGTACCTTGAGGGCCATTGTCATTATTGGTGGTACCTCTCGCGTCTGTTAACAGTTCCCACCATTGACTGGTAATCAGACAATGTTCATGCATGTTCGACTTCAGCTCATATATTCACATGCTTGAACTTGTACTCTTGTTCGGCTGGAGATGGAGCGCAAGACCCTGGATTGTGTCTGTTGTAATCCAGGCGTGATTCTTGGTACTTGACTCATTCACTGGATGGCTGCGACCATACCTGAGTCAATTCATTGATCCTAACCAGATGGCTGCGTCCATGCTATGGATCTAGATTATTTATGTACTCTCTTATGGATGGCTGCGACCATACCATGTACATCATGTAATTGAACTATCAGTCATGTCTCTTAATACAGCTCCTCGGCGGCAATAACTATATGTGCTCTTGTGTGCTCTTATGAGTGTTCTTGTAAAGCATTTCACCCCTCTCCACCTCTCGGACTTCATGCTTTAGGGGGCATCTGTTACACAGTAATTTATCACCATCCCTGTTACTCCTCTTGTCGTACCTTAGAGGACTCATTCCGGGAGTTATAAGAAGTGACAAGGGCTAAAAACACTTGCATTATGTTCCCCTGAGTATGTACTCCATGTTCCCTGAAGACACCTTCTGCAGATTATCCCTGAAAAGTGACCTTTTTCCATTGGCGCAAGTTCACAGTATTCTGCCCGCGCCAATGGTGGAGATCCTCAAAACAGGGCGCGACCATTGGCGCCCTATCTTAGAGCAACAGTCGCGCCAACCAAATTTAGTCGTGCTTTTTGCCTTAATGCACGTCCGATTGTTGTTTCCTTCATTACATGGAGCTTTTCTGAGGATAAAAAATCAGTCTTTTGTCGAGCTTTATCCATCTTTATGGCTTTTGCTAAATCCATGAAAGGTGTCCCGGTTCATCGCATCCTCCTCCCTTCTTCATCTATATAAGCTTGTCATTATGCATTGGACAAGAGAGAGTGTTGGTGTTAGTGTTATGCTAGTGATTTGGTGATTGAGTGATAATAGTGATGATTATTGGTCATGGAGTGTTAGATGTTGAGTTCTTGGAGGAATGCTAGTGAGTGCTAGAGAGGTTATGCTGCTGGAGAAGAGATGCATGTCAAGACACATATAGTTACTCGCCCAGCCAGGAGAAGGGTCGACGTCAGAACAATGGTTGTAACTTTTCCTGTTTATTAATTGATGAGCGACTGCTATTATAGTTCCAATCTCATTATCTATCATGGTGATATGTTGATTTATTTCCTTTCTGACTGAAATATAGTTGTGCCTTGGTAGTTTTTATGTTGGTATCTGTCTCTTCCTTTGCATGTGCAGGTATTCATTATGATCTGTTGGAGCAAGGGAGCGAGGATATCAACTCTGCTTCAATCATAGCATTGGACTCCAGGTTAGTCTTCTTGATTCACCTTTGATGCATAACTAGGAACTTGCGTAGCAGCGTGGTTTGTTTGTGGCTAGTTCTGTGATAGGCTAGTGGGATCGCCTCTGTCCGCAGGGGGGATTTACCTTACCAACAGTCATCTTCCACATTAACCATATCAGACAAGGGATCTACATTTAAAATCATTGAAACTTGACTCTTATAACTGTTATTCTTTATTAATTCAGTCAGAGGTATCGAAACTTTTAACTTAGCAATCTCGTTCTCTAAGCTAAAGGATGTAGTTTTATCTACCTCTTTCATCAGAGAATCCTTCTTTTGAGACTTTTCCTTTGCTATACTTGGCTGATTTGACTTCTCATTTGCATATTGTACTTTGCTGGAAGTAGGATCCACTAGCTCCTTTCCTTTTTTCTGAACATTTGGAGAATCATTCTTAGGTTGTGCTGCTTCCTTTCATTTTTGAATCAGATTGATGGGTACATCCCTGCTCCTGAGTGAATACTATCTTTTCTGCACTATCAGTGTGTTCATATATCCCCTATGATATCCATTTGATTCTTCTTCCAGGATTGTTTCATTGGCTAATATAAAATCCTTATCTTTCTTTACAGCCAGGCTCTATGAATATTCCTCATCCTTTGTGATATAGATAGGCAAACCATCTGCTGTAAAAAGTTATTTTCCTCTCCTATTGGATTCTCATCATCCTTTGACTTTGGGCCATGCACATAGTTCTGCTGTAGAGGTGTTTTAACTTGCTGTTGTGCTGATTGATCTTGCATTATTTGCTCTCGTTATTTAATCCTGAACTATGGTTGCTGCTGACCACGGAAATTTGGATTTCTGATTGGTGTCTCGGGCTTATCTGCAATTTTGAATCTATCAAACATTTTCTCAATTTTACGAAGCAAATGATCTGAGGAAGAAGCTTCTTCCTTTATGGTCACTTTCTTCTCGGTCTTCATCCTAGCTCTCTTAGCTAGCAAATTTGCTTCCACACTCACTGCAATTTTCTGCATATCCTCCAATGTAGTAGGATCTCGTTCTCTCAATTGGTATGCCATGTCGGGATCAAAACCATTGGGGAATTTTATCAAAGCTAGCCCCATCGGTGGCTTGATATCAGCTAGAATAGCATTATAGATAGTATTGAATCTTATAGTAATCCTGAATACTTTCTCCAACATTCCTCTTTATATTTTCATACTCGAAAAGAATTTGGAGAGGATTTTTCTTTACCTCCCAATGATCCAAAAATTGTCTATGAAGAACCAGCGATGTATTGATAGTCCCTGCAGGAAGTGCTCTAAACCACTTTCGAACCTCACCTCCAAAACTTTTCACAAATAATCGCATGGTCACCTTCTCTTCATCTATCTCATGAAGATGAAAGAAGTCGTTCATCCTGTCAACATGCTACTGCACTATGATACCTTGAGTAGCATCAAACAATGGTATCTTACTTTGGTAATCAGCAGGCATAGCATCCAAGTTCTAGGGCGAAACGAGAGGTGCATATTTGGCAACCATTACTCGAGGTGGATTGGAAACTACCCTTGGAGAAGTAGGAGGATTTATAACAGCAATGACAGTCGATGTGATGGGTGTATGAGGTGTCGAAGGAGGAGAAGAGATGATAGATGTTTGAGGTGTTGAAGGAGGAGAAGAGATGGCAGATCTCTGATCAGATATGCTAGGTTGCACAGGAAGGGTGGGGATAAATTGAGGTTGAGAATGAACTTCAGAACTAGACAAGACAACAAATGAACCAAGAGTAGCAGATGTTGATTTGAGGAGCTCGAGAATATTGGTAGCCACAATAGATGTTTGAAGTGAATTAAAAATATAAGCATCAACTAATCTATTCGCTCTTTCAGTTTCAAGATATTGGACAAATTGTAGATTTAAAACAGTATCACCAATCGCACTTTCAGATTTAGTTTAAAACAAATATAGATCAAAGAGTTCATCAAAAGGGATATCTTCAAGATATTGAAATATGACTGGGCATGAATGAGATCTGAAAACTGGTCTTGGACTCAATGAACTTTCTTGCCTAAGTATTCTTGGAATGAGATTAGGATTTTCAAACACAGGAGGAGGATCAGGATCAGGATTGGCCCTAGTGTATCTTCTTGAAGCCAGTGTGTTTAATTTTTCCCCAAAATTCAAATGAACATTACAATATTTTTAGCCTAATGAATTCTAAACCTATCATCCAGAAGTCTAGAATTATGTTTAAAAGTACTGGGGTAATATTTTTCAGTTCTTCACCAGTATGGTAACCACTATGTTAGTGCCTAAATCTATCTCAGGCTGAAGGAAGGCAAGTCTAGGGTAACATCAAACCACGCTTAACCTAGTAGCTAGCCCTACCAGGTCGGGAGAGGGCTCTCTCCTTGTCAATCTCAATTATGATAATTGAAACTAGGGCTTGTGACGACTGGAATGAATGATGATTTTAGGCTAGGTATAGTGGATTAGGTTTTTTGGTTTGATTTTAGGTTTTGGTTGCTAGATCAATTAGAGAAGGCAGATTGGGTGTGGGAAATCAACTCAGGGATACAGTCATGTTCTGTGAGGCGAGGTAGACAAGCGTTTATGTACTAGAAATGGATTGAGATGGTGGAGTAAGATAGTTGAGGAGTTGAGAAGGGCATAAAAAAACTATGAATCCTCTTCAAATAGTTGAAAACATTGAAAACTAAATGCAATCCCAAACTAAATGTAATCCCAAGAAAAGCACTGTAACTTAGTGTATTTTGTCTATTCACCTTGATTCACTTAGTTTGGAAGAAAGAGAGAGATGTAGATACATATAAAACATAGAAATAACTCATTACAAAGAAAAAACAATACATAAACTCATTGTCACAAGAATCTTGCAAAAATAGTTGTAAACCTGGTTTTTATTCCTTGTCAAACTGCTGATACAAATGTTCAGTGAGTCCAACACTTCTATCAAAGTCCAACCTTTACAAATGAATCAAAAAGTACATGATACAGGCAAGGAAACTACTCGAGCTAGCTATCAGGGTCAAATCCATGAGAAAAGGGGTGGTTTCAACCATATCTAAACTAAGAACAGGAATATAGGCAGTGGAATAGCTTGCCTCTAAAACCAAGGAAACCAATTCATTCAGTTCAAAACCACTTTTGACTTGATGAATCTACCCTATTAAGTGTTTTACATCCATAATTACATCAATTTACATCTACCATGCTAATTTCTCCAAGAGAGCAAGAAAAAGTCAACTTTAGAGAAAACTAGGTGAAATTTGGAAAATTAGGCAAAATTGGCAAAATTCATCCTATGCGCAGCGCCATTGATCCTATGCGCAACTCTTTTTCTAGGGCAATTTTGGAAGGCTTCTCGGAGTCCAAATCATGTGCAGGATACCTCGTTGGAAATCTTGGTGAGTCTATTTTCTAGAACAACTTGAATTTCTAAATTTGGAGTCTATTTTCCCCTCCAAAGATTGATCCTCCCATGACTGCTTCCTGTGTGGCAAAAAAGTGGCAAAGAGGGAACTTTTTGGGTGTTTTTTGCCCTTTTGGAGACCTCGAACTTGTCCAAAATTATCAGCCATTTCTTAGCCTCCATATTTCTTCATGCTGATTCCAAAAATATAAACTTTTTGGGAAATGGATGCCCCCAACAAAAGCATAGCGTCGGTGGCGCTGCGCACCTGCTGAAAATACCTGTTTTTTACATTAAAAATTTCAAAATTGACAAACAATTCTCCAAATTCCTTGAAATTTGGCTTGATTTACCCTTGTTAAGTGCTTTGATGGGCCAATGATGCTTCAGCCAAGATATTGAGTTTATCTTGCTCTTTTTTTCTCCTAAAAGCTCTTTTTAGCTTGGCCTTTAGCTTCTTCACCCTTGTTTTGCAAATTTTGTTCCGGGTTAGGTAGTGATAGGCCATATGGCACAATATTTTCTTCTCTTTGTTGGCTTTCTCAAGCATATTATCAAGGTGAATGTTAGCTCTTTCCAACCATGATTCTCGGTCAGCTTCAATTTCTTGCTTAAGGGAGGTTATCTTAATCTTTCTTTTCTTTGCCTCTTGCCTATTTTCTCTAATCATTTGTAGCTCCATAATAGCTTGCTTATCTTCTGATTGCTTGCTTTCCTACTCAAGAAGGTTGATGATCCATTTGGCCCTCTCAAGGTTAAGTGATAAGTCTTGTATTTCAGCCTCCTTCTCTTTGATAATCATGTCTTTGAGTCTTGAACTTTGAGAGCCCAAATCAGTGACATCCTCCTCCATCAAAATAAAATCTCTGTCTTGCCCTTCAGGAAGGACCTCCTCATGCATCCTTTGCTTCCCTTTGTCTTTGCTCTTTGACTGCTAGTCAACCTGTATAGCTGGAGCAGAAGGGAAAGCCCCTTTCACCCCTAGTGAAGATAACATTTGCCTGTGGTCTAGTGAAGAAAACAAGACTCCTTCCACCTCTGGTGGAGATAGTAATCGCTTGGCAGCAACAAAAATCCTCCTGGTTCCTCTCTGATACGTGACACGCACCGTACACCTGTAGTTTTGGTCTCATGAACACTTGGCTATCCTGATGGCCCCCCTTCTTGTTGAGGCACCGATGGAATCACCTGAGGGCCTTTGAAAATCTCATGGGCAATAAAAGAATCCCATGGTATGTTCAGCAAGCTTAGCTGATGCAAAACAACAATTTTAATCAGTGAGAAGTGGTAAATGTTGTTAAATTGTTGAGGAAAATGTTTCCTTTGCACATAGAGAGCCATCTTCTTAATATTCCTGCATATAAAGTATGGAAGGTTCATCATCCTTACTCTTGTGAAATGCATCAACAATCTGAGATGATATGTATATAGGCGGGAAAACCTTCCTTCACAAGTGAAATACTTGATGATGAGTTTCATGAGAGGAGCATAAGTGTTCTGCAAGTATTTGAAAGGAAAAACCCGATTGATTTTCCTGTGATATATAGTCTTAATGTAAGGCTCATAATATTCTCTGCCCACATGCTGCCCCTTATTCCACTGTTCACCTACATTAGGGATGCCTGTTGACGCTGAAATGGTGTCAGGTGTCAAGGTGAAAGAGACACCAGCAAGTGTTATAGACATTTTTGGGCACTACAACCCCAAGCATGAAATTTCCATAAACCAAGGGCTCCTAAGTTCCTAAAAGTGTTGTTCTAACCCCTAAAGGAACAAGGTCAACTGATTACAGCTTCTCCCAGAAGTTCTCCATGAAAAACTGCTCAGAACTTGTCAAAACAGGATCATTTCAACTGCTCCATAGGCAAAGTGCGTTGCATCTCACCTAAATACACTGTGTGGGTGTGTTGCATTTCAAAAATCCCTTCTATGGGGTGCGATGGGTAAGAAGTGACAAATGGCAGTGTCATTCCGCGAGGTGGAGAGGCATGGAATCTTCCAGAAACTTCTCCTATGACACTTGCCTCTCTAAATTCGACTAAGGATGAGTAAGAGATCATCAATCTCCAAGTGGAAGTAAGAACTATCAGAGGGAAGACACTAATCAAATCACAAGCTGACTCATCTCCCTTACAGATATCTATATATGGATCCCTCATCCCAGAGATCCGGAGGCTGGAATTTTGCATATTGTAAGGAATTGTTGTTGGTTTCTTGAGACAACATCAGAGTGTTGGGTGATCTAAGCTTTGTATGAGGTGAAGAGGGGCTTACTTGCTGAGAGGATGATGCTGGGTCAGAACAATTGGTTGTAACTCCCTTGGCTTTTTCTTGTTTATCAATAAAATCTATTCAAGTTTTCCTCCATACTCTTGTGTCATTTATGTTTTATGCATTTGTATGGTCAATTTACGTCTGATCCTATATTGTTTATGATTATAGATCCATGTTCTTGTATAGTGCTATGCTACTATGATCTTACAGGTACTCTATGAAGCTGAGCGTACAAGGGAGCAAGTAGCGAAAGACTATCAAGAGAGAGAGGAATCGAACTAGGAGATTAGCGCAAGACAGAGGTTGGTCTTCTTTGTAGCTTTACTTTGTTTGTTTCTAAGGTAGCTATCACAACTTAGTGGGATAAGCAGTTCTGTGTAGACACTTTTCCCTGTAACAAAATCGAAACTCTACTGGGGACGAATTAGTTTGTTTGTTTATCTTCCTTGATTGTTTATTTTATAAACTTACAGACGGAGCCTGAAGGCGAGCCAGGTAGCTTTTGAACTGCATTTGCTATGCAAATGCAAAGTAGATAAATGTCGCTTCAGCCAATCTCCAGGATTTGTTTATGACTTAAACAACTGATTCTCAAACTCTCTCATTGCCCCTCTTGGTAGCTCTAGTAACCTCCTTAGATCTACCCCTGATTGTTGCATTACTGATTACCATTTGCTCGGCCAAAACCCATGAACTGAACTACAAACTGCGACCCGGAACCCAAGCAAAGTCTCGTCTCTGGCCCAGCGTAGGTACTATTCTGTGAATATGAAATTCAGCGCACTTCCCGAGTGTAGTAGGTGCACTCCATTTCAAATTCCTTGTGTTACAAGTGCGTTGATCAGACTAGGCATTGTTCAGTTTTGGTTTCTCTGATTCATTATTTTCAGTTCTATTCATGAATTTTGCTGCTTGTAATCAGTATATCTCTGTTTGAAACCCCTTTTCCTTGTTATTCCACCTCCGTTGTACAAAAGAATTGGAAATGTTTTTGTGTATTTGTTGAGTCATTTTCAGTTCTCCTTTGCAAAAAGTAACGTAATCGTACTATCGTCCTTTGATTTGAAAGTGTCGCAAGTGTCGTTTTCAGTCATAGGAAAGAGTTTGGTTGCTATTGATAGTTGATTTTCCTGTTACTGTCGTATTTGGTTTGAATTTGTAGTTTTTCTAGTGTCGAAAGCCAGTATTCATTTCCGAGTCATAAAGTGTTGTGATTGTCTCCATTTCTGATTTCGAAAAGAAACTTGTTAGTAATTGTTGCTTGAAAAGTAATTCAGATTTGTGCATTAGCTTTCTTTTTACCATTCACATACTAAGAAAGCCAAAAACAAATACATGTATGTGCATTTGCATTTAGACTGTTTGTTTGGTTTGATTTAGGACTGTGCATTTAGTGTGTGCTCTTTGCTCTTTGTGAAATAATATGGTCTCTCTTTCCTTAGTAGCTAGGATTTTCATTGCACAAAGAAGATAAAAGACTATTTATCATCTTAGATTGCATTTTAGGAATTATACATCTACATCTCGCGGTGAACCTGAAAGGCAAATTCCTTAAGCAAGATCAACTATAAAATAAATTTAATGAATCTAACAACGCTTTGGAACCTAATGCACAACATCTAGAAGTCTAGGCTAGAGACATATTCCGGCGTCGTAAAGCCTGGTAACTATTGTTATCACTGATGTTTGGGTGATTCCTCCACTTTGAGACGATAAGTGCCAGTACGGACTTGTGCTCCCACGTACCATCTAGTATATTTTGGGAGACCACAATAGGCTTAACCCTTTATCCATAGGAAGCCGTGTCTACCGCCCTATCGATCGCAACGCATTGAACACAACATTCGGGAAGATTGACTGTCATACCGTAAAAAGTATTCCGAAATTTTTTGATTGGTTTGGTAATCCCTCTACCTAGATTTCCAGAGCAGTCTCGTTCCTTTTCAGACTCCTTAACGGAAAAGGTCCATCTGAGCACTTGTCACTTCAGGCTCATTAAAAATCGAAGGTGACTAGAGTCATCTTTTGTTTTTTCTCGACTCTTTAAAATTGAAAAAACAAATTGTGTCAAAGCGTCTAAAATTTATTTTAAACGGAATAATCATCACCCTTTCCTACGTTGATCTTAGGTTGAGAAAATGGAACCCACCAACCAAGGAATTCCCCTTGGGGGAAATCCTAGTCCCTTCTCCTCATGGGGAGATGTTGGTGCACCCCATATGGCCACATTGTCGCTTCCAGGATTGGCAATCGGCTTTCCCGTATGGCTCTTCTCAACCTCTATCGTTCAGAACACCGCAATCCCTGAACAATCGAGTCAACAACTAGACGAATCCAGAGTTACCCACCAACCTTCTACTTCCTCCAATTCTTCCTCTCCTCCTTCCTCTTCACTTGATGGGGCTGGTAAAGCCAAAAATCAAGTATCTGAGAAGAAGAAGGAAAAGAAGAAGAAGGAGAAGAAGAAGAAGGAGCCAAAAGTGAAAGGGGGCAACCAAGCATCGTCTAGCGAAAATCCACACACTGCACCAACCAGGCCTAAATCACCATGTATCATTTGCAAAGGAGACCACTATCATAGAGATTGTCCCTACATCCCTCGGATCTTAAGGGACTGGTCTCCTCGTTTGCACAACCCGGTGTCGTCAACCTCTGATGATCATGTTGAAAGCACACCGTCGACTAGTGAAAGTGAAGCCCCAGGACAAAAAGGAAAAAAATATAGATTTCCTTGTAAACTGTGCGAAGGCGACCATGCCGTCCACCATTGTCCCTTCTTAGACGAGGCTAAAATAGTTTTGGACGATCGTCCGGTTTCACCATTACGACTTCCTCATGGATATAAAAAACTCTTGCCAAGTCCATCACTAGTTGAAAAGCCGGCTAACCCGCCTAGGTGGTCGGCCGAAGCATCTACCATTGAAGACAAACCATCTGAACCCATACCAGACGAAAGTCAAAAGGTCGAGGCGGCAGTTGACCCGGTCTTGCCTTCAGAAGTTCCATCTTCAGATGATACAGTCACATAAGAGAATAAGGATGACACCGTCCAAATTCTTTTCGTAAGCATAGACTCCGATGAACATGGGGGCAATTGACTCGTTCCTTTACCGCAGGAAGGAAGTTCGTCAGAGTCGTACCCGGCCGTCTATTCGGTCCCACCTCCAAGCAACCTAGTTGTTTCCTTCGACTGGAATCAACTAGGCAGACCCCGTTTACCAGCCAGTATACCATTCAGAATCATTGCTCAAATATATAGAATGGTTATGGCCGGTACCATCATAGATGAAGGGGCTTCTGTGAGTATCCTTTCCTCGACTGCTTGGAAAGCGCTTGGTTCGCCATTGCTTTTGCCTGAGATGAGAAATCTAACAGGCGTTGACAAAGGAACCAGTCGACCGTTAGGGATCCTTCCCATTGTGCCCATAACATTGAGAGGGAAAACCATTCACATGAACGTAATGGTAGTTCAACGACCCCTGGATTATAATCTACTCCTTGGACGAGACTATATTTATTGCATGGGAGCAATTGTCTCATCACTCTTTAGGGTAGTGTGTTTTCTGCACGAAGGAAGAGTGGTCAAGCTCGTAGACCAGCTTTCATTTCCCGGATCACGCATAGAAAATAGTCATATACCATCCCTAAATGGTCTTTTCACACAAGGAATGTCTCATCAATCCCCAGTCCATCCACCTGATGAGCGCGAGTGATTCGGGGGACATGACTGAATCCCAGGGGGCATGCACCCTGGTCTGCTTCGGCAGGAAAACTTCGGGTATAGGGTAGGTTTCCGCGAGAGATATATGACTGGACTGTACTCCCGTCCGTGATTGGAAGAGGGGGTTAGACTGGAATAAGATTCCCTCGTCAAAGTTATGTGAGTGGATTGTCTCACCTTTGTCTATTTCGGTAGACATCGCCAAAGAAGTGTTTTGTTTGCGGTGTGAATAGAACAATCTTTGGTAACCTGAAAGAGGTAGACCTTTCCTGATAAAACAAATGTTTTGTCGATAGAATGAAAGGTGACCTTGAAACTTTATTTTATATCCGGGGGCATGCAAACCTTTTGGCATGCAAGCGAAGAGCGACTATTTATTTTTTAAATTTGTAGGTCCTCTAACCCTTTAAACTCGTAGGATTGGTCGTTTCCTAACTTGCATAAAGAAAGGATGTGGGGAAAAACTCTAAAAATTGTCGTTTTCATATATGAGACATTCTTATTATACGACTAGATTAATCGAGCAGTTTTAGCACATAGTTCAAGCTCGTTAAAAAATAAACATAAGTCATGAGCAAATGTTTCCCCCAGTGTTTAAGCTCAATCAAAAAAAATGAACCAATTCCCGGTAAATAACCATCGTGAATGTAGTACTTCAGCCTTTAAAGCCTTGGTCGTGTTCTCATCATCACCTCCATTTTGTATTGGTCGATCATTCACCTCCATTTGATTGTTTACCCATTTTGAGGAACAGCTGCGAAGAGTGACCTCACTAGCCATCCTTGTAACACTGCCGTGATTGGAAAATTCCAAACCTTACCTAGAATCAGCTGCTACCCAATTTTATCACTCGTTCCTCAAAAGACGAGTCTCCTTTAAGCTCTTTTCAACTGACTCGTAAAATATGAAAAGATTGCCGAGCCATTGGCCTCTCCAGCTCATTAAAGGGACCGGAAGTGCTATCCCTCCTCTAGATTTTAATCTTTTTGGACCTGAGGGATTATTACACAAAAAGATCGAGCGCTTGTTTTGTTCGGCTCGTTAAAAGTATTGAAAATTCATCCCTTCTGTATTGTTTTATACTTTTTCGGACTTAAGGGATTAGATGACGAAAAAGGAATTTTGGAGTTTCCTTTACGTCCCTTTTCAGACTCTCTAAAATTGAAAAGGACCGAGTTATCTTTGTCATTAAACTCGTTAAAACTTAATAGCGACAAACTTGTCCATAGCAGACAAGAACGAGTTTCACTATCGCTAGGCTCATTAAAACATAGTGATGGGTTTGCCCAAAGGACAAATTATAAAACAAGCATATGTTATCCTCCTCAAGCTTGACAAAAATAAAGAGGTACTGGTCAGCAATGAATGGGGAAAATTTGGGAAGAAAACTTGAAGAAACTTTGTTGGTAGCAAGTCGCTCTTGAACATGACACTTTCACTCCGCATCCAAGTCGGGTTGGGTTGTTTCATTCACCGGTCACATCACCATGGTCCCATCACACCATCCACATTTGGGGTTAATGCTACCAATCCATCACGTCAGTGTCGCCGATATGTTCAAGAGAAGTCATTCAGAGAATTCACCTTTGTCTCACCCACTACAATACATTTGCACTCCATTCTTTCATGATCGCCACCCTGAACCTTATGTCATCAGATCGTTTTCACCTCCATTAAAATCATTTGCTTCGATCCATGTCATTGATGTGGGATTCATTAAGGCCCTCCTGTGACGGATCGCTTCTTTTCGACATCAGCTCATTATCCAAGAAGCCGATCTAGGAACACCCCGTTCAGTACGTTGAAGCTTGCAAGCCTCAATGGCAAGTTTCTCACTTCCGGCGACAGGTTTACATCAAAGGCCTTCAACCGAAAGATTTTGCGTGGTGTTCAACACCAAGTCCTTTATTCACACCACGTGAATTGTACTGCAGTACCTTGAGGGTCATTATCATTATCGGTGATTCCTCTCGCGCCTGTTAACAGCTTACATCATTGGCTGGTAATCAGGCGATGTCTTTCCATGTTCAACTCCAGAACATCTCTCATATGGATAGACTTGTACTTCGAGTGAAGATCGAACGAGATTGAAGACCCCGGATCTAGTTTCATCCATCCGGGCTGTGATATATATTCAAGGAAATAAAGACATCAAATGTACATCATTGCTGTACAGATAATCATCCAATCAAAGGGATGATGGCTCTACCAGAATCATCAGTCTACACTCAAACGATTGTCTGTCCTATGTACATGAAAATGAATTTATAAAGCTGAGCATGGGAATGCCCGCCTCAGCTAGATCATGAAAATATTATGAAGATAATGTATTGTATTGTATCTTATTACAGGTCTCCTCCCAGCTTGAAAGAACTTCGGATCCTCATAATAAAGCATTTCACCCGACATCAAAAGATTAACGACCTCATGCTTTAGGGGGCAACTGTTATAGACATTTTTGGGCACTACAACCCCAAGCATGAAATGTCCATAAACCAAGGGCTCCTAAGTCCCTAAAAGTGTTGTTCTAACCCCTAAAGGAACAAGGTCAATTGATTACAGCTTCTCCCAGAAGTTCTCCATGAAAAACTGCTCAGAACTGGTCAAAACAGGATCATTTCAGCTACTCCATAGGCAAAGTGCATTGCATCTCACCTAAATACACTGTGTGGGTGCGTTGCATTTCAAAAAGCCCTTCTATGGGGTGCGATGGGCGAGAAGTGACAAATGGCAGTGTCATTCCGCGAGGTGGAGAGGCATGGAATCTTCTAGAAACTTCTCCTGTGACACTTGCCTCTCTGAATTCGACCAAGGATGAGTAAGAGATCATCAATCTCCAAGTGGAAGCAAGAACTATCAGAGGGAAGACACTAATCAAATCACAAGCTAACTCATCTCCCTTACAGATATCTATATATGGATCCCTCATCCCAGAGATCTGGAGGCTGGAATTTTGCATATTGTAAGGAATTGTTGTTGGTTTCTTGAGACAACATCAGAGTGTTGGGTGATCTAAGCTTTGTATGAGGTGAAGAGGGGCTTACTTGCTGAGAGGACGATGCTGGGTCAGAACAAATGGTTGTAACTCCCTTGGCTTTTTCTTGATTATCAATAAAAGCTATTCAAGTTTTCCTCCATACTCTTGTGTCATTTATGTTTTATGCATTTGTATGGTCAATTTACATCTGATCCTAGATTGTTTATGATTATAGATCCATGTTCTTGTATAGTGCTATGCTACTGTGATCTTACAGGTACTCTGTGAAGCTGAGCATACAAGGGAGCAAGTAGCGAAAGACTATCAAGAGAGAGAGGAATCGAACTAGGAGATTAGCACAAGATAGAGGTTGGTATTCTTTTTTCTTCTCTCATCTATATTTCATAAAGGAAAAACGAAAGTAGCTTTACTTTGTTTGTTTCTAAGGTAGCTATCACACCTTAGTGGGATAAGCAGTTCTGTGTAGACACTTTTCCCTGTAACAGCAACGTTCACTTGGCCATTGTGGACATGAATAAAAAACAACCTAGCAAGCTCATGATGGAATTTCACCCTCTCTACCATTTCTCAAAACTGATAACAAGACTGGTATTTAAAACTAGTTACAGCAAGAGGGCAAGCAAGTAACTTTGTAAGAGTGGTGGGCTCCTCCCAGATGATCTTTCCCCCTTTGTGTGGCTTTCTTGGTACATGAGCTTCTCTAGAAGAATCACTGAGAGTTTCCTCATCCCTCTCATAGTCTGAATCTGTCTCCATGCTTATGAATTTGAAGTGAAAGCAGATGAGTATGAAGAGGTTTTGAAATATGAGGTGAGTAGTGTGTATAAGGAAGTGAATGCTAGGAGGAAGGGTTTCTTTTAGGAAATGTGAGGATTGAATGGTATTATGAATGTAGTTTGAGGGGTTTGATAATGAAGTGGATGTAGTGAAGGAATAGGATGTGGGAGTTAGGGTTTGGGAATAGGGTATAGGGCTAGGGTTTGGTAAATGGGAGTGGGGTCCGGGGAGTGAATGTAGATGATATAGGGAGAGGGAATGGGATTTGACAAGCTCAATATGGATGGAGTGAGAAAGAAAAGAAAATGACTTAAAAACTTGCAAGTGAGGATTTAGCAACTAGCTAGGGTTTTCTCTTCAAGAAAACCAAACACATTCAAGGCACCAAACATAACTTTCCTGAGCAAGGAGGAGTGTTTTACTTACTTGGAACAGGCATAAATTTATTTTTTAGGAAGTTTGGAACTGTTTTGAAACGATTCTGGCTCTTGTAACAGGTGTGTAGCGCCAAGGAATAGGTGAGCAATGCACTTCATATGCAGAGCACCAGACCAATTTTCTATAGAAAAATTGCAACAGTTGCACAACGCTAAGGCCTAGGTGCACAGCGCCAGCAAGATGGCTGGATTTTTCCCCTGTTTTGCCTTCCTTCTTCAAAAAACACGATTTTCTCCGTTTGGCTCATTCAATTGCAACAATGAAGACTTTAAACACATGAATTGGCTTTTATATCCCTCTCATTTAATTTTTCACTAACCAAGACCCACTTTTCTAATGTTTTGCTAGCTTTTTCAAAAATGCTCTTTTTCACTTACATTCTGACTTTTTCCTTTTTGCAGGTGGACTTATACATTGATTTTTTGTAATGGCAGGAGTTTGACTTTGTTACCAGGTCACCAGGAACAACTATTGAATACTTATTACATATAGAAACATTTAAATTACATGAAATTTTTACAATAATGGAAAAACTATGTTTTCACCTCAAAACAGAGTTTTGGGGTAAAAAATATTTATTGAACATGACATAAGTAAATTTATGATTTTATGAACTTATTTACCCTCCTCATGTGCTTGCTGACATTTTTATTCAATTAGGTTGACCATGATGACAAACCCTAAGACCTAGTGAGACTAAACCCTAAAACTGATTGTTATAAATGAAATGAAATAGGGTGACAGTAAATGACTAAAAAAAATGTGTGAACAGGTCAGCAGGTGAATGTCATGACGGAAATTGACATGAAACCACTACCATCAGTTAATCCATAACCTAATGGAATGCAGCTACTCATATGAGACACCTAATATCCGTGCAAAGGAGCAATTGGATCACCAATGGAAGTGTGAAGACACTGACACTAACAACACCCACTCCTCTTATCGAACTCACATTCTTACCTTTTCTATAAATACCATTTTTCAGCAAACCTCAAAATCTGATCGTGAATGTCTCTTCATCTACACCAAGCTCCTTAGGAAGTGCGATAAAAGATTGAAACTTGTAGTTGTCTATAGAGCTTGTTGAGTAAGACTGTTCCAACCATTTAGCAATTGGATCGTGAAACTCATGATGGCCCTCTTAAAAACCTTGTGATCTTTGAGAATATTAATTTTCTATTCGAGAAGAGGGATCATGATGGGAATATTGTAAGGGAAAATAGATCTCATCATTCTTGGCTGTCTTTCCAAGACTGTGAGGAATTTCCATAACCATTAGTGAAGGATGAAGTGCCTCATGTGCTTGACAAAAATATGAAGAGAGAGATGTTGAACAATGAAGATCAAGGGGTGTGAAACCACTGTCACTGGAAGTGCTGATTGGAAAATGATAAGTTGAATGACAGTCACCAAAGACAGAGATATTGTCAAATGAGCTAATTGAAGCATCAAATTTCCATCTTGCAATAAACAAAGAAAAATTAATTTGAACAATATTGTGAATCCTCTAAATAATCGAACCAAGTTCCTTACGAGCCAGATATGACATATCGCCTTCCTGCAACTGGTGAAAAATCATACAAGCATCATAGTCATCAAAAGAGTTTAAAAAGGATGATAGCACCATGAATGCATGAGACCAATTAAGGCATAGAGAATGGAGAAGAACTTGATTTGTGTGACAACTTGTGCATTCATTATCGCTCAAGGAGAGTTTTGGTGTGATGAGAGGACATATTTGTAATATATGATTTGTAAGAAGACCATGGAGATCACCATTAAGGGATGAATTCAATAGGTATGATTCTTGCAGGCAAAGATAGTCCTTGAGATGATTAAGTTCACAATTCCATGACTTTATGAGGGATGGAGATTCCCAACCCAAGTTTAATTTGAGAGATTTGCATGAATATGAATGAACTGCGACAAATTCCTGAGTTCAGTCAGAAGTAAAATCTTGAAAATTTGAAATATCACACCCGTAATACGAAATATTTTTCACACAGAAATCCACATCGAGTGAAACCATGCAAATAGACAGATTTTGTGAGATAAACCAAATACGATTTAGATCGGGGGGCTTAGTAGAGTCACGAGATCCTGACATAACCATCAACAAAAGTTGAAGTTCCTTGACTCGTTGGAAGGTCCCAGAACTTTCCAAGATTGTAGAATCACATTTTGAAGCTTGAACCAAATCATACATGGTTTTAGGACAACTACTATTGTTGATTTTAAAATTGCTCACTAGATGGCAACCATCTCTATCAAAGGCCTCACTGGATTTTTCAACTTAAACAATCGGATTACTCAATTGGATAGGCTCTTCTGATAGAACATTCAAATATAAAGGATTTGGTGAGATATCTTGAGTAAGTTGATTTGAAGAGTTGTCTCCATGCAAAAGAAGAGATGACGGGGGGTGGGAAGAGTTCTCTATGTTTTGACTATTTTCAATTTCATCATGGACAACCTCACTGCCTTGTGCCAATCGAGGGGATACGTCATTGGATGAAGAAACTAGAGAGAGTGGAGTATCTCCATTGCACATGGATGTGTTGCGAACGGTAGGATATAATGGAAAGTGAGGTGAAGGGGACGTTTCGATATCAACCACTTCTTTGAATGAAGTAGATTGTAGATCTAAATTAAAATCTTCATGAGGAACTAAAATTTCATATGATGTGACTGGGCATTCATCATGACATATGGAAATACTGGAATGATTACTGCCTACGGCTGGGGGTTGATTGAAAGAATTGATTGTGTTGTATTTTCCACTACGATTAGTAGATTGAGAATCATTCAAAAATGGAAATTCATTATTTTGACACGGAAGATTTCGAAACATAAAGGAAAAATTTAATGTTTCCTCATATTTCTTCTCCTTTACCCGCTTAATTTGAATACCTTGTAACTGATCACAATTCGAGCCAGTAGTTTCAGAATTAAAAGAATGTGAAGAACTAGTTGGTGAAGCAAATTGATCAAGCAGTTCATTGTACAAATATTCAAGATATGTAGATCATGGAGGACAAAAAAAATCAAGATTATTTTTTAGTCTAGAGTTGTGAATGGTGAAATCATGTAGCGAAATGGAGGAGAGAATCTTCACTGTAGGCTTCATGAGGCATTTTGGAATTTCATCCATTAAAATAGAAGAAGAATGAGAAGATGGACTGTGGATTTGATTTTTTGATTTCACAATTTTACAATCACCATAAGGAGGCACCCTCATCGGGGCTGGAAAAGGATGAGGACAAGTTAACAAAAGGGGTGGTAAGCTCCTCCTCCAAAATTTGAGGTGCCTCATGATTCACAAGAGTTGGGGAAGCAAAAACATGAGTGGGTTCAGGTTCACCACATGAATCCATAAGAACCAAGCGCTCAAAATTTTGTTTCAAGAATTCCCAATTCAAATATTCTTCTAGAATTTCAAAGCAAAGGTGAAGGAATCGATCATAAAATTTCTCAACTGATTCATTAGGTTCCATTATTAAATGATTGACTCTCCCACAAACATATTGGTAGTTATAATTATCAAAGGTGTGACAGAGCTCCCTAAGGAAAGTATGAAGGGAATGGATGGAAGAAGGTGGCAAGGTATGGCACCACCGTTTAGCACAACCTTCAAGGGTGAGGAAGAAAAGAACACAAGAAAACTCTTCATCATTGATTTCGTAAGATTTGCAAAATTTAGGAAAATTAGAAATGTGCTTGGTTATGGATGTTTCATCCTCACCATAAAAGTTTAATTGGGACAAGTGATCAAGAGGCTCATCGGGGAGTGAAAATTTACAAGGGGAAAAATGGGAGAAACACCGCAGGAGTACGGTTTGTGTATGAGCCATTTTAGATAAGAGATTCAAACCAGATGCAACGAGCTCGAATTGTCATCTGGCCCTCATTATAGTGCCATTTTATTGAAGGTGCTGGAAATCCGTCAACCGAGGGGATCTCTTGGATATGAAGTCCCAATTAGACTTCACACTATTTGGTGTAGGACTCTCATTTGGTATAAAGGCTCGGTTTCCAAATCCTCAAAGATCTTCCTTGGCTCTAGCTGTCAGCACAGGAGAGTGATGCAATGGTATCTTCGAACAAAAAGGTGATTGTGCCTAGAGAGTGTGCATCACAACTGTTTCTATGTTCTCTTACTACAAAAGTGGGGGAGAAAAGTGAGCCTCTAAGTGAGAGGTAATAGTACCACCTGAGAAGAGACACACATGAATTAGAAAGACCTATTCAACATCGAGTAGAATAGTCCAAAGCAGATGCGACAGTTGTTACAACTAAGGAAAGATCTATCTAGTATCCTATGGAATAGTCCACAAGGATCAAACAACATTAAGAACCATTACAGCACAATCCCAACAAGATAAGCATTAAAACAACCGAAATAGTTCAACTATCTTAGTACATGTGAAAATGAACATGAAATACAAATGCTCATGGAGTAGTCCTACAAACATGCATAAGTCATGAATGGAAAAGTGTTGGCCTGAAAAGGCTTCTATAGTTAAAAAAACATTCCTAGACACGTATTTACATTGTACATCACTAGCCCCAGTAGTGGGAAATTGGAGCCATTCCTTGCTCCTCATAGAACTAGCTGATTTCTCTAATGCCTTGCGGGAGGAGCCAAGGTGAAAAGGTCCTTTGCTCATACAATGAGGGGGTATATATAACCAAAGGGGTGATGCTTACCCCTTGTGACTCTTTGACTACCCTGATGATTGTTCAACATCCTATGACTTTTCAACATAGATGCCTCTTCATATTCATGTGTGTCCATTGGAATTTCACTTTACAATACATTTGATTTACAATATGCATGCCCCACAATGGTGATGTGGCATTGGACAACTCAAGACACGATTTGGAATGACATTGTTGACATGTACTAGTTTGATGATGTCGCAATGTCAAGACGTTGTTGCTGTTGAGCGATAGATGTGTTCTTGGATGTGCTTTCTCTTTTCCTCCACATAGCTTGATGGTGTGGGGTCTTCAATTATATTCGTTCTTGGGAGGTAGTTGCAAACTTGTGTCCTTTTCTATCGGTTCAAATACAAGTGAGTCTCTAGGCATGCTTCCCTCCTACTTTTCCTTCTTCATCATCTCTTCATGACTTGAGAGTGTACATGTTCCTGCAATTCACTCATGACAGGATGACATCAATCTGAAAATCCATACTCTAATATGGTGCATTATCATTCACACTTGGGACAAGTCACAATATGGGAGACAGGGCTCAATGACTGTACATTTGGTAGTTCCAATTGGCAGGGAGAGAGCTTGATCACTAAGACTATGCAGAGTGCAGCTCCGGATTGACAGAGGAACTTTTGAGCAAAGGCCTTGCTGAGGAGAAACATTGCGCAGTGGTTACTGGTAGACAAGATTGGACAGTTCAAGTTAGTAGTGGCTAGTGCAAGGTGAGGCCAAGGGAGGTAGAAGAGAGGACTTGGAGCCAAAACTACGTATTTCTCGAGGATAGTGAGCCCCAGTTGACAAAGGACATTGAGGGACACCTTTGCTTAGTTCTGTAGGCCAAGAGAGGTTGGGCTCTCTTTGCACTATGGGATTCAAAAAGGCAAGGGAAAAGCTTGAGGACTAAAAGTGTGAAGTGCAGAGTTAAAGGTAGACTGGGAGGTAGAACTGCACAATTATGTGGGTCAATGAAGACTGTTGAGCTTTCAAATTGTGCAGTGCAACTTCCCTAGAGGACAATGACTACAGACTGCATAGTTCCAAGTAGCAAGGTCACATCACTAAGGGCTGAGACTGTGTAATGCGCACCTCAATTGGGGCCTAGTGAAGCTAAGTTTCTCGGCCAAGAAGACTTTATGAAAATGGCTAAGTGTGAGAGAAAATATGGACTTGTGATGAACTCAGAATGTGATCACACACTTAGCATAATTGAACAACACGGCAACCACAAACCGCAATAATAAGAATCAAAGCATTACCCTATGAGCGACTATCACACAATAAGAAATGACAAGTGCAACCCTTGAGGTAGACTTTAGGAAAGCAGTGACGACACTTGTGCGACAGTGCTCAAGACTTTGTGTATGAGTGAAACATGTGTTTACATGGCTAAGACAACTCATATACATGGCTATGTCATCACCTTCTTCTCAAATCCTCAAGTGTCATCTAGCATATCCTCCTTCTTCATCACCTTCTTCATCATCTTGAAATATCCTGGTAGAATTCTTATATTTGTAATCCAACCATGAAAAGATGACATTAGTCTGATAAGCCCCTAGTCTAAGATACTCCACTTGGGTTCATAAACTAGGTCGGGACTGAGTGACAAGCCATGGGAGAAGGCCCAATGACTGCACAATTGTGGAGTTCAAGCAGCCAAGGGTTAAGCTTGATCACTGAGACTATGTAGTGCGCAGATTAGGCCAGACTAAGGGAATTTCTACACAATCGTCACTAAGGGAAGGACTTGCAGAGTGGCCACTAGGAGACAAAATTGTGTAGTTTAAGAAGGCAGTGGCTGCTAGGGGATAACGCCTTGGGAGGAGAATTATGTATAGGCAAAAATTTTGGACGGTGTTGCAGCTGTTGCAACAAGTTATTGAGTGTCGAAGCAACCTTTCTTGAATTAATTCAACAAAAAGGGAACACAAGAAAATCGTTCCCCCTTAGAACACTAGTCTACCATAACAATAACTCCTATCGACACCTCATTCATGCTAAATTTAGAAAATATATTATAGTTGATATCACGTTCCCTGAATCTAAAAACTTGGTATGGAACCTCTGAAATAAAAAATCCTTGGTTCCCCCTGTTAGTCTTGAATGTGTCATCGATAGTTTCAATGAGATTATTGTCATTAATAAGTATCCCTGAATCTTCTCCTTCTATGGGGAGACTAGTGATCCTATGGATTAACTTAGTAGTAATAGGTATGGGTTGGTCGAGCCATAAATATCCATCATTCACAAAGGACAATAGGAATTTGGTAAAAAATGTTTCCTCATCTCCTCATCTGAAATGTAGAATAGAAACAATTTCAAAATACCTATAGTTTCTAGGTTCTTAGCACACTCATATGGTTTTAGCTCAGGGACATTTTACACATTTGGCACAAACGAAATATAGTCCTAAAGGTCTAGGTTTGGGAAATGATCACAAAGGTCATGGTCATAATACTTTATTTGCTACATAATATTCCTTATTCTCCATTGGAATAAAACTTTTGGTGTCAGTGGTGGCATTCACATTCTATACTTACTTCTCCTTGGTGTCGTCATTTGTGCTAAAGGTCCTAACAATATTGGTGTATACCTTTCGCTCACATATAAAACCCACAACTACTATCAAATCCAACTCTTCCTCACTCACCTTTGGACTTGTATAGTTTGGTATTGGCTCAAATTTTTTCTTCGTTGGAGTTACCTTTCTTTTTTCTACCCTGTTTTTCTGCTCTTCTGGCGGGGACATACGATGTCTTGCACAACTCTCTTCTTCCATTTTGTATGGCCTACTTTCCTTTCTTATCTAGACTCTCTTCTTTTCCTTAGATCTTTCAACAATGTGGGACTTCCCCTCCAACTCATGGTTTATGACTCTCTCAACAACTACTAGTATTTCTCACTCACACGCATATCACCCACTTGTCCATCTTCGCACCCGAAGACATCATGTCCCGCTGATTCCTCCACCAGAAATGTATCATTATCATAACAGTTATATTCTCATGGTAGGTGAATATAATGACCATTTTTCCCTTCCATAATTGTGATTCTAATTATAGAAGCTTCCCTATTGTTAGGATATTCCAAAAGATAGGAAATAGTTAAGTATAACTTGGTCTAGTGTATAGTTAGGTAAACTATGTTTCTTTACTATGTAACTTTTGTAACTCACAATTCGATAGTGACGATATGTTCTAGACATGAAATGGTCTGACGGTTTATTCTCTCCTCGATATTACTGACACTTGATCTGTAGCTTAACGCCCATTGGTCCATGATCTCTATTAAAAGAGCATGGAGGGTCATTTGTAAGGTGATCATTCATGAGAGAAACTTATGTAAATTTTATTTATTTTACATTAATAAATTTCCTGAAGTGGTCACGTTGGCTTAGGACATGGACTGTTTCCCTCTTTAAGGGTTTTAACCACGTCAATAATACTAGTGTATTGATCTGTGATTTGTTTTTGAGTGGGTCCATTTGGCTTTCTATCTAAGGAACTTACCCTGCAAATTCATACATGGTATCAGAGCTCTTTGAGGGACACATTCATTGGTGATCCAAATATGAAGCTGGTACAACTGTATTTGATTGTTTTTTCCTAGATCTACTCTTTCTAACTGCTGTCAATCCGAGAGGACTGCTCTATTGTGCTAGGAGCATCTATTCTAGTGAGAAACCCCTTTCATTTCACGCGAAAAGGTTTCCAGTAGCCCTAGCTACATCATTTTTAACATTTGGAGGTATACAGTCTTTAGTTGTAGTTTTAGTTATTTATCTCTCTATTTTCTATTACCATATCTATACCTTTCATTTATACGTATACTCTTTTCCCTTCGACTCTGTGTGATCTGGGTAAATCAAAAACATAAATAAAGGATTTTTCTCATACGTATTCTCTTTTCTGCCGCGCCTTAGTGTGATCTCAGAAAGCCAAAAATGTTGAGGAAAATATATAGTTTCCGACAAAATCTATCTTTAAGCCATAAGGATTCGATTACTTTTTCGTGTTCGTTTTGGTTTGTGTGGGTTTTTTTGCTGTGTAGGAAAAAAATGGCTTTTCAAGTAAGCATGCACTCCAAATTTTCAGTGAGTAAAACAAAAATAGAAAAAATCTTTCCTCCTTTCCAAAAATTACTAACCTTTTAAACTAGCTCACTTGGTCCAAAGTGACTTTATGAGAATAGAGGTTTTTGGTTCAAGTCTTTCTTTTTTATGAGTTATTTTTTCAAAAAGCACATGTAACTTATGTTTTAAAATTACTTTATGTAAAAGTGTTCGCACCCATTATAAAAAGTGAGTCACCTATAATTCTAAAGCCACTTTATCTTTTATTTAATTTACAATTTAGTGGATAGTTTATAAAGTACCATTATAAAAGTGACTTTCACTTATTTACAAAAATGGGTTACATAAAGTAATCTTTTTTTTTTTAAAGTGAGCTAATTATATTAAGTTTGGAGGGGGGAAGCGGGGGGGTTTAAATATAACATTTTCTTCCCAACATTCACGTGGTTCGTTGGCATCTTCAACAACGTTTCTTCAAAAAGTCATAACTTGTTCATCCGGAAGCCATTTTCAGAGGCATTTTTTTTCAATCGACCTAATTTTTCAAGACACTTCCATTGGAATACTTGGTTTCATCATATACAACTTCAGTTTCTTTTAAAATGGAAAGCACACACCTAGTTATTCTTGACAACGCCAACTACTTCCAATGGCTATCTTACATTGTGGATTTACTCATAAGTAAAGGCCTTTATAGAATAGCCTCAGGACAAGAAACTAAACCTAAATATGAAGATAAGTTAGCCAAATGGGAAAATAAGAAAGATCAAGAACATGGGTTGATAGGTATGTCTATTTCTCCAGACCTTAGATTCCAGATCACATAACTTGATACCCCTGATGAAGCAATGAAACAGGTAAATATTTTTTTTGCAATTAAAAATGAAATTAGAGCCCATCAGCTCGAAAATGTGTTGCTTACATTGGACCCCAATAATTTTTCTTCCATTGAAGATTTTTTGTCCAAGTTCAAGACCCTTAGACTTCTCTTGGAAGGTGTTAAGGTTAAGAAATAAGATGGAAGCCTTATCTATCCCATTCTTACTAAGTTAGGACCAGCCTACTCTGTGTTTGTTTCGACCTTCCATTCTAGTAGAGAAGCCTTTATTTCTCAGGGAAAAGCCTACAATTCCCACTCTTTTTATGCCTTTTTTGATTTCTTAATAATAAAACAAGACTAATCTTACATATTGGTCTTCTTAATACTGGAAACTCTTGTCTGAAATCCTTAGCAGCCCAACAACAACCAAATTCAAAGAATCCTAAGAAGAAGCATCCTAAAAAGAATGGTCCTAAACTAAACAAGGGTCCTCAAAATGAAAAATCAATTCAACAAAATGATAAGGAAAATAAAAACAAAAAGAAGAAGATTGATAGACATTGCAACTTTTGTAATTGTGATTGCCACTTAGAATCCATTTTTTTTAAGAATATGGAAGCCTTCGAAGCAACAATGAAGAAGCATAACATCCATTTGGAGCACTCTTCAACTTCAACTTCAACTTGAGGAATAGCATTTTATGCATGTGGTTGTCAAGCATCTCAGTCTGGTTATGCAGTAAATATATCTTCTTCTTCTCATTCTCATGAGTGGCTCATTGATTCTAGAGCTTCTTATCACATGACCAAAAACAAAGCCATGTTTTCTTCTTTAAATGATTGTAACACCAAAAATATATATGTTGGTGATGATAGATCTCTTAGTGTTGTAGGGATTGGAACTATTCAACTGGGAAATGGTTAATTTAATGATGTATTGTGTGTTCCTACCTTATCCTACAACCTTCTATATGTATATCAGATAACTCATTCAGGTGAAGGTAAAATCATTGAATTTTCACCTCGTGATATTGTAATTAAGGACATGAGAGATCCTAGACAGATTTTAGCTACTAGCATTGTTGATGATTCTATAAGGTTGTATAATTTTAACAACTTTGGGTCATCAACTCTTCCCTTGATATTTGTTTCTCATAATGATGAAGTGAGAAAACATTGGCATGAGTGATTTGGTCACTTAAACTATCTCTCCCTTCAGAATCTATCTAATGAAAATATGCTGACAGGTCTTCCTATGGTATCTTGCAGAGATGGTGTTTTTTCTAGATGTGTACTCAAAAAACATGATCAAGATAGTTTTTAACAACATACCTCTTGGCACGCCTCAACCCATTTACAACTTGTGCATAATGATTTATGTGGTCCACTTCCAATTGTTTCATTCTCTGGCTACAAGTATTTATTAACTTTCATTAACGATTTCTCCAGATGCACTTGGGTATACTTCTTAAAACTCAAGACCAAAGTCTTTGACATGTTCTTGGCCTTTAAGGCCTTTGTTCAGAAAAAAATCTGGACATCAAATTCTTAAGCTAAGATATGATTATGGCGGAGAATATGTTAACAACAAATTCATCAATGTTTTCACTAAGCATGGAATTCAATTGCAACATATTGTTCCATATACTCCATAACAAAATGGTATAGCTGAAAGGAAGAATCGCACCTTAAAGGAAATGGCTAATTGTATGCTTCAATCTAAAGGACTTAGTCTCAATTTTTGGGAAGAAGAAATTAAATGTGCAAATTACATAGTAAATCACGCTCCTACCAAGGTTTTAAATACTATCACTCTAGAAGAAGCATGGAGCTCAAATAAACTATATGTAAGTCACTTTCGTGTTTTTGGAAGTGAAGCATGGACCCATATTCCAGATGAGAAATATAAAGCCTTAGAACCTAAGAAGTGAAAAATGTATTTTGTTGGAGATTCTGAAGATGTCAAAGGATATAAAGTTCTTCAACCTAAATCCAAAATTGTTATCATCAAAAGAGATGTAAAGTTTCCTGAAAATATATCGGCCTATGAGCCTAGTTCAGCGGATGTGTCACCTCTCTCTATCCATTCTAATTTTGAAAATATTTCTTCTTCAGATGATGACGACAAGGATGACAATCCCCCCCCCCCCCACCAGCTTCTTGGGATCCCCCTTAAGCTCCTCATCTTCCAAAATGGGTTTGTGCTACTCAGGGTGTAGCAGGTGCTCTTGTAGGTGATCCTACAGATCAACGTCATAAATGTTCTCATTTGGATAGGGCCTCTTATTTACTGGCTCAAGCTTCAATGAATTATGATTCTGAAACCTTTGCAGAAGCGTTAGGACATCTAGATTGGGATGTAGCTATGAATGAAGAATATCATTCACTATTGGAAAATGATACATGTGACCTTGTTCCTCTTCCAAAGGGACAAAAACTTGTTAGATGCAAGTGGGTTTACAGAACCATGTTTGGACCAAATGGAAAATTTGATAAACATGCATATCATCTTGTTGCTAAGGTTTCTTCACAAGTTAAAGGCATTGAATATACTAAAACCTTCTCCCATGTTTCCAAAATGAACTCTATCTATCTTGTTCCTTTCCTTGCTGCCTCTTTCAAATGGGAAGTCCATCAGATAGATGTTAAACCTTCCTTCTTGCATGGGGACTTGCATGAAGAAATCTATATGGAGAAAACTCCTGGCTTTATACAAACAGACTCCAGCCTTGTATGTCAGCTTAAGAAATCCCTTTATGGTCTCAAGCAATCCCCTCGCTCTGGGTATGCCAAAATGGATATCTTTCTTTTGGATACTGGTTTTTCTGGGTGTCATTTTGACAATATTGTCTACACCAAGAAAGTTGGTAAGTTTCTTATCATTCTTGTTCTTTATGTTGATGATATTATCCTTACTGGTAGTGATCCCAACCTTATAAACCATGTGAAGTCTAGCCTTAGAAAGTAGTTTGAAATGATAGAATTAGGACACTTGCATTATTTTCTTGGTCTTCAAGTCTTGCAATCCAAAGAAGGTATTTCCCTTTCCTATTCCAAGTATGCCTATGATATTCTATGCCAATTTCACATGGAAGACTGTAATACAACCCCTTATCCCTTTCATTATGGAGCTAAACTCTCAGTCACATGTACTTCCCTTAAAGTTGATGCTAGCTTATATTGCTAGCTTGTTGGAAAACTTTTGTATCTGACCCACACCTGTCCTAACCTTTCCTTTGTTGTTGGACTCATTGCTCGCTTTATGAAAAACCCACATGAAATTCATTGGAAAGAAACTAAAAGAATACTTCTTTATGTTCGAGGTGTAGTTTTGTTTGGGATTCATTATAGTGTAGAATCATCTCCTCTATTGGTTTGTTTCACTGATTCTGATTGGGCTGGTGACCCTGATGATCAGAAGTCTACTACAAGTTTTGTCTTCACTCTTGGTTATGGAACTATTACATGGGCTTGCAAGAAACAAAGTTCCATTTCTCTTTCTTCAGTAGAAGTAGAGTATCATGGCACCGTTGAAGCTAGTAAGGAAGCTCTATGGCTTCGTCATATCCTGTCAAAGTTTGGTTTTCAACAGCAGCATCTGACTACACTTTGGTGTGATAATCAAAGTGACATTAAACTATGCAAAGATCTAGTCCAACATCAACGTAGCAAACACATTGAACTACACATGCACTTCATCAGAAAGCTCATTCCTGACCATGTTCTTGAAGTGAAATATTTTTCAACCGATGATCAAGCTGCAAACATCTTTACAAAGGCTCTCACAGAGGCGAAGTTTACTAAACTTAGATTTATGGTTGGAGATCAGGAAGTTTTCACTAAGTCGGGATAGGCTCTAATGCCTCCTTCCTTCTCCTATTGTATCATCTTTTTACATCCTTCAATCCTATCCCAAGTTGTTCTTAAGGGGGGATGTTAGGATATTCTGACACATAGGCAATAGTTAGTATAAGTTGGTCTAGTGTATAGTTAGGTAATGTGTGTTTCTTTAGTATGTAATTTTTGTAACTTACAATCTGATGGTCATGATATGTTCTAGACATGAAGTGATCTGACCATTCATTCTATCCTCGGTATTATCGACACTTGATCTGTGGCTTAACACCTGATTGGTCCATGATCTCTATTTAAATAGCATGGAGGGTCATTTGAAAGGTGACCCTTCATGAGAGAAGCTTATGTAAATTTTATTTCTTTTACATTAATAAATAGCCTGAAGTGGCCACGTTAGCTCAGGCAATGGACTATTTCCCTCTTTGACGTTTTTAACCATGTCAATAATACTTGTGTACTGATTTGTGATCTATTTGTGAGTGGTGCCCTTTGGTGTTCTATCTAAGGAACTTACCTTGTAAATTCCTACACCTATATGCCATCAATTCACTTCATAATTACTGGTGAGTTACCCAAACTGTGTTCATTAAATGGTCATCATGTATTCTTTCCTGTTATGTCTCTGCCGATCATTTCATGTCAACCATCACTAAATTGATGCAATTATTCTCGTGCCATTTATCTAGTCGCATCATCACCTTCAACGATTTATCCTCGACAGAGGCACCCCCAACACTTCATGGTGCCTAATTTTCCTCTCCATGTGTGCAACAATTTGTTCCTCTAAATCTCAATTCAACCAAGTACCTTTAGCCTAACTTCTTTCTTATTCTATATTTCCTAATCCCTACGTTAGTCTACATTATTTATATATAATTGATAGAATTATATTCTTCTCCCTCTGTCCATGGTGCACATGAGATTGGTTATCCCTATATAGTTTTAACTTACTCCCATTCATGAATCCTTCATGTTATGTGCCATCTATATTCCTCATATACACCTTGTCACCATCCATCACATGTTGAATTACATACAGTCCCATCCAGTGCATCCAAGATTTTCCTTGATGATTCAGGAACTTTCTATCATATAGAAAATCTAAGTCTCCCTCTTGAAATGTTCCATTTTTTATTATCTAGTCATTCCATGCCTTATATTGTGCCTTCTAAACTTCTTGGTGGAAACTTTCTAATGCTTGATCTTCCTCCAACTGTAGAAAATCATGTAGCTAGTTTTCTACTGCTTCATATTATATCATATGAGTGGTTAGGGAAATCAATAAACTAGGCACCAAAAAATTCATTGTCAAGGAAACTTACATCCCATACACCAATCAAAATGGGGTTTGTCTAGTCAACCTTTTAAACGTAGTGTGATAGGCCCATAATATTGCAAGGATTTTGATGTCCTGTTTGGTACACTATACACTACATAACTTAGTGAGCACCATTTCCAAAATTTTGTTCAAATCCTCCAGCACCCCATTAGATTGGGGATGATATGGGCTACTCTTGTCATGATAAATCTCAAACTCTTCCCTCAGTGTTGATATGGTCTAATTTAGAAAATGCATCCCTTGGTCACTCATTTAAATTTTGGGGCACACAAATCTGGTAACCAATTGGTCAAACAAAAACTGTGCAACGGTCTCTACACTACAGTCCTTTACCAACGCAACTTCAACCCACCTAGTTAAATAATTTGTATCAGTGATAATATACTGCGCAATAGTCCTCCTTGTCGATTGGTTAATTGGTATGATAAATTCAATAGCCCACTCATCAAATGGTTATAGAGTGAAATGGGGTTTTAGGGGCATCTCATATCATTGAGATTGTCTTCTTACCCTTTGACATACGTCACAGGTCTCGGGGTACTCCTTGGAATTAGCATGTACAATGGGACACCATAGCTTAACCCTTAAAATCTTTTGTGTCATAGCATGACCCGTATAGTGACGCCCTACGAATCCTACTTGTGATTTCACCAAAATCATAAATTTCTCATGTTCCATGACACGTCTCCTTAAGATTCCTTTGACTCCCAATTTATACAACACCCCAATGATCAACCAATAGTTCACCACGTTGACCATGAGCTGTTTCTTTTGTGCCACTATATATATTTCTTGTTCTACTTCACTGTTCAAAAATTGCACAATATTTTCAAAGAAATCATCTACCATAGTTATTGTGAACAATTGCACATATGGAAAGCTATCTTCTAAGTTTTGTGCTTCCTCGCTTGAAGTCAAATGAAACAAGTGATCATGCCCCAAATTCAATATCTTTGGTTTAACTACTACTTGAAATTCATACTCCTCGGTGTATAACAACCATTGACATATCCTTCCCTCTAACACAAGCTTGTTAACTAGGCACTTTAAGGCCAAATGGTATGTGTATAGCTTAAATCTTTTTCCCAAAAAATAACACCTAAACTTTTGGAGGGAGTATACCATTGGTTGACCTTGTCTTTCGGCCATAATGTAATTCTTCTCTATCATTGATATATTGTGAATGAAAAATGAAATAGGGTGGTTGACCTCTCCTTCTCCTTCTCCTTCCTAATTTGAGATCGCCCCTAGTGCAATTGAAGAAGCATCAATGCAATTCCTTGTTCCAGTGCATGAAGACTAGAATAGGTGTCAAAAGCATTCTTTCTCTCAAATTATTCATGGATCATTGATGCTCCTCAGTCCACTAAAATTCTACTCCCTTCTTTAATAGCATTTCCATCAGCGTAGTGACCTTGGCATATCCTTGTAAAAAAATTTGATAGTATTTTGTGTTGCCTAGGGTGGATCTGAGTGGTCATATTGTAGCAGGTGGCGACAAATCCAAAATAACGATAATCTTAGTTGGGTCTAATAGAAACTCTTGTTTACATATGATGTGTCTCAGTAGGATACCAAAAGGAGAAAAGAAATATACACTTCTTTAGATTCAAGGAAATTTGGAATTGCCTACACCTATCTAACATCAATCGTAATACATCAATATATTTATTTACTAGACTAAATACCATCCAATCATCCAAACATACTTCCAAAAATTTATGCATGAATTCCTTAAGTTATGCTACCACTATTATAGAGAAGATTTCTTGCACATTTTTCAGACAAAACAATATCACCATATGTTGAAAACAACTCCACTATGTCATGAAAGTTCTTTTATGTCGATCCTCTTTAGCAATCTGCACCTAATGGTACCTTGAAAATCCATCAGCAAAAGAGTACAGTTTCCCTCCTACATTTTCTAGAATCTCATCTATGAATGGGGTAGGAAAGGGGTCATGTGTACAAGAATCATTCATCTTCCACAGGTATACACAAATCCTAATTTCACCTATCTTCTCTTTTTGAGCCACTAAAAGTGGAACATACGTTGAGGCACTTATATGTGCACTACGAAAAGACAACATATGACCCTGGAAAGCATAACACACATTACAACTTTGAGACTGTAGAAAAATAGAGAAAACCACTTTCTTATGTTGTGGATATAATCAGTTTCATGCTTCAATGGCAAGCTTGATCTCCCACTATCCCTCTCAAGGCGTGTTTTTTTCCATTTTGTTGTACCATATTCTCACTTTGTTATAGAAAATCTGCAGAAAATTTGTTAGCTCATTCATGCTGAGTAGAAGAAGTGTTTTGTGGGGGCTATAGAAGACGCAAAATTTTGTAAAAGGAGGAACACATTCCCCATCCATACACTTATTCTGCACACCTCCATAGAGTGATAAAGAACAATAAATAATAGTGTGGTTAGCACCATATATATTCATAAACACTTTTTAACAGGGAAATACGGCGATTTTGGACTTTGAATGTGTGGGAGAACCTTTATTCCACACCTTTGAAATCCCACACCTCTGCACTTCCTCATTTTGGTTTTGACCAATAACTTCACCATTCTTATAATATAATAATGTATACTATTTGGAATATCTAATCACTAGTTATACCAAATTGGTCCCTGAGTTCTTCACTATATTATATGGTTTTTCTTTATGAATATTTTTACTTGAGAGTTTTATTTCGAAAGGTAGTCAATGAACCTTGATAGAACAATTAAAGCTTCGGTCACAAATGATATTCTTGCATCAGAACATTTTCCAAGTATGTCAAGTCTATTTGAAATAATATTGAGTTAGAAATTTCTACCAAAAATTAACATTGCTTTAATTCGGTTGGTTGCTGAACCTTTCTTGACAAGATGGTATTGGAGGGGTAATCACTGTTATTTTTGAGTTGAAATATGCAATTAAACTTTCTTTTTTCCATATCACAATATTTTATTTGAGATATACAAAATCAAAATGGCTCTTGGATTACCTAGTGCTTATGGTCCAGTCCAAGAAGGTCATTCTTCTAGTGCTTTATAACATATAGAATTATATGGTTTAGTGGAACACTAAAAGTGGAAAATACACTGAGGCCCTTCTGTGTGCACCAACAGTGGGCATATGGCCCCAGAAAACAAAATACAAATTACAAATTTTCGAGACTATTGAGAAATACATAACAACATGTGCTCATGTTGCATATACCACTACTTTCATATATGAATGGTGGGCTTGATCTCCCACTGTCCCTATCAAGGAATGTTTGTTTTTGTTTTGTTTCACCGCATATTCATTTCGTATAACAAATTCTTAGAAAATAAGTTATGTCATTCATTTTGTGTAGAAGAAGTGTTGTGCAGGTGTGTGGAAGACGTGGAAGTTTGCAAAAGGAGGAACACATTCCCCCTCCATACACTTCTTTTGCACACCTAAATAGAGGGATAAAAATAAATAAATAATAATTTGATTAGTAGCTTATATAATGATTTAAACACTTTTTAACAAAGAAACATGGTGATTTTGGGCAATGAATATATGGGAGAACCTTTATTCTACACCTCCATACTATCACACCTCTGCATTTCTGCATTTTCTATTTGAAAAATAACTTCATCATTCTTATAATATAATAATGGATACTCTTCAGAATATATCATCACAAGTTATATCAAATTGGTCCCTCATTTATTTTTTATATTATATGGTTTTATCACTAAATATTTTTTCTTGAGAGTTTCTCTTTGAAAGGAAACTAAGGGAACTTGATAGCACAATGAAATATTCAGTCACAAGTATTGTCCTTACATCCAAACATTTTCCATGTTAATCAAGTCTATTTGAAATAATATTAAGTTAGGCCTTGCCACCAGACATTACCATCAATTTAATTATGTTGGTTTTGGTTTTCCAACATTTTTGGACAAGCTGGAATTGGAGAGAGAATTTATTATTCCTTCCTTCTCACATAATAATATTTTCTTTGAGATATGAAAACTTGAAAATATACCTAGATTAGATGGTGCTTATGGTCGAGTCCAAGTATCCCAATCTTCTATTATTTTACAACATAGAGACTTCTTTGGTTTGGTGGAAAACTAAAAGTTGAATGTATGCTAGTGCCCTTCCATGTTCACCTGGAGAAAACACGCAACCATGGAAAACAAAACCCACATTACAACTCTCAAACTATTGAAAAATAGAGAAGAACATTTTTCTATGTAGCAGGTATAGTCAATTTCGCAGATGAATGATGAGCTCAATCTCCCACTATCCATCTCAGTCCATGTTTGTTGTCATTTATTTGCACCACATATTCATTTTCCTACTACGAAGCCTTAGAAAGAAAACCAGTAAGTACATTTGTGTTGAGAAAAAGAAGTGTTGTGTGGGGGTGCAAGATTATGGAAGGAGGAACACATAACCCCTTTGTAAAATTCTTCCACTCCATAGAGAGATAAAGAAAAATAAATAATAGTACAATTAGTATCTTATATATTTATGTAAACATTTTTTAATAGAGAAACACGATGATTTTGGACTTTGAATGTGTGGAAGAATCTTTATTCTGGAACTTTGCACTTCCACACCTTTACACATCTGCACTTCCAAATTTTATCTTTGAAAAATAGCTTCACCATTATTATAATATAATAATGCCTTCTCTTTGGAATATATATTCTCGAGGTATATCAAATTGGTCCCTTGGATCTTCGCTACATAATATGGTTTTTCTCATTGAATATTTGTACTTGAGAATTTCATTTCAAAAGGAAACCAAGGAAATATGATAATGAAATGAAAGATTCAATCACAAATAATATACTTTCTTCCAAACATTTCACAAGTACGTCAAGTCTATTTGAAATGAATTGAGTTGGCATTTTCCTCAATACTTTTCCATTGCTTCAATTCCATTCATTGTCAAGCCTTTCTTGACAAGTTGGAATTGCAGGGGGGATTTACTATTACTTCCTAGTTGAAAGATGCAATTAAACTTGCTTCTATCCATATCACAATATTTTCTTCAATATATGCTAAATTGAAATGGTTCCTAGATCAAATGGTGCTTATGGTTGATTCCAAGAAGCCCATTCTTCCCATGTTTTACAATGTAGATATTTATGTAGTTTGGAGGAACACTAAAAATGGAATGTACATTGAGGCCCTTCCTTGTGCACCAGTAGAAGACAACATATGACCATGGAAAATAGAACCCATGCTATAGCTTCGTGGTTATTAAAAAAAAAGAAAAACACTTTCTCATGCTGTGGATATAGTCAATTTCATGCATGAATGGAAAGCTCGATCTCCCACTATCCCTCTCAAGGCATGCTTGTTTTCATTTTGTTGCACCACATATTCATATTTTTACTCTGAAGCCTTACAAAATAGGTTAGGTCATTCATGTTGATGAGAATAAGTGTTGTGTGGGATGTATAAGATGCAAAAGTGTGCGGAAGGAGGAACAGATTCCCCCTCCCATGCACTTCTTCCACACACCTTCATAGATTGATAAATAACAATAATGACATAAAAACTTTTGAACCAAGAAACACAATGAATTTCAACTTTGAATCTATGGTAGAAGCTTTATTCCACACACATCCCAACCTTCATACACCTTTTGTTATGAACAACTATAAAGCCACCAGATGCATAGCTTGGCAAACACCATTGTTGCTTATGTTCCTTAATCTCATTTGGTATCGGGTTGTAAATATCTCAAGAAAAACATTTTATCTAGGGCTTGATTATTTTTCAACCCCCTCACTCCCTCACTTATTTCCAAGTTTTGGCATCATTGAGCAGAGACGTAGTAGTGTCAGGAATTACAGTGTCATTTCTAGTGCTAGAGAACTCACCGATGGAGTTGCCACTTATAAAATTAGCTTTTTTTTCATTGTATAATAATTTTTTAGGCACTAAGAAATAGAACAATAAAAATTCACTATGTCAAGGCTATTATGTCCCATAAATGAGATCTATGCCAATCATGAAATGAGAAATACATTTTTCAAAAATTATAAATTATTTTAATAACTTAAGAAAAATTGTAATTAAAAAATAAATACAAATTTGGTTATGCACATGGAATAAATAGAGGGTCAAGGGATTTTGACAGCAAGGTGATTGCTATAGTCCTTGGGAGAGGGAGTGAACAATCAGGCATGTTGTTTATAAGTGATTCTTGATATTAAGAGATGGATTGTGAGAGAAGCTATAAAATTATCTCTTACTAGTCCATGGGTGGTTCAACAAGAATAATTTTAGGTTCTTAATTAAAAAATGTTTCAAAGTTGTTTTGATATGTTTTCCTAAGGAATAAAATATGATAAACCTTATTACAATTTGAATATGAAATACATGTAATAGTGAGACAATGAAAAATAAATTCAAAGTTTCCTTGATAGAGAATTAAAATAACATTTTAGGTTATGGATTAATGTTAACTTGAAAATTAGTATAAATAAATTTTAATATGATATATAATATATTTTTTTGTTTATTTTACATTTATAATTATTGTTAAAATTTGTCTTAAATTAGTCCTCAAGGGTGATTTGAATTTGTTTGTACCCACTAAATCCATCAAATTTAGAAGGTATAAGGAATGAGAAATATTTCTTTCCTAACAATGACAAGTGAGGAAACCATTTTCTGTTAGAGATTGGATAGATGAAATTAACATATTAATAGTTTATAGGGTGCTTCTTTAATGACATCCTTTAAGTCCAAATTCACTCGACACTACGATTGATGAATAGGAAGACAATAATATTAAATGTATATATTGTTACTACTATATAAGGGGGAATAAATTTCATATGCATGTATTTCCATGCAAAAACTTATTTTTGTTCTTGCAGAAATTGAATAAATTGTTCTTTCTTTGGGCGGGGGGGATAAATTTGGATTGATATTTAAGGTTTTTCCTAGCTTAATTTCAATTGGGATACTATTTTGACTTGGTACAATAGGTATTTATTCATAAGTATCGTTATTATGATAGAATTCGTTCATTATAGAGATCAGGGGGTAGAATGTTGGGAGTGTTACGGTTGAGGGATCACTAATGAAGCTACTAATAGTATTGTCCTATGTTACATTCTTAAAATAAAGAGACTTACTGATTGTGAAGATGGTTAAGAACTATGATCTTTTCATTTGAATTTAGACAACGAATGGTTTTTGTATTCGAATCTTGTTTTACATAAGGATACAAGGCAATGTTATTTGTGGTATTCTCATCATAGATTGTCATAAATCATCTCCTACAATTGATAAATGCATCAACTATAGCTAACCAAGGTCTTCCCAAAATTAAGGGGTATCGTCCTAGATGAGTTTTGGGCTGCAACACCAAAAATTCAGTTGGATACTCCTTGGAGCCTATAGAAATAACAAGATTCCTTGTGATCATATTTGGGATAGACAAACTAATTCAAGAATAATTGGTGTTGGCCCTAGATTAGTAAATTTAAGTAATTCAAAGGTTTCTCTATCATTACATTTATTGCAACAACAATATTGACCAATGTATTAAGGATAGTTCTTTTTCCAGTTTGGACAATCATTGTTGGGCTCCTAGGGTTGTTATATTTGGTAGGTGGCATTTTATTTTGTATTAATTCTATTAGTTTCCCTACCATGTGAACGATGGGAGGATATAGAGGTTTCTTGCTAGGAATTTCAAAAGAAATATTCGTCACTATTTTTGCATAGATTAGGACAACACTAATGGTTTGCAATAATGGGATTCTGAAATAAAGATTCCTCTCCTCCAAAAAGTCAGACTTTGATTGTGGAGAAATTTTAACTATATCCAATCATTCTAGATATAGTGGATTTAAAGAAATTTCAGGAGTAACAAGAACATTGGTTGTTACAATAGTTTCAAAAATATCATTTTCTTCAATTATTTTAGAAGTCTCAACACAAGTTTTATTAATAACAACAACATCAACAATTACAACAGTTAAAACAAATTATTCCTCTACCTTTTTTCAAATTATTTGTATTTGCGTTAGGTTACCCAAGTTGTTGGGGTTGTAGGGGAGGATTAATTGATGTCATATTTCATTAGATTTGGAGATTTTTTTGCTGCATAGGAATTTACATTGGTATAGGAAATTTTCTTAGAAAATAGGTTCCTTTCCATCGTGGGGACCCTAGAAATGTTCAAATTATAGAGGGATGCCATTGTGGCAATGGTATAGGGTATTTGACTGGATGATGGTTGGGAAAATTCCATGGCATTGTCAGATATTTTATTTGTTGCATATCCTAGTGAGAATTATACATGTTAGTCAAAGTATTGCAAGATGATGATGGGTTTCAGGCCATACTTGTTGGTCAATTTTTTTTATGGCTTTTTAGAGCCAATAAAATAAGATGGCCTTGTATCCTCACTTGATTATTTTAATACAACTTTCATCCCTTGCATGAATGGGAAATCCCTTGTTGAATGCCTTGCTCACAAATATCACTAACTTCTATTTCATTAAGTGGTCTCTCCAAGAGAGGATGTTTCCTCCTATAGTTGGAGTAGAATATTTCCAAGGTCTTCTCGGATTCAATTTTCTTATTTATAATCTACACAACATCTAGTTGAGAGGAAAAAGAGTTGATATTATCAATTTTAAAATTTTAAAATAAGTTATAGATTTTGGCACTCATTATCTTGCCATTGGTTGACTTTTGTACTCTAGCAGAAGCATCTCATGCTAAATTTCTTCTCCTCGATGATCCTCTTGAGCTTCTCAAGCCAAATGTGACTATATCATCATAGTGATCCTTTGATATGTTTCCATTTCCAATGAGGTTAAGCATTCCCACGTAGTCATCCCTCATTCCCTGGATAATAATTGTATTTAAAATGTCTTTATCCAAGTCGCAATGCCTAGACATTTTAAATTTATATTGAAGGCACTCAATGTAATCTTATAGGATCTCATCTTATTTTTGGGTCATTCTAAATTGTTCCTCCCTATGATTTGTAGTTCTACACTAGTCTTCATATTTTTCCCAGGAAGTGATAGACTTACCTCCCAACCCCATAAGACATCTCAACACAACTCCCTTGAAAGTAGCAATGAATATTTTTTTTGTTTTTGGGAATCTGAGGTGTAGTTATAATTCTTGGATAAGATGTCAAACTCTAAGATAAAATAATCTAAATGCTCATTGGTGATGCCATGAAAATTTTGGAGGTGTGATAAATGGATTTTCTTCATTGGAGCTTGTCTCAAAAGGTTTCTGATAGGGAATTCGAAAGTAATAAACATATCATTAGCCATTTAGTCTTCCTAATTGAATGTTTTAAAATTTTTGTCTTAGGAGGTCATTATTCACCAATAATTTTCCCTAACTATGAAATATTTCCTCGTGAATTTTCAGGCTACCTTACAATACTCCATGAGTCTGCAATAAAAATATCAAGAGATTGCTTATATTTTGGACCTAGGTGTCGGTGTTCCAAAATCTATTTTTCTATATCACCTTTTCCCTCTAGAAAGCCATTATTTACACCTTCACTGATGAATATGATTCGTAAAGCCTTGGACTAGTTCTTGAGATAGAAGTTTCATGAAATTTTGTTTCCCAAATGTTTTCTCCTAAAACAAATGACCCTTGTGATTCTATCATCTGAAATATTTCTCTAGGTGTGCATGATTTATGAGATCCTAGTGTCTGTGAGACTACCCTCGGGATAGATGATTATGCTTCTACGTTCAAACGTATTTCTTTCCTCCTCATCCCATTCTTCTTGAAAAATTATAATTTTTTAGGGCATCAAGTTTCTCTTCTTCTTTATTCTTGTATCCCACATGTATTAATTTGCATAAATAAATGTCAATTATGTTTCTTCACCTTTAATAACCTCCATGACAATGATACCAAAAGATTGTGGATTTTTATTATCCTTTTGAAAAAAATATATTAACTTAACATAAATTTTCAACTAGGTAAGTATTTTATTTCAAGGTTATTGCACATAGTATGTGTAGGAAACAACCATTAATTGAAATCAAGTAATTCCTAACAAATTATCTCCTATTATGCATTCCTAGATAAGAACACAACCCTCAATCATAGCCAAATTCATACTGTAAATTATTTTACACGTGTAGGAATTAAAAGAACACTTCATTTAATTCCGGAATTAGAATATCACCACCTAAAATTTCACTTACATAAAAAATAAACACACTACACTCAATTCAATAAATATAAATCGCTCTTGCATGAAAAGAAAAACATTCAATCACTGTTTGACAAAATGTAAATCAACCTCTTAAGACAATCAAATTATCGCTCAAATGAAATATTTCATCACCTCAATAAATTGAGAATAACGTGTCAATCCCAGGTATCATAACCAATCAAGGAAATTAAAGTGTCCTTATTGTAACAACATTAGTCATATTGGGATGGAAAGCAATAGAGGATAGCGTAAGCAAACTATATCAGCTACATGTAACAACACTATTTAAAGCAAACTTGTAGCAATAATTGGTAACATTATTCATGTAATGTCAAGCAATAATAATTAATCTTTAGAAACAACTTAGTTAGCACTTGCAACAACAATAAACCACAATAATCTATAATAGCATGAAATAATAACAGTAACTACTATACTCAATAAAGATGTATGCTTCCTATAGATGAGTGACAGAGACATTTATTAAAGAATTCTTTACAAGCATCATGAGTAACAATGATATGCCAATAAAAACGAATTGAGTAACAATGTTATTCCAATAAAAAACGAATTGAGTAACAATAGTTGATCTCAATCCCAAGAATATAACTCACAACACACAAACTAAAGAAACAAATAGGTACGTTATTTATGTATAGTCACAACATTCCCTACTAAAGAGTAGGGCTCTTCCTCCTAAGTAGGGAGTTTGAGGAAAACTCACTACTTCTAGAAAACACCCTAATTCATGAGATGATCCATGATATTGTTGAATCTTGCATTAATGTTTAAAAGTAAAAATTCACAATTGGAGAGAAAATAATGCTAGCCAGCCAATCTCAAGGAAATGGAACACCTTTTAGAGGCTTCCCTCTCGATCTAGTTCTAGAAATAGAGTGAAACAAGGACATATTTGAGAATCTTTTGGTTCTCAAGCTTCCTGAATAGATTTAACTAAGAGTTCTTTAATGGTTAGTTACAATAAATTGATTGTAGATAAATTTAATTCCAAACTAATTATCAATCATAAAATAATTAGGAATGTAGGGAATGATAACTACTATGGCCAAACGAGCCGCATTATTTGAAGAATTAGATCCTTTCTACCACAACAACCCATGTTGAACATTTTAGTTGATTTTGCATATAAAATATTTCCCAAAGTAGCAATAGTGACATGTTGGAATTACAACATCTAGATTCAATGGGGTAACAACAAAGAAAAATCTCAAGAGTAACAAAATCATGACAACTTGGAATAACAACATTACGAAGAAAGTGGAGTAACAACAATCTTCCATTTAAGAGTAACAACACCCCAAATATGATGGAATAGAAACATCTCAGGCTAGATAGATTGTCCTATAAACATTTATTTAGCATGTTATCAATAATAACACCCAAAAAAACTATTATGCTTTCAAAGGCATGTAAAACATGGTATATGGGAGTGACATAAATATTTTGCATACCTGAATCAAAATATGAGATATTAAGTATAAATTCATGGATATTAGGGGTCAAATAAGAAGAAATACAAGGAAAATGATGTTAAGGATAATCCAATTCTTGAACCCAACATTACCTTTCCTTGAATCTTCACTCAAATGACTCCTAGTAGATAGTGTTAAGATTGAGGTGTAATTTAATTTCCAAGTTTCCCCACTAGTGCAAAGCAATGGCCCTAAGTTGAAATATCACTATGTTTTCCATAGAATTGAATCCATAATACTTCAATGAAAAACACCTTTATATTTCTTCTAATCATGCCTCTACATGTTCTCTTACATGAGCCACAACAAACTCTAGGAGATTAATCTTCTAAAGCTCTCAGGTTATGTCCTTAGGTAGAGGCCCTTGTTTTGAGTTCCATGCCCCTTTGAGGTTTCCCATTCTAGGTGGAGGAGGCTCCACCTCCACCACAACCACTTCCAACATCATTAAAGTTTTATTTATTTCTTCCATGTAGCACAAGATGAGGGCTAGCTCATGTGATAATAACAATGGTGGTACTTATAGTGGTGGTCCTTGAAATGACAATCCTTGGCCCCAATTTCCTCATGTTCTTACCATCCTAAACCATTGAATATGAACTAGATATAAATTTTTATTAGATTTTTTTAATACATTTGTATCTCTCATTCAAATCATGCATGCATATGTAGTGGTAGTTGTAAGTTTTCTTTTTATACATGCTTATAAATGAGCATTAATTATACATAATAGGTGCGTATGATGCTCACGTAACCTACTAAATCTCTCTTATTGAGTCTAGGATAATGTTATAATGTATATACATATATCCTTAGTTTTAGTCTTATAACACTAATGAAATAATTAATCACCATTAATTAATCATGTCCCATTCTTGTTGATTAACCATAATTAGTAAATATCATTTGTTAAGTAATTACCTATTTATTAATAAACTTTGCTTAATTAATTGATCCCCTATGGTTAATTAATTATTCATTTACCAATTAGAAAGTTTAGTTAATTATTAATAATCAACTAACATTAACTAATTAAAAATTAGTACTGACCAAATTAATAAATAACTTAAAAATTTATTTACATGTATAATGATGACACATAGTTTTATATATGATTACAATATGAATAAAATAAACCATGTTAAATATATTAATATTTTTTAATCAATAAAGAACCATTAATTAGAAAAAAAATAAACTTTAACAAAAAAATGATCAGTCTCTAGGTAAGAAACCCCAAACCTCACCTGAGGTCCACATGCCTTAGTCTTCCTTTAGCTAGATTAGTGCACAAGGTTTAAAGCCTACCCTCTATGTTTCCATTTTGTTTACATTACATATTTTTCAAACCTAGTTATGCAAAATGGACACATGCTCTAGTCTATTTTCATTCTTTAAATATTATCCTAGATTCATCTTAACTGTAGATGTATCTTGCACCAATAGGGGTCATTTCACTCAAGGAGCAAATCGTTTTTCAGTGCAAATTTTGATGAAAGGTTTGCACCTCGATATATTTGATCCCTCTTGACACTTGTTGGATATGGACTTAAAATGAATCTAGGTTGGTTTTATTACTAATCATTATAATTACTATTTTATTTTTTATTTTTTATTTTATGTAATTTGACTAAGTCAAAATGTTTTAATTCATAATTATAATGATTAATTTTATTATTTTATTTTATTTTACTTTTATGTAATTTGATCGAGCAAAAATGTTTATATAACCTAACATAACATAACTTCAAAGTACATTACAACATCTCTTCTACACTAGGTTGGAGAGTGCCTCTTGCTGCAATAAACAAGTTGAGATGTGGTCCATTGTCTCATCTGAATGAGACAATGGGTAATGTTTCTTCACATGAAATGTATTGCAAAGGCTACTTTTATCACATCAAAGGATTATTACAATACTTGATAACAACCTAGATCCATCTTAACCCCAAATCTATTAAGCACTGAGGGATCAAATACCTTGAGGTAAAAAACTATGTTTTTAGTGCAAAACTTGAGAAAGGGTATGCACCTTGAGATATTTGATCCCTCTCAACAATTGATAGATTTGGGGTTAAGACGGATCTAGTTTGGTTCATTCATGTGTGGTCACACAAAATTGGTTAAACATCTAATTATTTTGATAATTTTGAATATGCTAAATATATCTAACATTAATCTGGTCATTTTAATTTTAAATTTTCTCAGTTACCTTAGTTTGTTGAGATGATAGTGATTGTTAATAACTTGAATCATGAAGTAAAAAAATTTAATGCAAAGTGACAATGTAACAATGTTGAATGATATGAAATGTGAATAATAATAATGTGATCAATTACAAATAGTCTTCATTATGATAAATCTCAAAATATTTTCTTCTACTATTCTTATTGTCACACCTGTTAGTTTTTCCATCTTTTCATATCAATCATATGAAATAGTAGTTGAAATCATAAACCATTTAAATTTTTAGTTCAAGCTTTTGTAGTAAACATCATATCTTATCTCTCTTTCTCTCGAATATTAATAGGACCTTTCTCCAAAGTCAATCATTGTGACTTCTGGAGTGTTAAGCCCAAAGTAGGTTTTAATGGTAATTGTTGTCTATTAACTTGTTTGAATGCAAAGTGACCACCAATGTTGAATGATGGAAAATGGGAATAATAAGAATGTAGATAATTACAAATAGTTTATAGTTTCAATAAGGAAACATTCCAGGTAAGTGAACATGAAATTTAATATGAAAATGAAAGTAATTTTTTATGGTTGAATTATTGCAACAAAGAAATCAATGCACGTCATCAATAAAATTTTTGTTCTTACACTAAAATAAATGCAGACTATTAATCTAATTACTTTGAAATCAATGTACCTCATACATCTAGGTATATCAACTCAGAAATCAACATCTACATTGAACTCAATGCATCTAGTGCAAATAGTCAAACATGATTATAAATCAACATCTACACTGAAATCAATGCATATAGTGCAAACAAACAAATAGGATTAGCAATCAACATCTACACTAAAATCAATTCACCTAGTGCAAGAAATCAAATAGGATTAAAAATTAACATCTACACTAAAATTATTGTATCTAGTGCAAGAAATCAAATTGGATTAGAAACCAAAAAATACAATAGAATCAATGCATCTATTCCAATCAATAAAATAATATTAGGAATCAACATATACACTAAAATCAATACATCTATTTTAGTGAAAAACCAAAATATTCATGGCTTTCTAAATCCAACTTCTTTTACTTTTTCTAAAATCCTTACTTCCTCTTCCTGTATGGCTAATAATGTTCATATGACAATATATATAATATTTGTGTTTGTCTCTATGTGTCTCTTTATTCTTCCCTCTCTCTCCTTCCTCCATCTCTGTGTCTAGTTTCCTACCTCCCTCTCCCTACCTCCCCATATACCTCTCTCTCTCTACCTCTTCCTCCCTTTCCTTTTCTCTCTCTTAACCTTGCATCTCACTCCACCAACATGTATATCTATATCTCACTCCATATCTCCTTATTTATCTCTCTATCACATCCACCAAACATATACAAATTGTCTCCATAGTATCTATCTGTCTATCCATCCCTCCTCCCCTTATCTCTCTCTCTCTCTCCTACCATTTTATCCCTCTCCTCTCATTCTCTCTCTCTTCCCTCCCACTCTTCTCAATCCCTCACTCTCTCTCCATTTATCCTTGGTCACTCCCTCTCTCTTGTTATAGACATTTTTGTGCCTTACAGCACAGAGCATGAAATGTCAATAATCTAAGGGATCCAAAGTCCCTAAGCATGTTGTTCTTACCCTTAGAGGAACAAGGTCAGCAAACCACAGCACTGCAAATCAGTTCTCCACTGAAAAACACTCAAAAACAAGTCAATTTTGGATCAAAAGAGCTGCTCCACTAGGCATCTGCGCTGCATAGTAGGTACAACAAAGGCTACCTGCGTTGCATAGCAGGTAGGACAAAGGCTACCTGCGTTGGGCGTACTTGGACATGTGGAGGAATCTTTTTCTCAAAGTGCCAGTGTCCAGGAAGCTTCCAAAAAGACACTTGATCATAAGATTCGCCTAATGATGAGTTAAGAGCTTCTAAAACTCCAAGTGGAAGGCAGAAACTCTGAGTGAAGGACTGAAGAACAACTGGAGTTGAAGAGGACAACAAGTCACACATCAAGATGACTTACCTTCACTCCAAAACTCTATATAAGGATCTCATCCCATGGGATCTGGAGGCCGGAATTTAGCGCAAAGGATTGCTGTTGGTTTACAGTTGTGAGCATTGGGTGATTGCTTGAGGGAGGTGAAGAAGAGATTTCTCTCCGTCGGGAAGGTGATGCTGGATTGGACCTCTCATGGTTGTATCACCGCCTGAACCTTACTTCCATATATTAATAAAGCATTTGAGGTTCTTCTATTCGCATGTATTTCAATGGTGAATTGTCTTACTTGCGCTTTTTATTTATGCTAATCCTTGAATCATTTATGCATGCATGCTTCTTGTAGTTTCCTTTTCTTGTCTTATTTGCAGGATCTCGTGTAGTTGGGCCCGTGAAAAGACTTGGATCTGGGAGCAAGCAGCAAACAAAGGAGATTGGATCGACCATTTGCGCAAGACATCGGTAAGTGGATCTCTCCCTTTTATCTCTTGCATGTCATAAAGAAGAAACTTTAGATAGCTTTGCTTTTAGCTGTTGCTAAGGAACTGTCACCCTCAGAGTGGGTTAGGGTCATTCCGAGTTGGATACTTTCCCCCACAACAGACTGGCAACTCCGCTGGGGAGCGTGTCTTGTTGGTAGCTTGTGTTTCTTGCTATTCATCTCTTGAACAAAGGGAGTACCGAATCGAACTGCATTCGAGTCCTTCGAATGCAAAGTAGAGGGCAGCTACTCTAGCCCAGTGCTGGGCATGTTCATGATTTGAAGATCTGATCCACAAGGACTCTTTTAAGCTCTTTTTGATAGTGTTCATCTTCCTTTAATCATCCTCTAGTGTATACTTGACTCACAGCCTGTGATTTGGCCAAAAACCGCTCATTTTTTAGCAAACTGTGACCCGGAATTTGAGAGAGACGAGAGTTGTCTCATCAGTGCAGCTGCAACAAAGGCTACCTGCACTGCAACGCAGGTACCGAAGGGGCTACCTGCGTTGCATCTCAGATTGACAGTGCAGCACCTGCGCTGATCCAGTTTTGCCTTGTGCAACTTGGATTCTCCACTGTCTGTTGCCCAGTTTTCAGTATTGATTTTGCAGCCTGTTGTCAACCTGTATACCCAGCTGAAACCACTTCTCTTTGCCTTCATTCCGCCTTCGTTGTATGAAGAAACCGTGATTGTTCTTATTGTATTTCTTGCTGTCATTCACAGTTTCCCATAACGAAAGTGAACTAGTCTTGTTATGACCTCTTGGATCTAGACCTGTGAGAAAGTGTCGTTGTGATTCTAAGAGCTAGTTTATTGCTGTTCATAGCTGCTTGAGCATTTACTTTCGTTATATGGTTCGAATTTCAATATTTCTTGTGTTGAAACGAGTGAATCTTAAGGTGTTCTTTTGATTATTGGACAAAACTTGTTTGCTTACGCTTGAAATCGAATTCGAAATTATACAACAGCTTTCTTTTTGTCATACACCAACATTAAGAAAGAAGAAAAGAAATACTTGCATTGTGCATGTGCATTTTGACAGTTTGCATGTTGATTTAGGAAAAGTGCATCAGTGTGTGCTCTATGATATGTTTGAAAAGATGATGTCTTTCTTTTCCTTCAGTAGTTAAGGTTTTCATAAGTTGAAAGAATTGAAAAAGCTTGCTTATCATTCTTAGACTGCATTTAGGAGTTGTCTCATACATCACGTGGTGATCCATAAAGGCAAACTGCTAAGCAAGATCAACCTAAAAAGAACTGAATTTATCTAACAACGCTTTGAAACATAACGAAACACAATAGAGGTCTAGGTAGAGACGTGAACCGGTGTCGTTAAACATAGTGACTGTCGATCTCTACGAAGGTGGGTGATTCCTCCTGAGGGACGATAGCACTAATACGAACTTGTGCCCCCGCGTACCGTCGCGTATATTGGGGGACCCCTATAGGAACAAAGCCTTTATCCATAGGAAGCCGTGTCGGCCGCCCTACTGATCGCGATGCAGTGAACACAGCATTCACGAAGATCGACCACTCGTACCGTAAAACGTATTCTGTGGTTTCGCGAAAGGTTTGGCACACCCTTGCCTAGAACTCCAGAGTAGTTTCTTTTGGCCTTTTTCAAACTCTATAACTGAAAAAGTCCATCTGAGCATTTGTCACTTCGGGCTCGTTAATACATCGAAGGAGACTAGAGTCATCTTTAGCTTTTTCTCGACTCTTAAAAAGTGAAAAAGCAAGTTGTGTCTAAAGCGTCGTCATATAAAATTCATATTAAACGGAACATAATTACCCCTGATTCCTACGTTGATCTGAAAGTTGAGAACATGGAACACACCAACAAAGGGATTCCACATGATGGGACCCCTATCCCTTTCTCCTCTTGGGGAGAAGTTGGTGCGCCCCACATGGCCACATTGTCGCTTCCAGGACTGACAATTGGCCTGCCAGTTTGGCTATTCTCAACCGCTGTAGTTCAGACCACCACGGTTCCTGAACAGTCGAGTCAACAGTTAGACCAGTCTAGAGCTACCCTCCAGCCTTCCACTTCTTATGAGCCTTCCTCCGATCCTTCTTCTTCGAAAGGTCAAGCCGCCAAAAGCAGAGCTCCCATAGAAAAGAAGAAGGAAAAGAAGAAGAAAGAAAAGAAGCCGAAGGAGCCAAAGGCGCCTGGGGGAAAGCAAAAGGTATCTAACGAAAACCCACACACAGCGCGGACCGGGCCCAAATCGCCATGTGTCATATGTAGAGGGAACCACCTCCACAGTGATTGTCCCAGTATTCCCCCGATACTAAGGGACTGGTCCCCTCGTTTGCACGATTCGGAAGCGTCAACCTCTGACAACCAGGTTGAATGCTTACCGTCGACCAGCGAAAGTGAAGGTTCTAGACGACGAAGGGGAATGAGATCCCCCTGCAAATTGTGTGAAGGCAATCACACCCTCCGCCGTTGTCCCTTTTTAGACGAAGCAAAGAGAGTTTTGGAAGATCAACCGATTGCACCGTTGCTACTTCCTCCTGGATACCAAAAACTCGCGCCGAGTCCTTCGTTGGTCGAAAATACAGCTGCCCCACTCATAGGGCCAGCTGAAGTGTCAGTCACTGAAAGTGAACCTACTGAATCCGGACCGGATGAAAGTCCAAAGGTCGAAACGGCAGTTGACCCGGTTCTTCCTTCAGAAGTTTCATCTTCACATACCACAGTCACTGAGGATTCATCTTCGGTTGACACCCTCACCGAAGAGAGTAAGGATGACACCATCCAGGTTCTCTTCATCAACACTGATTCTGATGAACATCAGGGCAATGTGCCCACTCCTTTATCGCAGGAAGGAGCGTCGTCAGGATCATATCCGGCCGTATATTCGGTCCCACCACCAAGCAACCTAGTTGTGCCCTTTGATTGGAACCAACTAGGCAGACCCCGGTTACCAGCCAGTATACCATTTAGAATTATAGTCCAAATATACAAAATGGTGATGGCTGGAACTATCATTGATGAAGGGGCATCTGTGAGTATCATGTCCTCTATTGCTTGGAAAGCACTGGGTTGCCCGGCGCTTTTGCCCGAGACAAGGCGTCTCTCGGGTTTTGACAAAGGAACCAGTCGACCATTAGGGATTCTACCTAATGTGCCTATTACACTGAAAGGGAAGGTTGTCAAGATGAGTTTGATGGTCGTCCAAGGACCCTTGGATTATAACCTACTCCTTGGACGAGACTACATATATTGCATGGAAGCAATAGTCTCCTCACTCTTCGAATAATGTGTTTTCCATACGAAGGAAGAATGGTCAAGCTCGTAGACCAACTTTCATTTCCGGGATCACGCATCGCAAATAGTCACATACCTATCCTAAATGGTCTATTCGATCAAGAAAGGTCTCTACCTCCGGTTCTTCTTCCTGATGAGCGCGAGTAATTCGGGAAAGGAAGGCCGGAACCCAGGGGGCATGCATCCTGGTCTGCTCTGGAGGCAGAAAAAACCTTGGGTGTAAAGTAGAATTTCCGCGGGAGAATATGACTAGTCCGTACCCCATCCCCCCTTTCTTCTTCGTAAGACAGAAGAGCCGGGAAGAGCTCTCATGCGGAAGAAGGGGCTGTTAGGAATGGGGTTGTTCTGGAAAAAGATTCTTTTGTTAAAGTTATGAGTGTGTGGCGGAGCATCATCATTCACCGTCGCCTAGTCGGCGTCGCCGAGGAAAGTTCTGTTTGAAAGAATTAGCAGAACAGTCTTTGGGTAACCTGAAAGAGGTAAGCCTCGCCTGTTGAAAACAAAGGTTTTTAACGGAAAAGTAGGGGCAGCCTTGAAATTAGACTTACACCTGGGGGCATGCAAACCTCTTGAAATGCAAGCGGGGGTAGCTTTTTAGTTTTAGGTAGGACTAACCCCTCTAACCCGTAGGATGGGCCGATACCCAGCTTGCATAAAGAGAGGATATGGAGCAAAGCGTAGGAAGATGAAGCTCTTTAAAAAATAGGAATCTTCCATGAGACCTTACTACTTTATGACTGGTAAAAACGAGCAGTTTTGGCAAAGTTCATGCTCGTTAAAAAATAAACGCAAGATCCGAGCAGTTTTAACGCGGAAATTCATGCTCGTTAAAAAATAAAATAAGCTTGTGAGCAGGCTTCCCCCCAGAGTTCAAGCTCATTCAGAAAAAATTAACCGGTAAATAACCATTTGAGACCGTAAATTCATTAGCCACAAAAGCCTTGGTCGTGTTTGTGCACCGTCACCTCCACTTTTCATTTGGCCGATCATTCACATCCACTTGATTGCTCACCTATTTTGAGGAACAGCTGCGAAGAGTGATCTCACCTAGCCATCCTTGTAATACTGCCGTGATTGGAAAATTCCAACCTGTACCTGGAATCTGTTGCTATCCCTGTTTATCACTCGTTCCTCAAAAGACGAGTCTTCTTTGAGCTCTTTTCACTGACTTGTAAAATATGAAAAGTTTGCCGAGTTTTGGCCTTCCAGCTCGTTAAAATGACCGGACGAGCTATCCCTCCTCTAGATTTTAATCTTTTTGGACCTGAGGGATTATTGCACAAAAAGATCGAGCGCTTGTCTAGTTCGGCTCGATAAAGATATCGAACATTCATCCCTTCTGTATTGTTTTATACTTTTTCGGACTTAAGGGATTAGATGACGAAGAAGGACCCTTGGAGTCTACTTTATGTACACTTTTCAGACTCTCTAAAAATGAAAAGGACCGAGTTGTCTTTGTCGCTGGGCTCGTTAAAAATATTAGATTGCGACAAACTTGTCTGTAGACGAGAACAAGTTTCCCTATCGCTAGGCTCGTTAAAACATAGCGATGGGCTTGCCCGAAGGGCAGGTTATAGAACAAGCATATGTTATCCTCCTCAAGCTTGACAAAAATAAAGAGGTACTGGTCAAAAATGACTGGGGAAAAATTGGGAAGAACCTCAAAGCTTAATGGTAGCAGGTCGCTCTTGAACATGACACTTTTGCCTCCGTAAATATCGGGTTGGGTTATTATCATTCACCAGTCCCTTCACCATGGTCTCGCCATACCATCCATACATGGGGTAATGCTACCGATCCATCACTTCAGTGTCGTTATATGTTCAAGAGATGTCATTCAGAAAGTGTCAACCGGGTCCCATCCACTACCATACATCATCTTTCATCCTTCCATGACCGCCACCCTGAATCATATTTCACAGATCGTTTTCACCAATCATCACTAGCTCCGTTCCGTGTCACTGATGTGGGATTCATTAAGGCCCTCCTTTGACAGATCACTTCTTGTCGACATCAGCTCATTATCCAAGAAGTTGATCTAGGAACACCCCCTCAGTACTTTGAAGCTTGCATGCCTCAATGGCAAGTTTCTCACTCCCCGCGATAGGTATACATTAATGACCTTCGATCGGGAGACTTTGCGCAGTGTTCGATGTCAGATCCTATATTCACACCACGTGAATTGTGCTGCAGTACCTTGAGGGTCATCATCATTATCGGTGATTCCTCTCGCGCTTGTTAACAGTTTACATTATTGACTGGTAATCAAGCGATGTCTTTCCATGTTCGACTTCAAGAAATTTTCACATGGATCGACTTGTACTAGAGTGAAGATCGGACAAGTTTGAAGACCCCGGATCTAGTTTCATCCATCCGGGCTGCGATATATATTCAGGAGATAAAAACATAGACATGTGCAGCAGATGATCATCCTACTAAAAGGATGATAATTAAAAGCAGAGAATTATCAGTCTATTATCAGACGATCGTCTGTATATGTACAGCAAATGTATTTATAAAGCTGAGCATGGGAAATGCCCGCCTCAGCTAGATCATGAAAAGAAAGTATGAAAAGATAATGTATTGTATTGTATTTTGTTACAGGTCACCTCCCGACGATTGAATGAACTTCAGATCCTCCTAATAAAGCATTTCACCCAATAAACGACCTCATACTTTAGGGGGCAACTGTTATAGACATTTTTGTGCCTTACAACAAAGAGCATGAAATGTCAATAATCTAAGGGATCCAAAGTCCCTAAGCATGTTGTTCTTACCCTTAGAGGAACAAGGTCAGCATACCACAACACTGCAAATCAGTTCTCCACTGAAAAACACTCAAAAACAGGTCAATTTTGGATCAAAGCAGCTGCTCCACTAGGCATCTGCGCTGCATAGCAGGTACAACAAAGGCTACCTGCATTGCATAGCAGGTAGGACAAAGGCTACCTGCGTTGGGCGTACTTGGACATGTGGAGGAATCTTTTTCTCAAAGTGCCAGTGTCCAGGAAGCTTCCAAAAAGACACTTGATCATAAGATTCGCCTAATGATGAGTTAAGAGCTTCTAAAACTTCAAGTGGAAGGCAGAAACTCTGAGTGAAGGACTGAAGAGCAACTGGAGTTGAAGAGGACAACAAGTCACACATCAAGATGACTTACCTTCACTCCAAAACTCTATATAAGGATCTCATCCCATGGGATCTGGAGGCCGGAATTTAGCGCAAAGGATTGCTGTTGGTTTACAGTTGTGAGCTTTGGGTGATTGCTTGAGGGAGGTGAAGAAGAGATTTCTCTCCGTCGGGAAGGTGATGCTGGATTGGACCTCTCATGGTTGTATCACCGCCTGAACCTTACTTCCATATATTAATAAAGCATTTGAGGTTCTTCTATTCGCATGTGTTTCAATGGTGAATTGTCTTACTTGCGTTTTTTATTTATGCTAATCCTTGAATCATTTATGCATGCATGCTTCTTGTAGTTTCCTTTTCTTGTCTTATTTGCAGGATCTCGTGTAGCTGGGCCCGTGAAAAGACTTGGAGCTGGGAGCAAGCGGCAAACAAAGGAGATAGGATCGACCATTTGCGCAAGACATCGGTAAGTGGATCTCTCCCTTTTATCTCTTGCATGTCATAAAGAAGAAACTTTAGATAGCTTTGCTTTCAGTTGTTGCTAAGAAACTGTCACCCTTAGAGTGGGTTAGGGTCATTCCGAGTTGGATACTTTCCCCCACAACATATCTCTCTCCAAATTTCTCTCTCTATGTCTATCTTCTTCCCTTCCTCTCTCCCCCCCTCCAACTCCATCTATATCTACTTCCATATCTCCTCTCTCTCAAGTCCTCTATATATCTCCTTTTCCTCCTAACTCCCTTTATCTCTCCCCCTCATCACTATATCTCTCTCTCCACCATCCAACTCTATCATTGTCTTCCTCCTTCTCTCGTTCTCTTTATCCCCTTCCCTCCTCCCTTCATCTTCGTGTATCCCTCTATATCCCTTCCCCTTCTCTCTCCTTCTCTCTCATATCCTTCTCTATCGTGTCTCCTTATGTCCTCTATCCCTCTCTCTACCCCTCTTTCTCTATATCTATCTCCCTCCTTCTCTCCTTCTCTCTCCCCTTCCCACTCTCCTATCTCTCTCTTCACCCCTCCCTCTCTCCACCATATTTCTCTCTCTCTCTTTTCCTCTCCCTCCCTCTATTGTTCCCTCTCTCCCGCTCTCTCTCTCTCTCACACACACACACACACACACACACATATATGTCTCCCTCCATCTCTCCTTCTTTGTCTCTCCATCTCACTCCCAAAAACTCATATGCTTTCCCTCTCCATAACTATATATCTCTCCCCCCCTCCCACTCTCTATCTCTCCTTCTTTGTCTCTATATCTCACCCGCTAAACAGACACAGTCTCTCTCCATATCTATCTATTTGTCTCTCCCTCCTGCTTCCTCTCCCTCTCTCTCCCCTCCCCTTCTTTGTCTTTCTTCACCTTCTCTCCCTCTCTCACTCCACCTTTCTCTCTGTCTTTTGTCTTCCCTCCCTCCCTCTCCTCCTCCAACTCGAGTCTCTCCCTCCCTGTCCCGCTCCAACTGGAATCTCTCCCTCCCTCCCTCTCTCATTCTCTCTCTCAAGTCCTATCTCTCTTCCTTCCTCTCTGTCCGTTTCTCTCCCACCTCCCTATGTCTCTCCCTCTCACCACTCTCTTTCTCTATCTCTCTGCCCCCAAACTCTATCACTATCTCCATCCCTCTATCCTTCTCTCTCTCCCTCTGTCTCCTTACATAGATCCAACTCTATCCCCATTCCATATATGTGTGTGTGTGTCTCTCTCTCTCTCTCTCTCTCTCTCTCTCTCTCTCTCTCTCTCAATATGATCAAGAATTCTCACTAATTGTAATTAATAATAGATGTAAGGTCCAATATAATAATACTTACAATGGAGATGAATATTATTATAATATATTGGAATAATAATAATAATAAATATTATTGATTATTATACCAATAATAATATATAAATAAATAACCTGTTAAGGAAGAAATAATGTGTTAACTTTGCATTACTAATATACTAATTTCTTTTGATCAAATTGGTATCTTTGTAGCTTACATTTTTTATTACATTTTATACTACATTTCACATTTGTATTTTACATTGGAAATTACATTTTTTTTTTTGAATTTTACATTTTACATTAAAGTACATTTTAGATTTTACTTTTAATATTTAGATATGATTTTATTTGAATATTGATTAAAACATATGAATTCGACGTTCCATTAATAACTTTTTTTTTTTTTTTTAATATTTATGTTAAATGTTCACAAACATTTACAGCACTACAACATTTCCCCTCTAGTAGGTTGTAAAATGCCTCTTAGCACAATTAATATTTATTGAATAAGATAAGCGGGATTATGCCTACGATGGTGAATTTTAGTGAAATGCTTGTAGTAGTAGAGGATATGTATGATGCTTGTATCTGAACTAAAAATTACTAAAAATTAGTTAGAGAATATCTAATTTAAAATATTATGCGGATGTTTTCCATTGTTATCGATGCAATACACTATTCTATTTAATATTAATATTAAATAGAATATTAATATTAAAATATTGTTGTATTAATATTATTAAGCTTAATAAATCTCGTTTAATATAGTATTTACTTTAATATTAGGTTTAATATATTATAACATATATTAATGCATCATGATAAAGAAATAAAATATAATAGTATAAAATAATATTTTTTTTCTTTTGTGGGAAAAAAATTCAGTAATATTATTTATATAAAATAATTTACATCTATATATGTCTATAGAATTTTGGAGGCTATTGTAGCCCAAAAAGGATGCCCAAATGGCACCAACAATTATTTTTATACAAAATGGATCGTAGCCTCACCTTATAATCAATTTTTGTAGTTCATTTTTTATATACAATTCTGATACAATATTGGTGGATATAGATGAACAATGAAAAATTGCAAGAGGGTACAATATTTGAAATGTCCCGTGGATGTGGATCTGAAATATCCATTCTGATTTATAAGTTGTTCACATACATCTTGCCTCTTGGATGAGAAAATCAAATTATTTCCTAGCTAATTTCTCATCACAAAAAATAGCTTGAAATGATTGAGATATATTAATTTAATTATTTCGATAAGTGGAAAAGAGGTTTTTTGATGTGGCTATCCTTTTGTTCAATGATATCTATACTACCCTCATCCAATTCTAGTCCACTCTTCAAGGGGTCATTGGGGCATTTATTCATGTCCCTGTAAATGTGATCAAATGTGATGAGTGAAGCGCATAAGATTTGTAATAATTCTTTGATATACAAGAAGTAATGTGCAGTTCTTCAATCTAGATGTACCATTCATCTACTCTATAAGAGCTTTGGATTCTCCATAGATATGAATTGTCGACACAATTAGATATTTTACAGCTCTCAAAAAAATTTTCAAAGAAAATGGATTTGTATTTCATCTTTAAAGGATTTCCATGTTATTTTTTATAAACAATATGCAGCTATGTATGCTTCTAATTCACTTATTGAAAATTATTGTTGTTTAGATTAACATTGTGATGTTTCTCATTTAGAGTTTTAAGAAAGTGAATATTGTGTTAATGATGAAGTTAGATGTAATAATGCTAATGAAATATGTTTACACTCTAAATATTTATTTGAACAGAGAATTACTCTTATTCTGATAGCAAAGAGAACCTGAAGGAAGCTAGCGAATTAATCATTGATCTCAACATTGTTTCTTTTTCATTTGACTTTCCTCATCATTATGCTGATGAAGTTTGTGAAGAACGACATGTTGAAGAATACATTATATCTATCACAACATCAACCTCATCCATTCCTGCTTGTTGAGATCAACCATTAATTCTCGAACAACTTTCTCAAAGAAATATACATGTTTGTGACACTATTTTTAATAATTGTAATATAAGTCCATATAATAGTTATGTCGATTATTCTAATTCACGTATATATTATGTGTACAATGTTGAAAAATTGACCCTTGATCATGACTTTTAAATTATAGGAGATGGATTAGATACATGTTTTGGTTTATAGTCACTACTTGATTATGAATCCTTTCGCACTGAAAAACATCAGGGTATAATTGATTGAACATCTCTCCATCTTGCTCACATTAACTCTGTTTATGATAATTGCATTGTACTGCATACAGACTATGCATCTGACCTTAAGGATATTAATGTATTAAAAGTTGTGGTCATATTTTTTTCAAACTTCATTTTGACTAAGCCTATGACCACTTAAGATATCAATGGGGAAGAGAAATACAAAAACGACTTGTATAAATAAGTCATTGAAATTGCAGAGTCTCATTCATCAGAAATCCATGTAGGGCTACGTGATTTTGTTGAACAATTAATGAGTGAATATTTTGAACAAATTTGTTCAGCTTATCAATTAAACATATTTCACGAAAGTTTGGAAAACAAATTATTCCCCCGCTTTTTTCAACAGTTGAGCACATTATTTTTGTTGAATTGAGGCTTTTGTGATCCATAACATTTATAAGAAGAGTTTCGACGTAAATCACATGTAGAAAACCTTTATCGACGCATTTCAAACCAACTAGTGTGGTTCATCGTTGTTGACACCTAATCCTTGTGATTGGGTGAATTTATGTAAATAGATAAATAAGAAATATGAACAGTCATCGGGAGATGAACTGAATAGTCTCTCCCTCATGTATATAATGAAGACCTACCTGATGGAATAGAACATACGAATCAATTTTTGGTTGAGGAGTTACTGCTTGGTCTGACATGGTATCAGAGCCAGCTCCCAAAAATAGTTGTAACTCCCTTCTACCTACTGCTCCCTATCCTCTGTCCCTGTGGAGTCTGCCTACTGAGCACTCTATCCACTGTCTATTGTGCTCTTTGTCCTCTCCATCTACTGTGCAGTCTATCTATTGTTCTCTAAATTCAGAAAGTCGTTGAGTATAGCAGCATTTTGTGATGAACGTTGTGGCGGTGAGTGTGGAACTGTTTGAATAATGTTGTGACTACTTTTTTCCATGTGAAATACGTCTGAGGGTTTATGGTGATGGGAGTGTGTTTGTATGGCACAAGGTGCCGCTTTATTCATTGCCTGTATCTCAATCAATAAGAACGGCCTCCCTCCACGCTGGTATAACAGCGCTCCAGGCGGCATAGTTTTGAGCCTTGATATCGGGGATATAGAGCTGTTGCAAACTATCAGAGTGAGTTGTTGTATATTATATATACGTTGTTCGATGATGAGGGTCTGTAACCCTTGCGTTTAGAACTCCATTCAGGCAGATGAATTAACACTGCAACGAGAGCTTTTAAGGCCCGATTTTCATGACCACTGCCCATCGCCTCGCCTAGCTACTAGTCACGGGTTTTGAACCCAGTATCACGTGCCCAGTTTGCAGCTATGATGTGGGAATACTCTGAGCCTATTCAACAACGACCGCTGCAAATCCTGACGGTGATTCTTAAATTTTCATTTATCAGGTAAATGGGTTCATGTCAGTTTGGGTATATAGATGCCGTTCATGGAATTGGGAGGACACTGGATGGTTTGGATTGTGTCGGGGAATTGGTCATGCACAAAGCCTATGTATAAATAGAAATGAGTATGTCAGTCCTGTCTTGTCTACCTGTCTCATTAATTTTCAATTTATGTATAAATAAGACGTCAAAGCTAGACCAATAAAGGACTAATGAATGAGTCTGAATACAACAAATCTCCGGTCTGCATTTGATACAGTTTTCCCAGCAGAAGTATTTTTTTATCAGTAGAAGTAATTTTTACAGAATGCATTCAATCATATCCATGGTGGGAATAGTTCTCACTGGCAAGGAGAACTATCCTGAATGGTCCCAGATGATAAAACACACCCTCATTTTTAATGAGTTTTGGAAAGGAGTGTGTGTCGGAAACGGAGACAATGAACCAATACAGCCTACCTCAGGCAAAGAGCTCATCATCTGGGAAAGCAAGAACAACAAAGCTTATGCATTAACCGCAGCATCTATAAATGAAGAGGTGAGTTGCCATATTTCATCCTATTCAACTGCCTTTGAAGCCTTACAAAAGCTGAAAGAACTCTATGACTCACATTTTTCACTTGAAGTTGTTCAACTCATGATTAAACTCTTCACTCTTGAACTACAAAATAATGATCCTCTTGCTCTTGCATCTAAAGTAAAGTCCATAATGCATGATATCAAATCCACTAAGGTTAAATTGGATATTACTCTTATAACTTTTCTTAAGGCACATTATCCTACTTACTCCAATTATCTTGAGTCATTGCAAGCAAATGGAAATCTCAAAGATATAACCTTTGACTCTCTTGTGAAAGATTTTGCTGAAAGAGAGAAAGATTTTGGAAAGAAGACAGCCCTTGAATCTTATGAAGAGGCTGTGTGCCTTGCTCATAAAGAAAATCATCCTGCTCAAGATTCTACAAGAGGAAGAGGTGGTTGAAGAGGAAGAGGAAGATATTTCAGAGGTAGGGGGCAGACATTCTCAACAAGAAAAGACAGATTTGCACTGCATACACTGCAAAAGAAATGGATCACATGATGCCTCTACATGCAAGCTACCATGGGACAAAATTGAGCAGAAAAGAAACCAACAGAAAGGTAAAACTAATGATATAGATAAGGGTAAAGCACCTAAATCCACTCACTATGTTGTGGCACAATGTAACAATGGAGTAAATGAAGATTTATTTAATGCTTCACTTGCTTCTTAGAAAAATGATTGGTTGCTTGATTCAGGAGCAACCTGCCACATAACTCATAGAAAATATTTTTCTGAAGATTTCACTGATAACGTTGATGGAGCAGTATACTTTGCAGACCAATCAAAAATCAAGCCATCAGGGCTTGGCACAATCAGGCTTAAACTGCCTGGTCTTCCAGACTTTCTTCTGCATCATGTTCTATATCTCCCACAACTCAAGAGAAACTTGTTGTCCTTGGTCCACATCTACCAACAAGGTCACTCCATTCATATTTTTGATGGCAAGCTTGAGGTAAGAAAAGCATCTGACCACTCACTTGTCATGAGGGGAATAGAAGAAGAAAGGCTTCTCAAGTTGCAAGGAACCTCTGCTCGTTCACAAAATTTCTCATACAATTCTTATCATGAAGAAGGTACACTTCCATCAAGTTTATTATGGCATGCTAGATTTGGACACTTGAACTATGACAGTCTTCGCATGTTGAAGAAAAATGGTGTTGCTGGTTTGCCTACAATTCCTAGGAAACTTAAGCAATGTGATGCTTGCATTCTAGGAAAGCATAGCAAACAGTCTGTTCATGATTCACATTCAAGAGCACATAGAAAACTTGAACTCATTCATTCATATTTATGTGGTCCAATGTCTGTTCCTTCTACAAATGGAAATAAATATATCTTGACATTTATTGATGACTACACCAGAATGTGTTGGGTTTATTTATTGAAGAATAAATATGATGATTTTCAAACATTCAAAAATTTTCATAAATGGATTGAAAATGATGTACAATCTTATATTGGGTCTATTCCCACTGATAATGGAAAAGAATACACATCAAATGAATTTGAAAACTATCTTCACCAACATCGGATCAAACATCAAACAACTGTGCCTTATAATCCCCAACAGAATGGTGTAGCTGAAAAAATGAATAGGACAATCTTAAATATGGTACAATCCATGCTCTTCTTCAAAAATCTAAAGATAATGTTTTGGGTTGATGCTGTTCTATGTGCTACATATATAAAGAATAGATGTCCATCTAATGCTATAAGAAACAAGACTCCATATGAAATGTGGTATGGACATGTTCCTTTGGTAAAGCATCTCAGGGTCTTTGGTTCCACCTGTTATGCTTTGATACCAAAGGTGCATAGAAACAAACTTAGTGCTAGAAGTTGTAAGTGTAGCTTTCTGGGGTATTCAAACACCTCCAAAGCATATCGTCTCTATGATGAAGTAAATAAGAAGTTTGTTGTATCTAGAGATGTAATTTTTGTTGAATCATCCAAAACTGACAATGTTGTTAAGCGACAACTTGATTGCTTGGATAGAATCACAAAAGCAAAATCATTTCAAGAATTTGATAATCAGATTCCACATCTTGAAGGGGGGATTCCTATACTAGATCAACATGTGGAATCTTCTTCTGAAGAACACTCTCCCCTGCATGAAACTCCAACAACGGATGATGCTTTAAGTGATGTGATTGATAGAATTGGGAGAATCAATCTTGATTCAGTCCCAACTCAATCAACGAAGTAGCCTGGACCATCTGAGAAAGGTCCCCCAAAGTGGCTGATAGAGACACTTGAAAGTGTTCATCCTGATGAAGTTGGAAAGACGGGAACTAGAAATTCAAACCAGTAAAATGGAGGTGATGTGGATGACTCTAATTCACCTGTTGATATGGATGTTTCTTATGATTGTGAATTGAACTTGTCTACATATTTTGAACCAACTTCCTTCAAAGAAGCTGCTTCTCATGATGAATGGAAAGAAGCAATGCAAAAGTAGTATGATGCCCTTATAAAGAATGGCACTTGGAAGCTGGTTGATCCTCCATTAGGAACCAAACCAATTTTCTACAAGTGGGTCTACAAGAACAAGTATAAAGCTGATGGCTCACTTGACAAGCACAAAGCTAGGCTTGTGGAAAAAGGTTTTGCATAGAAGGAAGGGGTCTATTATGAGGAGACATTCTCCCCCACAGAAAAATGGGCTACCATCCGGACACTCTTTGCACTAGCAGCTCAGAACGGTTAGAAATTCCACCAAATGGATGTAAAAACTACTTTCTTAAATGGAGATCTAAAAGAGAATGTTTTTATGTCCCAACATGAAGGATTTTCTATGAAAGGACATGAACATAAAGTATGCAAACTGGTGAAGTCCTTGTATGACCTCAAACAAGCACTGCGAGCCTAGTATGAAAAACTAACAGAGCATCTTCTGAAACTCAATTTCAAACATTATGATCTTGATGATGCAACTTTATTTGTCAAGAAAGTTGGAAAAACAGTTGTATATCTGTGGTATATGTAGATGATCTTTTGATGACAGGGAACGATGAAAGCTACATTGCATCCATAAAGAAGGAATTGGGGAAAAGTTTTGAAATGATTGATTTGGACTATGTTCATTACCATCTTGGGATTGAAGTAACCCAACATCCGAAGTCCATATTTCTTTCTCAAAAGAAATACATTGGAGATCTGTTGAATAGGTTTGGCATGACAGAGTGCAATCCTCTTACTACTCCAATGGAACAAAACTTAAAGCTCACATCTATTGAAGGAAAAGAATTTGAGGATGAAACAAAGTATAGACAGCTTGTAGGAAGTCTCAACTACCAAACCAGACATTTCATTTGCTGTTGGAATCCTCTCCAGGTTTATGCAAAATCCTTGTGAGGGACATTGATCTACTACAAAAAGAGTTCTAAGGTACTTGAAGGGAACTCAAGACTTTGGAATCAAGTATACACAGGTGGACGACTTCAACTTGATTGGATACTCTGATTCAGACTTCGATGGAGACAAAGAAACTGGGGTATCAACTTCAGGATATGCTATGAGTCTTGGATGAGGAGTTGTCTCCTGGAGATCACTCAAACAATCAGTTCCAGCAGATTCCACAACAGAAGCAGAATACGTGGCAATAGCTGAAGCAACAAAATAAATTGTGTGGCTCAGGAAAATTCTTGAAGATTTGTAGGTAAAACAAGTACAATCAACTCCACTCATGATTGACAATACCTCTGCAATAAAGTTGGCCAAGAACCCAAATTTCCATGATCGAACGAAGCACATTAATACTAAATATCATCTGATTCGACATCATGTTGAGGCCAAAACAATCCATCTCCGTCATTGTAAAACAAATGAGAAAATTGCAGACATCTTCACCAAAGTGCTTGGAAGAGAAAAGCTTGAACGATTCAGAATGATGCCTGGACTCACCAACATCCCTTCAGATTAAGGGGGGGAATGTTGACACCTAATCCTTGTGATTGGGTGAATTTATGTAAATGGATAAATAATAAATATGAACAGTCATCGAGAGATGAGCTAAACAGTCTCTCCCTCATGTATATAATGAAGACCTACCTGATGGAATAGAACATATGAATCAATTTTTGGTTGAGGAGTTACTGCCTGGTCTGACAATCGTCAGGACAAGTTGAGGAGTCAAATCATTGCTGCATATTAAATAGGGATTGCAGATCTTCCAAACGGTTAGGTTAACTAGGTTGACCATCAACGGCTATATAAAAAATAGCTAGATTATATAATAATATTAAAATGTTAATAAGTCAAAGGTAATAAATTATAGTAATAAAATAATATTATAATAATAGTAAATAATTTTCTTCTTAATAAATTATAGTATATTATATATTGGAATGTTATTCTATTCTATTTTATTAATATATTTTTCTTTGGTTAATAAACTAATTTATTTAATTCCTTTTTTATTTATTTAATCATTTAAATCATTAGGGATAAGCAAAGGGGGGTTTTTAGAATGTTATTCTATTCTATTTTATTTATATTTTTTCCCTTGGTTATTAAATTACTTTATTTAATTCCTTTTTAAATTATTTAATCATTTAAATCACTAGGGATAAGTAAAGGGGGTTTTATATATTAGAATGTTCTTCTATTTTATTTTATTTAGATTTTTTTTACCTTTGGTTATTAAATTAATTTATCTAAATTCTTTTTAATTTATTTAATCATTTAAATCACTAGGGATAAGTAAAGGGGGTTCCTCACATTATTTTTCTTTATAAGTCTCAAGCCCATGAAAAGTAACCATGCAATTGGTAAGATTTTAACCTCACTACATTGGCTTTATGTTTTCTTAAAAAAAGAAAACTATTAAAATACATATGCATATAAATTAATGTATATAAATAAACTCATGCTTACTTATGCATCTTAGGATTTAGCATAAATAAAGATGAAATTCTTTACGTCGTAAAGAATACATATATGATCATAGTAGAATGGAATATAAATATAAGATTCGTTAGTATGCACCATATTAACATGTTTATAATACTTATTTAAAGACTTTGTTTATAAATCAAGGTTGAGGGGTAACTATCATTCAAAGGGATCAAATCTCAATTTATTTAATATTGTCAATAATGTAAATTTCATGCTGAACATTCCTCACTAAATCTATCTTTTTATACTACTTACATATGACTATCATTAGGAAATTGCATTAAGTCATAATTGCTAGACCTATAACCATAAGATTTGGCTTTCATAAAATTTAATTGAATATTTGGTTAAACTAGTTATATTATAACCATGCATGAGACCTTCCCTTATCACCATACTACCCTTGGGATAGGAACCTATGTTTTCTTGGGAGGAGCATGTTGGTATCTCTGGTGGGGCTATAGATGCTCACTGATAACACAGCAAGACTAGTGACATTAGATTAAAATATAGTGTGTGATCCTCTCACTCCTTTTGTTGAGGTAACTTCTAATGGGATATGTTGATATCTTTGACGGGGCTATAGATGCTCGCAGGAGACAGAGGAAGATCAATGGTATTGGATTAAGTCTAGTGCGTAACCCTCTCTTACTGTAAAATCACATATTTCTTAAAATAAACGAAGACTTCTAATATGAAGGGTAAATAAGAATTAAGAAATTTCATTACCTTAGGATAATGGACGACTACGTCGGGGCTACGGATGCTCATTAGTAGTAGAGAAACATTTGATTCTGGAAGCGACAAAAAAGAATCAAATCTCTGATAACTAGTCTCCATAGTTTCAATAAAACCTTATTACAAAATGAAAGAGATTCTTATGAATCTAAATTAATACTATGATTTATGCAATTTCTTAATCATTAATTTTAAGCAGATATGACTTATATATGGCGTTGCAATGCTATTGGGGAGTGAGACATTTATCATTTATGAGATTGTGCCCTAATTCATTATCATAGTTACCCCTATACACTTTATATACAAACGATGCCTTATGTATGTGAATAATTTCTGAAATTGTTAATATTTATGTACTAGGTCCTCATGTGACTTTTCTCTGTTTCATTCTTCTTATTGGTCAACTAAAACTTTAAGATGTAAATTATTTCCTTTCATTATTTTATGCTTTTTCCTTTGATTTTCCTTTTCGTCATGAGTCGACTCCATGCCCAATGCGAAGACATTTGGTTTGTAGTTCTTGATGTCTCGCAAGGAGATATCATCCCCAGTTGGAATCAAAATGTTGATGCTTAATCTAAACCCAATTCGAACTTGGCTATTTCCATTAGTTTCGCCTTGTACTTCCGTTTTCATATAACTCCTCACACTCTTAATCATCTCCTTGAAATTACATGTTTACTATGCATAAAATATATTCTTATAATAATTATTGTAACTGGTAAAGAAATCATTATTATATTAAATAAAAAATTAAAATCTTAATTTCAAATTAATAATAATAATAAAATGTCTTTATAAATATAATTATAATAATTTAAATTAAAAAAAAAAAAATAATAATAATAATTAAATAAATAAATTATAATTAATTAATAATTAAATTCAAATAACCAAAATATAAATTAATAACTATAAAAAATAAAAATAGAAAAAAATATAATAACTAAAAACACAAAAATATAAACATGAATTAAACGAATTATAATACAAATTTATATATCATAAAAACTAAATGAAACCATTAAAACACATAAAAAAATTGAATAACTGAAATGAATAAATATTTAACAAATTAAAATTAATAAAATATTAAAGAAATAAAAAGTATTAAATAACTAACCTACCCTAACTATATTAAAGAAATTAATATAGTTTTATGCTACCCCTTTACGTAAAAACGTTCAGAGTATAAAAGATCCAAACATGAGGTCGAATATAATACACCTTTGTAAATACTTTGTCTCCCACGGGATTATAACCATGTACTTTATTCATGTGTGAACCATCGGCTCTAGCAAAAACATTTCAACCCACCACTATATTCTGACCTTACGACCATCCCATCGGGCCTAACTAGAAGGTTAATCATCGTGCGGATTTTGACCTGATACTCACTCAAACCGTGCGATTAAAAGGTATCAACAACCAAGATGCCATGGGGCTTCACTTGCCCATGGTTTTCTCTCACCTCCAACAATTCGATGAGATTGAGGTTTATAAAGTTTATATATATATTAAAACTATAAATTTATATGTATTTGGAACCTATACAAAATATATTATTTGATATATTTTTTTGACGAAAATGTTGTACGAAATTTTAAAATTTATATATGGTATAAAATTGGAATTTGAAAAATGAAATATGTGAGTACAAATTTATAATACTGAGGATTTTTTGGGTTGTGATTATATATATATATATATATATTTCAATGAATAACATTAATGAAAAAAACACTTCAAAGGGTTGTCGGGAAAAAAGTTGAGTGAGAATGGATATTAAAAAGGAGGAGAATGGATATTAAAAAGGAAATAGTCGTTCATCTTAAAGAAGAAACTAATTAAATTTTTCGATTATTGATGACAGACAGAAATTCTGTTCGAAAGACGATTTTTGAAATAAATATTTGTTTTCTTTTAACTCAGAAGTTAATCTAAAGATGATTTTTGAAATAAGTATTTGTTTTCTGTTAACTAAGAAGTTAATAGAAAGTTATTCCAATGGTCTGTATAAAACCCTTAATTTTCTTATTTTGAAGTGGTTGAGTGATAGCTTTGGAGACCACAGCACTTATGATTTGGGAGGTTCTGATTGCACTTATTGCACATACTGATAAATACTATTTTTATAGCTTCTTGCTATTTAATTTGAAGATCATATTTTTAATTTTCATTCTGTTTTTTGTTCGTATACATTGATGTAGTTTGTAGTTTCTATGAGAGTTTTGATTACTTGTTTATATTGCAATACCTTACTTAATTCTTGATCTTTTCAGATATTAATATTATTATACAAATCAAAGCTAGGATATCCGGATTATGCATTGTTTTATTGACAAAAAGCACTTGATCTTGATGGTTTTATTAAAATACCACACGCAGATATACATATTACAACAGTGCATGCCCTTTTTCTTTACTTTTTATTTCTTGTAATTTATGTGCTTGAATGTAGATATATGTTGACAAGCTAATAGTTGACTTGATTACCATTAGCTGTTACAACAATTAGAGAATTTGTTTGTTTTTAGGGATTCATACTATCAGTAAATGGACATGTCTTAATGTTTGTCTTTTGAGGAAGAATCGAATGTAATACATGTTGTTATTTTTTTTTTTTGTTTCTTATCGTGATGAGTAGCCAATAAGTGAGGTACAAGTACAATTAACACTTCTTTTATTTTTCCGTATCTTTGTTATATTCATCTCTAATTTGTGTTATATCATTTCTCATTGCACATATAAGGTTTTAATTGTAATTATTTATCTTTTAATTACTATAAGTTCTTTTTCCCAAAGTTTAATCTCTATTCCTTTGAACGGCATACTTTCATATTAATCATCTTGCATATTTATTTGTTTAATTAGAAAATCTATTTACTTTACATCATTTTAAAACTACTATTTAATTTATACTACTACAAGGGAATACAGCCTATGGTGAAAGGGAGGTCATCCATTGTCGCCTAGAGCAGGATGATCTTGGATCCTCAGTGAATGTCATCTCAAGTTGTTTTTTGTTACCAACGAAATCTAGGAACCAATAGTATTAAATGAATGGTGTGAGTTGTTTCAAAATAATTAGATGAATAGTGTGCATTGATTTTGTTATATGCATGAAGTAATTATTAATGGCATGCATTTATTTATATGTTACAGGAATAATCATCCTATATTCATATTAAATAGAAATGAACAATAAAGTGCCTAGATCCATTTAATCATGGGTCTAGATCCATCTTAAATAAAAATGAACAACAAAGACCAAGATGACAGAGAAAGGAAAAATAAATGACAACTAAGTAAGCACTGATTTCAGTGTAGATATTAATCTATGATCTGATCTAAATAGATTATTGATCTTCATTGTTTTTAATGTAATCAAATTTATAGTGTGCATCAATTTTAGTGTATGCATAGAGTAATTAATGACATAGTGCATTTATTTCTATGTTACATTGGTCATTATCATATATCCATATTAAATAGAAATGAACAACCAAGAGGGAAGATCCATCTTAATCATCAACATAGATTCACCTTAAATAAAAATAAACAACAAATAGCAAGTCGGGAGAGAAAGGAAAAATAAATGGTAGTTATTGAGGATTGCCAAAAATGAAAAGAGAAGAAAATAGGATGTCAACATAGACAATCACATCAAATGACTATTGAACAATGACAAGGATAGATGAAGGAAACAATTGAACAATAAAAGGCATATCAAAGAGAATATCAAAGAACATACCAACAAAGAAGCCAACAACAAATGACAACTAAGTATTGTAAAGAGTAAACAGTACAAGAAAATGCACAATGAAGAGGAAATCCATACAAAAGGAAAAAGGAATGATAATGGAAGAGCATGAAGAATAGAAGAAACAAAAGATGAAAAAAAAGAGCATATCAATAAAGAAAACAATATTCAACCAAGTCAGGCATAATATAAAATGGAAAAGAAAATCCTATGAAAAAAATATGTTTAAAAGATGTTTATACCCAAGCTCAACTTGTAACTTTGGCTAATATGAATATTGCACATTGGAAATTTAATGACAAGATTTATTGACTAGCTCAAGTTTAAATATGTCATTTATGTGAAGAGCCATATGTTGGTGCTTAACATAAATATAGTCTTAATCTGCATAAGATATAGAAGAGAAAACACATTTGAAATAATTAGATTAATTATAAATTATAAAATAAAAACTACTTTTAATCCACTTTAACTATGGATCTATCAAGAGATGTCAAATCTCTAGAAATGAAAACATTTTTTCAAGTTTTATACTTAAAAGGAAATTTGCATGTGGAGAAATTTGATCTCTATACAATTGATAGAACTATAATTAAAATAAATCTTATTAATACCATATACATATATTTCAACCTAAATACTTAAATGATTTTTATCGTAAATGGTTGATTATTATGGCAACACCAACTAAGATATCTATTAACAAGTACTACATAGTATTTTCTCCTTGTGGCTTAGTAAAAACATTGCAAAACTATCTAATCACTATATTATATATTAAAAAAATTAGTTATTATGCTTTATAAATATAGTTGTAAAATGTGCAATCATCTCATTGAAAGTTTTTTGCACTTTATATTAACATATATGGTTGAATAATGAAATAATATTAATTGCATAATTCCTAAAGCTATGTACATTTTGTCTTAGATTTAATATAGTTAAATTAAGCTAGAACAATGAAGAAATAAATATTTGTGTAAAAGAATAACCATGTCAAAGTTCATAAAATGATAAAAAGGCATTTGTTATTTAAAATTATATTAATTAAAAATTATATAACATTAGAAAATTAACTATTTCAAATTATAAAATGCTAAGAAATATTTGTATCTAAAATTGTAATATTAAACTTCTAAATATTGCAACATTAAAATTTAGAATATAATATATTAGAAGATTAATATTTCAAAATTAAAATATATTTTAAAAAATCAATATATTCAAAATCATTAGATATAAATGTAATTGTATCACAACTCATAAAAAATAAAAATTATAATAATATCATGATATTTAGAAATGGTTCTTCTGAAATTTGACATGTAATGAAATGGTTAAATTGTTTCAATTTTTTTCACCATTCAAATTTTTAAGTACAAATCTTTACGTAAAATTCTATTAATAAGGTTATATTGAAATTAGTGAAGTGAGGAAACCTTAAATGGATTATTTGACTCACAAGATGCACTCAGATTTTTAATATGTGTTCCCGCACATCAAATCAAATCAAAATTGGGAGTGTGAAAACCCACCAGTTAAGATCTTTGCATTTCATGTTTTCTGTTAGACAAATGTTTCATTCACGGGGTCCAAATCATAATTTTTTTCATCTTTGATACTCAAAGTAACATTTTATTATGAAAAATAAGCATTTAAGATATGAAAAAGTAGTGGGATGAATTACATTGCTTTGAAGTTGAGTACCTTGAGTCTTGCTAGAGGGAATCATGAATGTCAGAACTATAACCCACCACAAAAGTGTGCAATAGTACACCACCTGCAAAGCGGCCCTACTAGTGGCCTTGGAAAATAAATAAATTTGTACCGGAGATTGCTGAAAACAAACGTCCTCAAAATGCATTAATGGTCAATTAATGTGAGATAGCTTGAGAGGCTTGAGAGGTAGCGTGGATAAAAATAAATAAAAATATTATGATATGTTAGTAACTACTACATACAATCTTATGATAGGACATGTGTACTTTGGCTTATTAATCAATAAAATGACCAATAACATGTTAGATCTTATAGCCAATCAGATTGCAGAAAATTAAATTAAAATATTGTCAAATAATATTAAATTTAAATTTCCAAAATTAAACTTTAAAAATTGCAAATTTTTTTTTGTTTAAATTCAAACTAATATAAATTTTGACAAAAAAAACTCAATGCAATATACATATTTCACATTAGAGAAATATTCACTATTCACTGCCATATACATATTTCACATTAAAAAAATATTCACTATTCATTGCAATATACATATTTCACATTAAACAAATTTCAATATGATATATCGCTAACATGGTTAGTTTAAAGAAAATTTTAATAAATTTCATATGTTCACTATTCGCTGCAATATACATATGTCACATTAAACAAAATTGTATATGATATATGGCTAACATGGTTAGTTTAAACAAAATGAGATAACTTTCATATTTTAAAATTGCAGACTTTGGGACCACATAACAAATTCGCGTGGGAAAGCATTTGATATATAGCTAACATGGTTAGTTCAAAGAAAATGAGATAACGTTCATATTTTAAAATTGCAGACTTTCGGACCACATAACAGATTTGCCTCGAAAAGCATAATAAAGCTTTATGAAATGTATTGTGATAAAAATGGTGGGACATTAAGATTATAGTTGTCGATAAAGCTATAAACTTGTGAATTAATGTGGTGTGTGAATGATATAGGTACATTTAGGATATGATGTCCTTTAATATGTTAAATTTACAATCCGTCATTACATTAGAACCTATACTGTCTCTCAATATTTCGAGATATATTTAAGGATGCAAGTCTGACGTCCCGACTCCCCATCTGCTGCATAATAAACAATAAGCATAATGTACACTTTATAGTTTTAATGCAATACGTGGATTCTGTGTTTGACTTGCTTCAGTAATTTAAAATAGAAAAATACCTCCATGGCTGGTATGGTTTTTATGCTTTTATTGCATTAGGAAATGATTCATTCACAGTTAGGATTTTCATGTTGCAAAGTGTGGGAATGAGTAGTTAACTTGATTGAGTGATTTATTTGTTTTTCTTCCTATGTGTTTACTTTCTAGCAGAGTAATTTTACTTTGCTGTATTTGTAATTATTTTACAGGAAGAATAATTTAGTTTTTTCCCTGTGTTTACTTTTTAACAAAATTATATTATTTAATTTTTTTGGTTTATTGGATTAATTTTCAGCAAAGGGTCATTTACTTTTATTTTATAATTTTTGTAAGTGTGAAATATGATTATTTAAATTTTGTAAATTTGGTTTGGTAATTTGAGAAAGAGTATTAACATCTAATTTTATTATATTTAGTTATTAGTACAATTTTATTAGAACATAATAAATTGGATTAACATATATGGTGTATGATAGTTTATTAGTCTTTTATTAACATTGAATTGTTTTGGCAACTTGTGAAAGAGTATTAACATTTAACTTTATAATATTTAATTAATAGTACAACTTTATTAGGACATAATAGATTATATTAACATATACAATGCATGATGTTTATTAGTTTTTTATGAACATTGGATTGAAAATTACATGTATATATTCTCAATTATCTACTAAGTATTTAGGAGGCAATTGAAATGCCCCTATCAATTGACTATGGTTAAATCAAAATAATTATATTTATCTTAATTTAATTGTGCCAAATTGCTATGTTCTTAATTAGTTTTGTCACTGTTGATTTTCCTCAATGGTTATGTCACTTTCCGACATTCGTTAAGGGTCATGTTCCATTGCATTGGTCCTAAATAATTATGATGCATTATGATATATTTGTGGTTGGTTGATTTACGTGGAATCTTTATTATCCTCTTCAATTATTTCACATTACGATCTTCATCATCGGTCATGCCAAATTTGTGATGATCCGAAATGGTTACATATCGTTATGTGAGTGGACATATGTTGAATTCTAGTGCTTCAGAATGGTCATATAACATTGCAATGTTCATGAAGGATATGTTGTTAACAATGTTTCTCAATGGTTATGTAATATTGCAACATGATTCTTTTTTTATTTATGTTCAAGTACTACATTCCTCAATAATTATGTCATGATGTTTTCTTTCTCAAGGATTAGGTTCGACTATGGTATTCCTTAATGGTAATTTCATATTGCCACATTTATCGTGGTTGAATTATATTTCTTAATGGATATGCTAATTCCAATTTTAAACAAGAGCTTTGTTGGAATGTGACATTAGTCAAAATTAGTTTGTGTTGCATTTCAATACCCATACAATTTTTTGTCATAATGTGAACAATTATTACAATTGACTTCATAATATGACATTAGTCATAATTATAAGCAATTCTTACAATTGACAAAAAAAAATTATAATCATTAAAAATTGATAATACTCAACCAAATATTTGAAATTGAAATAATTCAATTTTAAAATATTAAATTTAATTTCAATTATAAATTAAACATTAATATCAATAATTTAAAAAAAACTCCTCATTTTCTTCTTCTTCACCTTTTTGTTATATTTTTTTTTATTCTATCATTTAATAGCTTAAATCATAATTAATTTATATTCATTAAAAAAAATCTATAATTCATATATATATAAATTTGCAAAAATAAACTTATTTAATATTATTTCTCTTTTCTCTTTTATTATTTAATAGCTTACATGATAATTAGTTTAAGTTAAAAAAAATGTTTTAACTTATAAAACATATATGAAATTTAGCATTACACTATTTTATTAAAAAAATTAATTAAATTAAAACAGTGAAATCTCTTTTTAAATTTATTATGTTTTATATTTAATATTTTAAAAATATTTAATAATTTGTTTATATATATATATATATATATATATATATATATAATTATAATTTAGAGGTTGTATCCGTTACCTATGTGAGATGAATTAAGATTAATGTCAAAAACGTGAAGGATTTTACAAATATATTGAAGTAGACTTGGGGCACGTCCATTTGATAGCGAGATTGGTGAGCACCTTATCTTCCAATTAACGTTAATGTTGCATCACATGAAATGTATCGTGAAGGCTGTATTTATCGCATGGAGACCGGACCATATATATATTTCAAGAATGCAAATAGCACGTCTCCATTCCGCGCAACTGGTACTAGCTACATAATTAAACATTCTACGTCATGGACACTTCATACGTTTAATTCTATGCGTGGATTCGGTGTTTGACTTGGCTCAACATTTAAAATAGAAAATTACATAATCACAGAGCACTCGAATAAGATAATCATACACAGCTACAAATAATGATCCGATCCGTGTCACTATCTAGCGAGTTTGCCGGTCGTTTCTATTGCGAGGGCAGACATCATATAGATGACGTGCTGGTGTGGACGTGGAATGACGTTTAGTGTTACAGTCGAGGCGAAGGTTGGGTTGGTACGTGAAAGTATGTTGCCATTCACACGGAGTAAAGCATCGATGAAAATGTTTATAAGTATTTTGTGACAGCATGATGTCTCTTAATAGTTTATTTTATTTTGAGATACATGTGTTTTTTCAAATTTATTTGTTTGGATAGTCAATGGTTTTTAGAGAATCATTATATAAAACTAGGTTTGCATGAAAAATCGTAAAAGTGGATTGAAATACCATATACTAGTTTAACTCAGTAAACATCAAAACACCATGTTATGTGATACTAACCTCTTTTCAATTAATATATGTTTTTTACTAGTATTTTTTTCACTATATATATAGTGTATTTTCAGAGATAACAATAAGTTTAATTTTTGGCATGAGAAATTGCGATATAGAGATATTTAAGTCATCAAAATCTCTGAGGGACTGTACTTGGTGTAAGCCACACCACTCCTTAACATAAGTAGATTTTTTCCATGGAATTTTCCAATTTGTGACTTTTCATATCACATAGTGACTTAATAATACACCCCATCACTATCTATTCTACACTTTGTGAGATCAATTAATGCATTTAATTAAATGAAAAAAAAATATAACTATTTTAGAAATAAATTTCAACCTTTAATTGATGTATACTACCTAAATATGTCAAAATATTCTATACTATTTATTCAATACCTAATAATGATTTATAGTTAAGCTATAATTATGTAAATTTTATTCTGAAATTAACATGTTTATAACTCTAATAAAATTTAGAACCATTAATTTATATAAAAATTTTATGAAAAAGAAAGTTATGTTAAAATTTTATGAAAAACCATTCAGAATATAAGTTAATTTTGTTGATACATTGTTGTTCAAAATACGAAAAGATTAAATGAAACTAATTAAATAGTTCTTATAGTGTTAAGAATTAATTTGCATCTCACTTGACATGGGTGAAGAGCGGAGTTAAGCTAATTAAATAAATGGTGTAGTGTTAACAGTTAACTTGCAGCCCACTCTGAGGACATTGAACCAATATTTTGGACCTTTTGCCTCTCTATTTAATATTACATCAGATTTGTTTTCGAAATTATTGATTTGAACTAGTGAATAATCCTGTTATTATATTAAGCATAACCTTACAAATTGCATATCATTTGTAAAACCATAAGATCATTTATTAGGAACTCTCTTCGTTATAATAGTTTAACATTATGAAATATCTTAAAAAATAAATTTTTGAAAATTAATTATATGGATTTGGAAAGTCTTAAAAAATTATAAAATTTATATGTATAATAAATAGGTAAATATTTATGGTAAATAGAAAAATATATAAGTTATTATATATATTTTTTAGCAAATATTTTAGTGAATTATAAAATATTTTTGAATTTTCATAATTTTTTTATTAAATTATAAAATAATATAAAGGTTTTATATTTTTTTCACAAAATTAGAAAATATTGTAAAAATTTAGATAATAATTTATAATATATGTAACTATATATCATAATAATAATAAATAATTATTTAAACTATAATGTACTTATTTTTCATGTTTGAGAACAAATATCATGGGTTACTTTTATGAAATTTATTATTATAGGTTCTTCCAAGTATTTTTGGGTGATTTTATCATTTTTTATCACAAGGTTTTATTAACTACTAAATGGAAACTAGTTGGAGAGGTACAACCAAAAGTGTACAATGTTGAATTGCTGAGGTCTTGTGCTCAAACTAGCTCTTGACACGTTAAAAAAACAGTCATAGTCTTGTAATTCACATCCTAAAGGCTTCACATGAAAATAATATCTATGAATATCTATCTTAAAATAATCAATCTTTACATCAAATTCTTTCGGTTTCTTATATTTCTTATCTAATATCTAGGTACTTCTATAATTCTTTGGCTTAATATAAGCACAATGAAAGGCCACATAATAATTGAAGCCATATAATAATCCTAAAGTCATATATTTCTCAAATAAACATGACAAAAAGATAAACAAAAGGCTCCTTTATTCAAAACAAAGTATTTAACTTTAATTCAAACCCTTAAATAAATAAAACTTATATGACAACAAACTAATGTTCAATTAAACATCAAAAGAGAACTAGACACATTCAAGAGATAAATTAACGAAGGAAAAATTAATTAGAAATAATAGAAACTTCAATTAAGTCACATGTTGCTAAAATTCTTGGGGAACATTGTTAAGCATGGTTGTCAATATTTAACTATAAATTAATATAGTTGAGATGGTTGGCATTTGTTGAGCTAATCTCATCATGGTGAATATAGTTGCATAATTGGGAAAAATGTTAAAATTATATTAGAAATTTAATATTGAAAAAACGTAAATATTATATTAGATTAAACATATGTTAAATTTGTTATCTAAACCTATTAAAGTTAAAGTTATTAAGTGCGATGACTATATTAATGTCTATGACTACAATTAACCATGATTGACATGAGTTAATGTACATATTAAAAGGTCAAATATTATTAATCTCTTAAATATATGCATAGATAAATATATTATTAATGTGTTAACATATAAATGAATGTATTGTTACATTCTTATTAATGTATACTTAAATAATAATATAAATTTATTTTAAAAACTCATTAATATACTAATAAATATTATTATTGATAAACCTAACTATTAATATCATTAATAAACCTTAAACCTTATTATTAATAAATCTACTGTGCATGATGTCTATGTATAATCATGGTTGAGCATGATGTCTATGTTGATTATGTTTAACCATATCGACCATGATTGACATGTGTTTATATATATATATATATAATCATTGTGTTATTATGTGTAGATAAATGTATTGATATATAATTATTAATCTAGCATTATAAAGTTACTTGGTTTAAATAATATTATTAATAAAGTTATTAAACCTTATTAATAAATAAACACTATTTACCTAATATAAATATTATTAACCTTAACATTAATATTATTATTAAACCTTAAACCTTATTATTAAAATTTATTAATAATAATGTATTAATAAATTTTATTAAACCTTATTAGTAAGAATTAATATTAATATTGTTAATAGAAACCAAACAACTTAATGATGTCATACTTGGTTTTCATATGAATGTGTTAAGTTAATGCTTATATATGGCTTTTGTACATTTTGCTGCTACTACGAAGATATTGTAAAGGACCAACATTAAAGAGATAGTGTCATGCTATTAGGAATTTCCTAATTAAACTAAGTAAGCAAATTTGATTTCCTAGGGAGGTGTAGGTTGATCAGTTATGCCATGAATTTATACCCATCTAAAGAAAGGGTTTTCTTGAGTTGTTCTCAAGATGTAGTGTATCAAGCTAGAATTTAATGTAACCCTTAACCTTGAAGCAAGGCTTAGGTAATGATACCCTTCCTTGAAATGTAAAACTATAGAATTTTACCATTATTTCAAACCTAATGCAAAGATTCTATCCATAGGACCTATTTTTTTCTCTAGATCTAAATCCATGCGATGAAAAGTCAAACATTTTTGAGCTGAAATACTATATTCAAGAAGGTAAACGCATTGTAAAACTATTCAAATGCAATATTAACATAGAAACATAGAAAATAAATAAATAAATATGAAAAATACCATAAAGAAAAAATAATTGTCTTTATTTATGTTACCTAATGAGATTTTATAAGTTCACGATGTGTCCACCAATTCATTTAATATATGCATGTAAGGAGATTAAAAAATCTAAATAAATAATGTATAGCAGACTAATATAAAAGATAAAAAATAATTACATGCATGCACTTCAAGAACTAAGCGAATGACCATGATATAGTATTATGGTGCGTCACTAGAAAGGATTTACTTTATACATATTCACATGTAATATAAACTTTCCTCTTCATTTGTGAGTACTAAAGAAGAGAAAGTATTATGTTAATGTGTCAAAGGTCACCTTGTTAAAAAATAAAGCAAAATGATTACTTTGAATTGACACTTACGCTTGGGCTTAAAAAAATTAGACTCTCTTACACAAGGATGCCATTACTTTCCTCATTTCAAATCCTTATGACCTAAATTTTTAATGATGCCTTTTGCCATTACAAATTAATTACAACAATCTTGGTTTCACTTGAATTCTAATATTTCCTTTTTCCTATTTGATTTGGGCACACGTCCAAAATTAACTTTAACTTCCTCTTGACTTGTCCAAAATGAGAGAACATTTATCCAATACAAATTCCCCTCATGAATAGCTCTTAATAGAATTTCATGATCAATATATTTTCATTATAAAATTGATCTTTATATATCCAAACATGGATTTGGAATATGTAAAATCCATATACATACATAAATATATATACAAACTGGAACTCACACTTCTAGAATGGGTATGTCCTTCTCAACACAAGGTGTACTTTTCTTCTGAATGTTTCTCCATTATAGTTGTTAATTTCTTCATAGCACTCATCACAATTTACGAAACCACCTTGCTTGTAGTGACCATGGGTACCTACTTCATATAGTCCTCATGGATATTTAAGGTTTGAACCAATGATGTCATAAATATTGCCTTAATAATTGCCTTAATAATGTATGCTATGACCAACTCATCTATACCTCAAGGATCAAACTTATTATCTTTAGAGTTGAATTAACTGAGTGATTCTCTAAATAGTCATCTAACAATAACTTACCTTGCTTTTAGTGACCATGGGTACCTACTTCATATAGTCCTCATTGATATTTAAGGTTTGAACCAATGATGTCATAAATATTACCTTAATAATGTACGCTATGACCAACTCATGTATACCTCAAGGGTCAAACTTATTATCTTTAGAGTTGAATTAACTGAGCGATTCTCTAAATAGTCATCTAACAATAACTTATTACCTAACAACACGACATTTTTACGTAAGTAATTCTTATATTATGACATTTCTTCACTTCTATATACTATAACATATCCATCTACTATGAATTTCCAAGAGAAATAAAGTCCATTGAGGGCTTCCAAAATTATAATTCAAGTCTAAATACTTCTCAAGTGAGTGACAGGGATTTAATCTCCATGTAATATTCTTAAACATTTTTAATAGTATTCACAAATCAAGGGTTAACATCTATCCCCAAAGTGGTTATGATTGTTTTTCCATTTTAATTAAATTGATTAATTAAAAAAATGTCATATGAACAAGTGTCATATGAAATGAGTTATGATTTTTTTTGGGCATGTGGTACTAACAAGTCATGGTATTGACCCATGGTATTATAAAAAATTATATTCACGCATGAGGAATCTTTAGGGTAAAATGGAGATGAATATCCATGGTTAAGAATCTTGTTACATGTTATTTTTAAATGTATATATGTTTAATTTATATATTAATTATTTTTATAATTAATAATAATAATAATAATAAAGTAGTTATATTTTAGTTATATTTTATCATTTTTTAAATTTTAGCAATGAGAGATTTATCATAAAGTAAGTGTTTTGATGCTTATCATGGATTGATTCCTATTACTCTTTACTAACCAATTAATTTATATGATTGTGTTACTTATATGAACATAATATATATATGGTCATTATATAATATTTCATATACTCAACTATCCATATATCACAATTTTTTTTATAAATATAACTTTAACGCTAAAAAATAGATACTATAATTACTATAGTGTTAACAATATTGCTCATAGATACATTATTAGTGTAAATATATTTCATAATAAATTACAATAAGTATTATTTATTAGATAAAAGTCTATATTAATTATATTAGTAAAGTAAGAAAGAAATTCCACATATCATAGGGAATCAAATCCATAATGGTCTTACATAACATAAAACATGGTAACATTAATAATTTTACTATTTATTTTTAATATAAATTTCATTTTAACATATAAAATCTATTTTATTATAAAAAAATTAAGAAAATGTAATTAGTTTAATTTATTTCCATGTATATGATTTATTTTTATTTTTTAATTTAATTAGTTTTTGTTCCACTTTGATTCAATCTAAATATAATATTTATATTAATAAATATAAAAATTTATTTATATTAATAAATTTTATTTCATTTTGTCCTAGGGATAGCTCAATGAATGATTAAATTAATTTCAAATATGTGAAAATGGAGAGATACAAGGTTTAAATCTTTGTGGTTGTGATTCAGTTTATGGAGGGGAGAATAAGACATAAATCCAGAAGTGTACTAGAAATTATGTGTCAAATCATTTTCAGAGTGCTCTAGAATACTAAAATAAATATATAAATAATCTTTAGTTTTTAAATATGACTAATAATAAAAAAATTATATTTAAAGTTACAAAATAACTATCCTTAAATATTTCAAAATTTTCAAACTTAAATCTTAGGTTATAATTTACTTGGTTTATTTTAACAATGGAAAAAGATAAACCATATCATAAAAAAACAAACAAAGAATTAGTTTCATCATCCTTCACAAAGTTGTTACTAAAAATTAAAAAAAAAAATATGGAAAATTAATTTTATAATTAATTTCATCACGAGAGAGATCTTGTAAGAGACACTAGAAAATAACATATGGAATATTAATTTCATTGTCCCGAGGAGATTTGTTGTAGCAAATGGTAAAAATAACATACGGTGACACAAAAGTAAAATTCATGGCACATGATGGTTTCTCCATGTTGTGGGGAGAAAAGTTCAATGCCAAGTATTGGTTATTCCACACAGTAACAAGAATGGTCATAAAGTGTCTATATAGAGGGAAAAAAATTTCTACATAAAATATGTTGACAAAGTACATGGAAAATAATACAATTTAAAACAATAATTTCAATTTATTTTATAAGAAATTATCTTTTTTATTTTTTGGGTTGTGGTTCACGAACACCTTCGTCAACAGTAGTGTCAATAATGGTGTTACTCCGCCACCCACTATCAAAGCCTAACCCCAAGGGCTCCAACTGAGCTAACCCTTAGGGCTTAGTAAAAAAATAAAAAAATAGAAATAAAAATATAATTATGTATGTATAAATTATAAATATATATTTATATTATAGAGGAAAAATTGTTTTAGCTATATAACTAATAGGTAATGGATGCCATTATAGATTCCTTGCATTGAGAGAGTAATTTGGAGCATAATCTACAAGATTTTTTCATTGCCCAGAGCCATTCTTATTAGTGAATTTTAGTTTTAAATGTTCTTAAAACACTGTTTAGCTTTAAGTTTTTAACCATATCCTCAATTTTAGGTTTATATTATCATCACAATAGTTAAGATAATAGATATGATGTGGTTTACTTCTTGAAAATTTACATAAAATCAAGGAGACCATGTTTGTGGCTTATTTCGAAGAAGAAATATACACTCTTAGTAGTAAATAATTGTTTCTCTACAAATAAATGTTTATTATTTTAAAATTAAATATAATTTGTTTTGTATATATTAAAATATAAATGTACACAAAAATAAATAAATATTATAAACAAAATTTGAATTTTAAAATTAAAATATCACATTCAAAATCAAATTATACATTATGCATTAGTGCTTAACCATTTTAAAGGGTTGGATATGTCAATGTGACATGTACAGACAAGTACACCTAAACTCAAGCTCATAGGACAAAGAAAATAGATCATACAATCATCTTAGGTTTGTATCCATGGAGGGGGAGATATAAAATATATATCTATATCTTTGTTATCACATATATTGATATATTACAATATCACATGTAGATGTACATATTACAATAGTGCATGCTCTTTTTCTTCATTTTTTATTTCTTGTAATTTATGTTCTTGAATGTAGATATATGTTGACAAGCTAATAGTTGACTTGATTAGCATTAGTTGTTACAAAAATTAGAGAATTTGTTTGCTTTCAGGGATTCATACTATCAGTAAATGGAAATGCCTTAATGTTTTTCTTTTGAGCGAAAATCGAATGCAATACATGTTGTTATTTTATTTTTTTATTTTTCATCATGATAAGTAGCCAATAAGTGAGGTACAAGTACAATTAACACTTCTTTTATTTTCCTTTTCTTCGTTATATTCATCTCTAATTTGTGTTATATCATTTCTCATTGCACATATAAGGTTTTAATTGTAATTATTTATCTTTTAATTCTTATAAGTTCTTTTTCCCAAAGTTTAATCTCTATTCCTTTAAACAACATACTTTCATATCAATAATCTTGCATATTTATTTATTTAATTAGAAAATATATTTACTTTACATGATTTTAAAACTACTATTTAATTTATACTATTACAGGGGAATACACCTTATGGTGAAAGGGAGGCCATCCCTTGTTTCCTAGAGTAGGATGATCTTGGATCCTTAATGAATGTCATCTAAGGTTTTTGTTTGTTACCAACGAAATCCATGAACCAATAATAGTAAATGAGTGGTGGGAGTTGTTTCAAAGTAATTAGATGAATAATGTGCATTGATTTTGTTATATGCATGAAGTGATTATTAATGGCATGCATTTATTTATATGTTACAGGAATAATCATCCTATATTCATATTAAATAGATGTGAACAATGAAGTGCCTAGATCCATTTTAATCATGGGTCTAGATCCATCTTAAATAAAAATGAACAACAAGGACCAAGATGATAGAGAAAGGAAAAAGAAATGACAACTAAGTATGCACTGATTTCAGTGTAGATATTAATCTATGAACTGATGTAAATAGATTATTGATCTTCATTGTTTTCAAAGTAATTAAATTAATAGTGTGCATCAATTTTAGTGTATGCATAGAGTAATTATTGACATAGTGCATTTATTTCTATGTTACATTGGTCATTATCATATATCCATATTAAATAGAAATGAACAGCCAAGAGGGAAGATCCATCTTAATCATCAACATAGATTCACCTTAAATAAAAATGAAAAACAAATAGCAAGTTGAGAGAGAAAGGAAAAATAATGGCAGTTATTGAGGATTGTCAAAAATGAAAAGAGAAGAAAATAGGAGGTCAACACAGACAATCACATCAAGTTCTATTGAACAATTACAAGGATAGATGAAGGAAACAATTGAACAATAAAAATCATATCAAAGAGAATATCAAACAACATACCAACAAAGAAGCCAACAACAAATGACAACTAAGTATTGTAAAGAGTAAAGAGTACAAGAAAATGCATAATGAAGAGGAAATCCATACAAAAGGAAAAAAATATAGAAGAAACAAAAGATGAAAAAAATAGCATATCAATAAAGAAAACAATATTCAACCAAGTTAGGCATAATATAAAATGGAAAAGAAAATCCTATGAAAAAAATATGTTTAAAAGATATTTATACCCAAGCTCAACTTGTAACTTTGACTAATATGAATATTGCACATTGGAAATTTAATGACAAGATTTATTGACTAGCTCAAGTTTAAATATGTCATTTGTGTGAAGAGCCATATGTCGGTGCTTAACATAAATATAGTTTTAATCTGCATAAGATATAGAAGAAAAAACACATTTGAAATAATTAGATTAATTATAAATTATAAAAATTAAAACTGCTTTTAATCCATTTTAACTATGGATCTATCAAGAGATGTCAAATCTCTAGAAATGAAAAGCTTTCTTCAAGTTTTATACTTAAAAAGAAATTTGCATGTGGAGAAATTTGATTTCTATACAATTGATAAATCTATAATTAAAATAAATCTTATTAATACCATATACATATATTTCAACCTAAATACTTAAATGATTTTTATCATAAATGGTTGATTATTATGGCAACACCAACTAAGATGTCCATTAACAAGTACTACATAGTAGCTTCTCCTTGCTGCTTAGTAAAAATATTAAAAAAAAATTAGTAATTATGCTTTATAAATATAGTTGTAAAATGTGCAATCATCTCATTGAAATTTTTTTGCACTTTATATTAACATATATGGTTGAACGATGCCATAATATTAATTGCACAATTCCTAAAGCCATGTACATTTTGTCTTAGATTTAATATAGTTAAATTAAACTAGAACAATGAAGAAATAAATATTTGTGTAAAAGAATAACCATGTCAAATTTCATAAAAAGATAAAAAGACGTTTGTTATTTAAATTATATTAATTAAAAATTATATAACACTAGAAAATTAACTATTTCAAATTATAAAATGTTTAAATATTTATATCTAAAATTGTAATATTAAACTTCTAAATATTGTAACATTAAAATTTAAACTATAATATATTAGAAGATTAATATTTCAAAATTAAAATATATTTTAAAAAATCAATATATTCAAAATCATTAAATATAAACTTAATTATATCACATCTCATTAAAAAAATACAAATTATAATAATATCATGATATTTAGAAGTGGTTCTTCTGAAATCTGAAATGTAATGAAATAGTTAAATAGTAAAAATATTTACATAAAATTCTATTAATGAGGTTATATTGAAATTAGTGAAGTGAGGAAATCTTAAATGGAGTATTTGACTCACACGATGCACTGAGATTTTTAATATGTGTTCATGCACATCAAATCAAATCAAAATTGGTAGTGTGAAAACCCACCAGCTAAAATTTTTTGTTTTCTGTGAGACAAATCTTTCATTCGGGGGTCCAAATCATAATTTTTCTCATCTTTGATACTCAAAGTAACATTTTATTATGAAAAATAAACATTTAAGATACGAAAAAGTAGTGGGATGAATTACGAAAAAGTTGGTATTGGCTAGTGCCTTGAGCTAGAAAATTTCCTTTACCCTTGTATTAATAATGAATCTGGAGAGGATTTTAATATTATCTTTATAATATTTATATCAGTTAAGATTGATGAATAAAATTCATGATACATGAGCTAGGATGTCCTTGCAAGGTGGTTGTTGATTATCGGAAGCTATGATGGCCATTATGTCAGGCCAAGTGGTCGCACTCCCTTGATCGTGAGCATGATTGTGATCAATATGGAAGACTTCATAGTCTAGATTGACTGTTTAGCAGTGATAGTTAATGGGCTGATTCACAAAAGCTTCTATTTCACTAATCCTTTTTATAGAGTTGTCAGATTCAATTTCCAAATGTTTTAATTACACTATAGAGTTGAGTTCTGAGAGAGTTGTGATTCACAGTGTTAAGTATAGCAGCTATGACACTTGAATGAAGACAAGCATAGTATAGGTATCAGACTTTGTTATAAGCTTACCTGCATATTATAAGGGACTTGGTTGGCTTTTTTATAATTTTATAAACAAGTTACATGTCGTGGAAATGTGAAAAAAAATACAGTGATATTGCCACCATGTGGCTCTTGTCATATATGGTTTTATACTTTTTCAAAAAATTATCTAAGAGTTCACAATGCTAAGATTCACTAGGACTTTACAAAGTTTTATTACTTAGTGAAAGAATCACCAAGATCTTACAAGATTTTATAATTGAGTAAAATATTCGCCATGCCTGGTGAGAGATTCGCCAAAAAATTATTTATACATATTATATTATTGATAAAATCGCCTTCCATTTTTCCTATATACCATGGAGATTCGCCCATTTATTATACATATAAATTTAGGGGGGGTTCTTAAAATTTTCCCTGCCACTCAGACAAAGACGCATGATATTGATCAATGTTGAGCACAAGTTCACCTATAAATGATGTAAATAGGGCTACGGTGTGACCCTAGGTTTACTCTCAGAGTAATTTGTCGAAGTCGATAAGAGCAAACCCGACAACAAGAAGCCAACTGGTACCTCCTTAACTCTCATGAGTAAAGGACCCAATAGCTGATGGGATACTAATGATAACTTGATAGACTAGGTATAACTGATAGAAATGAGTAAAGAAAAACCACAGAATGACCGACAACAAGTTTACTTCCCTTGAATAAAAACACAACGCAATGTGACTTTATAGTAGCATAAAATAACTTTGTATAAGGTTGCAATGCATGAGGCATTAAATAACTCTCCATATGATAATTTGGAAGAGATAACCAACCAGAGGAGGACTGACTCAAACACAAGGTTATGGCTTCCCTAAAGCCAGACTAAGTCCCATCCCAATGGAGGAAAGACTCATTTTAAGTGTTTTTTTCAAGGGTGACACAATTGACTCTAGCTACCACCAATGATGAAGAAATTGTCCTATTCCCGCTCTTTTTGGATTATTTGTTTTTCTTTGTCTTTTTCATATTTAAACATTAAAAATGAATAAAAGAATGCCTATAGTATAGTGGAAAGAATGAGTTTCAAGGGAAAGTGCACTAGTTGCTGGGATTGGAACAATCCTATGCTCAATGAAAGGTGGCAGATGTTGGTCATCAACACTCGGGGGAATGTTCTTTCCACAGAAAAGTAGGTGTCAATATGCAAAGGCTAGTGAATGCATGGTTTGAACTTGCAAAAGGTCATGGTCAAAAGTGGCTTATATATGAGTCTAAGTGAAATTGACTTAAATCTAAAAGAGGTACAAGTAGTTAAAATGAAATTCAATAGTACAACTTAACACATGGGAGCCTCTAGGGTATAAAGCCATAAAATACCAAAGAAGAAGAAGAATGAAGCTTCAACGCAAAGCCATGGCGGGACTAAAAAGGACTCCCGAGCCTAAGAACAAAAGTTTAGCATGGCTACCAAGTTATGACACTTATAAGCAACAAGAAGGTTCCATGTCACATGTTAGTGGGGGCAATCCTAAGGCCAAAACAGAAAAGGAAATTGAAAAATGCACAATGCAGGTGGAGAATCTAACCTATATGCCAATTTCGAGAACCAATATATGTCAAGAAGATCAACCATGAAAATACCCAAAGGAGAAGTCTTCAAAGTTCTTATATATACAATATGGTACAAGGAACCACGCAACCTTGTGACTTATGTATAATAATACTTCAAGGCAAGCCCCTTGCGGGACTCATGCTAAGGAATCCTTTAGTAAGTAAAACTCGTGGCTTCAAAAAGTTCCTCCTGCGAAGGCAACTCAAAATTTGACCAAGTGACAAGTAATTTAAGAGAACAAGGCCTTTGATACCATACAAATTGATTGGGTTTTAAATATAAAGATGCAATGTGTAACTTTTCTATGTGTTGCACATTATGGAGATCAAAATATTGCTCCATCTATAGTATCCATGTTACCAGATCCTTGCCATCAAACTTCCTCATATCAATATTTGGAATATGATGGGTCTTCAATTCAAAGATAGAGTCTTTGAAAGCATGACTAACATTCCGTTTGTTACCATCATGAATTTCATCGAATACATTTTCACCACTAGGAAGCATTTCTTGTAGCAACTTTGTCAAACCTTCCTTGAAACCTTAAATCTTAGCTTCCATGTCTGCTTTTAATCCATCCTTCAAACCTTCCATGCCTACTTTTAATCCATCCTTCAAACCCTCCATGTTTGATTTTAAACCTTTCATGTCCCCTTTTAAGCCATTCACATCCCATTTTAGTTCATCTTTTGTTGCTCTTTGCGAGAGTGAATTTGTTGCACTTGGTCCCATAATTTTGATATATCATTTTGCAATTATTCCTCTTAATGGATCATAGTAGAGCTTTTTGAAGGCTTAATAGGTATAGAGTTATTTTTTTTGTAGGCATTTTAGAACCCAATACTAATATCTATGCTTCAATATGCCATTGGAATCACTTCAAACTGATTTTTCAAACAAAAGTTTTGTAACATTTATAAAAATACTCACCTTTTTCTTACTTTTTAGGAGCTCAATATTCAAGTTGTAAATCTATTATTTCATATCTTCAAGGTCTGAAATTTCGTCCTGTGGTATCTTTATGAGTCTTCTTTCCAACCCCACAAGTCAGACTGATATTGGATTCTGAAAGAAAGAGTTATGTATGATCTCCCACTGTGACCTAATTATAGATTAGTTTATTAGACCGAACTTGTACAGAGTTCCATGTGTTACTGTTTTGATCTTCATAACTAAAAGTGAACACAAGAAACTAGAGTTAGTGCAATTTTAATCACACTTTACGAAATTCAAATCTAATGCTCGGAGAGAAAGTTATGACGATTTTCCCTAGGTCATTTGTTTGAGATTGAATTCTAGAGCCTACAAACCCCCAACTTCCTCAGATCATATCCCTCAAAATGTAGTGAACCAAACTCTAAAATTTGTACATAATGTTCACCATCATTTCCACTCCACGTGGTTGAAATTTCAACTTCTGAATCTTCATAGAAAAATATTTATAGTGAAAATACCAACATGACCTATTTGAAGCAGCAAAACCCCAAAATCCAAAGCTTTAATACCAAATGTTATAGAACCAGCTCACAGAATAGAATTAAAGATAGATCAACAACTTAAAAATAATCATACTTTAGGGGAAAACCTCCTTTACATTACATTAACGAATAATTATTGGATGATACAAATGATAAGACTTCCTTGCTATATATATGATTCTAAGGGGTCACAATATAATTAGAGTCTACATAACAATAATATTGTAAGGGCACAACAATAAAAAATAGTGGGCTTCTATGGGGAAAAACAATAACAACATGGGGGATACATGGACACACCAATAACAATATGGGGCTACACTAATAAAAACAATAAGGGGGATATACTAGCATTATAAGGACCTAATAGAGGAGAAATATTATGACGAGAAGAAAAGTAGATGTTGTATTAAAAAGCCTTAAACAAAGGATCACCTAAAGCATTTCCAAGCATAGAAATCAAAAAGCTATTGTCGATATAGCCTCAGTCTAGCTAGGATCCCTGGTGATCACCAATAAAGATACTATTCAAATCCTTTCCTTAGATGTGGCATAGTTAAAAAAAACAGTGAAATTGTTGAAGTAGTAATTGGAAGATGAAACGCAATATTTTGAAGCTAAAATGCAAGAAGGATTAGAAACACATTGCAAAATATTAGCGTAGACTTTCAAATATTAGGTCAAGGAGCATACAATGCATCTCAGTGAAGCTCATTTAAATGAGATAAATAAATTAGAGGAAGATAGCAGGGAGGAAATCAATGCTAGGATTGATGAGAAGAAGAAAACATGAATCATATTCAAGTGCTAAAAGCTTAGTAAATAAGAGTAAATAATAAATTCCAAAGAGAGAATGTCTCCTTTGTAGACAAATTACAACAAATACATCAATTCTTTACCTAACTTGTATAGACATTAAAGGAATGGGATGCTGAAGGTTGAAATTACAATAAAATCAGCGTCGCTTTTGGCTAGTTATTGGTGTGGTAGAAGGAACACATGGATGCTCCTAATTCACTTCCCAGACTAAGCAAGGAGAAGAAGAGGAAATATAAGTCACTGATTAATGTATGAAAAATAGAACATGAGGAAGGTAAGGTAAAAAATCCAAAGCTCTTAGATTAGCCAAAAATATATGGGATGCTATCGTAGAAATGCTGGAATAATCCACATTAGGAAATCTAGGAGTCTTATCTAGCTCTGCATCCATTAGACTGATATTACAGAACATCACTGGAGTCTAAGCTATAATGGTCCCCAAGATTGAACACATTCAAATGATGGATAAATATGTAATTGAAATGTTTATTACCACACCATTAGGTATATGACTCTGATTAATTGTTAAACCATTGGAATGAAGGCCAACGTAAAAAAACCTAACAAACCAAGCATTGAGGGCCAAACAACAGTTACAGAAATCTGAATATCCTCAGATCGCCGAGATCCTGAATATTCACACCACATGGGAGAGAGATCTACAACAAATTGCATCAGAGAAGTCAGAATGTCCTCAATACGCCTAAGGCGTTACTAGCCAAGAACCATTTTTGTAACCTCAATTTTGTATATATATACAAAGGAAAGTCCTTTGGGAGGGGGCAAGAGAAAAAATAGGTGACAAAATTGTACAAACTAGATACCTATTTTTAGAAAGCCTCATTTTGCAATATTTTGTGAATGTAGTCCCCACTTTTTCTTATTAATACAATTTATTTTTCTAGGAGATATATGTATCGCCCTTCTCTAGTAAATTTCATATATTTAGTTTCTTGAGTCTTGTATGTTAACATATATTTATTTGAATGACCAAGCTCTCGTAAGATTTGTTAATCACTATTTTTTTGTGTGCTACGATTGTTACTTAATCGATATTACCACACATACATATGAAGTTCAAAAGAAATATAATACAATGTGGAAATGGCTAAGTTAGTTGGCCCACCCAACTAGTTATGCCGCCTACAATAAAAATATACACCATACACAAAGCTATACATAGAAAATATTATGAATAATATCTATGCATTGCATAGATTAATTTTGTGCCAAAACAATTACATTTAAACATTGTAAAAATCCATGAGCTATTAGATCGGCTTTATAATTACAACATGCTATTCGAATAATTCCTTATCTTCCCATGTGATGCACAAAGGGTTGAGATATATATATATTTACCTAATAGAAGGAGCATGCAAGTGGATCCATGGGATCCCATGACTTTCTCATTGATTACATTGTTGAATCATAACAAGAGCTTACAAAGGAAATTTGGATGGATTCCTATCCAATCCAAGACTATGATCCAACCATCAAACTGCTAACCCTTTCAACTATGCATGATTTAGTAAATTGGTTTTATGCAGGCTAATGACTTGCATCCTCAACCATAAATTTGGGGTTTGGTCAACCCAGGCTTGACCAATGACCAACACACTATGTAACAACCCTTGGCTCAATCTAATAAACAACAAAGCACGTTGATGGTGTGGAGAAGAAAAACCATATCGCCTTTTCCATCTAGAAGTGGTGGAACCATTACAAACTTGGAGGTGAGTTATTAGAACCAATGGAGGTTACAAGATTTGATATAAACATTTATTAGTAATGTAAAACATTTAATTAATCCCTTTAACATGCTAAAACAATGGAATAAATGAATAATATCAACAGGTTACACTATAAGTCCTTTTTTATTGACTTTTAATAAGAATGGCAAGACAAAGTGACATCATTGGCCAAAAATAAGGTTTTTTTATAGGGTTAAAGGGGAAAGGTTGGTAGTAAAGCCATGTTAATTTCAAGGTTGTGAGACTTGACAAGATCCTTTATTTAATCCAAAATTGACTCATAACTCATTGTAAATTGAAGTTTTATTCTGGACATCTATCCTAGATAATGAAGAATATTGGTAAATATTTGATAGTGAAGAACATACTGCTAGGTTTCTTGTTCAATAGTATGATAAAGATGAAGAGAAATAAAAAAAAAAAAAAAAAAAAAAATCTTAAAAGGATACCAGTGCATCTTGAGTATTTTTTTAGTCAAGATGATTAAGTTCAAACTAATAAGTTATCAGAAGAACCATCAACTAAAAAGATTTAGAAAGTTAAGAAGTTTAATATTGTGATTCCATTAAATCTGAATATGGTAAACTTAGGAGACATGTGCACTCAATAAGAAATTGATGAATATATAAGATTGTTCAAAAATTTCCAAAGATAATTTTGCTTGGACTTATCAAATTTGAAGAAACATGCTAATAACATAATACAACATGTCATTCCTCTGAAGGAAGGGGTCATGACAGTAAGACAAAAAGAAAGAATAATTAATCCTAAGTTGTCAAATTGGAAGAAGAAGGAAAATGTGGAAATCATTTTAGAAATCAAACATTTTTATTGGATTACGAATGAGGTTGTGCATGGAATCTAGTTATTTATTTACTTTTCTGATCTCAATTCGAATTCTCTCAAATTTAACTATCCTTTTCGAAACATGGAGATATTTTTAGGCCTGCAATAATGTCTATATTTGATGGAATATTAAGATACAACCAAATACTAGTTGTTGATGAAGATAGGCAAGAGACGACATTCACCACACTATGGGAAACTTATGTCTTGTTGGAATGCCATTTGCATTTAAAATGGAAGGAAAACATTCCAAAAAGAAATGGAGCATGTATTCAAGGAAATAATTAGAAAAAACAAGGCTAATTATCAAAATGATGTAAGAGTCTACTCTAAGTTAACAATATTTCATTTATCACATTTACAACAGGTTTTTGAAAGATGTAGACTATATAAAATATCCCTCGATCCTAAAAAAAATGCATTTTTGCCATAGCTAAAGGAAAATTACTTAGCCACATCGTAAGTAAAGGAAAATTACTTGGCCACATTGTGAATAAATAAGGCAATAGAGCAAAAATATATACACAGATCTAGAAAGAGTCAAATATATAAAATAGGTAAATATCCCAAGAAGTCATAAAGTCATTCCATCATTTTTTTGGAAAGATAAACATTGTAAATTGTGATTTTGGAAAGACTTTGTCTTATACTCTTTTGTGTCATAACTAACTATACTTGCAGTTCTGACTCAATATGAAAGAATCAAAAGAAGAACATCCAATCTTATTTACGAGTAAGTCTTTACAAGAACATGAATTGAAATGCTCATCGAAAAACGAGCCTATGCATTAATAAAGGTCATTTCATATTTGAAAAACGATTCAAAATGATGTTGGCATGACAACCCACCTAAGGAAGATGGACAAATTGGTTAGTGAAACAACCAGAAGAAGATATTGAGATCAAAGGCAAGAATAAGATATTGAGATCAAGGCATTAAAAGTGGTGAATGGAAAAACTACGTAAATTGATTAGGGGAATTGAAGTAGTGAACATTGAACCAACCACTAGATGAGATTGCTGAATCACTATTGAAATCATATTAATACAAAAACTTTATATTTTATTTGAAGTCGTTAATATTTACGAATGGAATAATGTTCTAGCTTTTATATATATAGATAGATAACCAACCAATAAAATCCATATCAACCATGAATTTGTAAAATGGTGAGAGAGTTTAATTTTTTTAAAATGGAAACATTTATTCAAATATTTCATTTGAAAAAAAAATTACACATCAAAAAATCATTTCTATCCGGGATAGATATGAAATTAACATGACCCATTTAAGATAAAATCCCTAAACATAACTTAATCAACTTGATCACAATACGAAATATTTTGATTTTACATATTTCTTTATTTCTATTACACAATCAGGGCTGTCAACAGATTTCTATGGTTTAAGAAACAAAGAACACTAAACATGATCATGCGCTTCTGTGAATTCCAAGCAGACAACACAGAACAGCAAAACAGAAGTATAGGAATTAAACACAAGGAATATGGGAAGGGAGTTGTCTATAATGCGACTTTTTGAGATTCTGGTGACGGAATCCGGCGGAAGAAATTGAGATGAAATCATGATTTGTTGCAGTTAAAATGGTTTTTTAACTGCATATTAAGATTCAGCACCCTGAAAAACCCCTGGGACGCTTTCATTGTGCAGAAACTAGTTATCAAACTTGAATTTCAATAAATTACTGCCGAATTTTAATCGCCAGAAAGGCTTTCAAAGTCGCCTTAAAGACTACGCCTATGGGAAGGCATTGTCGAAGGCATTGTCGATGGTTGGTGGCACAATATAAAAATGTTAAAAAATAGGAATTGAACACAGCAAAATATAAATCCGTTGACTTATATGTTATTTAATTCTAAGGGAATCACTGATATCTATAAATATATTGAGAGGAGCACAGTATTAAAAACGGGTTCTCGGGTATGGCACCTTCTAAACATTGATAAACATGGATAAGTGAAGTAAAATATGCAGAGAATTGCTGAAATTATGTAATCACGATGGCAGATTCTGAGAATATCTCAGAATTTGAACGTTTCTTATTTCCGGAATCTGCAATCGGCTAAAGGATGCCCGGAAGCAATTCCATTGCAGATTCTGCGAGGGATCGGATGGAGCTGCGGTGCATGCTCAACCCCATACTGCCCGAGAAAGCGTTGTAATATTCCCAGTCCGACGTCGTGTTCATCACACCCTCCAAAGCCTCCAACAATTTCGATCTCATTTCGAATATGACTCTGTCCCTCTCCATCACGCCCTCCAATTCGGATCTAATTTCCAATGCGAATTTGTCTCTCTTCATAACAGCGATCAGAAGCTCGATGCTGAATCTTCTGATATTCGGAACCTCCTTAGATGGATCTCGGTGACTCTGCAAAACCTTCTCCAGTTTAGAAATCAAAGATATTTTTGGGAACCCACTTAATTTTTCATCGGGATTCGATATAGTCATAAAGTTGATGAACTGAGCAGCCAATCCTATGGCTGCTTCCAGATGGTCGCATGAATGTTCCTCCGTCTGTGTTATATCCGCTTCCTCCCTGATCTGTGTTATAGCTGCTTCCTGAGGCTCTCCTGAGTGTTTCTCCCTCTGTGTTATGGTTGCTTCCCGAGGCAGGCATGAATAGTTCTCCGTCACAATCTTCAGAACCTGAAACCACATCACAAAGAAATTAACTAACCGGATGAAATTGTTTTCAGATCGGACTGCAACGCAACACTTTAATTTTCAAAGGAAGGCAAAGAACTGAAATCTTCTACCTGCGCTGCCAGTGAACTGATTTCACTCGAATTAACATCATCAGCCTTTGCGTGTGCAAGCAAATTTCGAAGAATTCTTGCTACATGAATACCCTGCACAGTGTCGTTCAGCACGGGGATCAGACTTGCGATTAAATTCCGGTGCTCGTCCACCTTAAAGCTCATCATTATTTCACAGTTGAGTTTACTCTCGAGTGAAAGAAAACCCAAAGCGTCCCCTGCCTTCTTGACAAGTTCCTCCGTTTCAGAGCTATTGTTATCTCTTTTCATGAAAAAGAGAGACAAAAGATCATGCAAAACTCCGCCAGTACCACCGATGCTCTCACGGCCCTCCGGTTCGCTAGCAAGACTTGTCAGAGTGTCGATCGCCAGGATTTGCAGACAACGCTTCGAGTCTTCTCCGAACTGAAGAGCCTTTCTGAGATTGCTTATGGAGAAGACTATCTCCCTGATCTGTTTCCTCAGTGCCTTACCTTTGGAGCCTGTAGTGCTTGCCAGCGTCTCCACGATCTGCAGAGCGAGCGTTTGTCTCTGGAGACGTTCAATGTCGATGACCGTTTCTGGTTCGATGAGTGCAATAATTCTAGGAAGTAGCCCTCTGCTGCTTACAATTTTATCGTGGTTGGCGCGCTCGTTTGCCAGCTTTTGCAATATGGTCAGCCCCAGCCAAACAAAGTCTCCCGCACTGGAGTTTTTTGAGTAAAGTAGAGAGGCTATGGATTCCATGAATCCATCGATGGCCGTCACCCGAATGCAATCCCGATTAATCTTATCCCGATTACTCCTATCCACATTATTCTCGACCAATTTGGAGATGATCAGGGCCGCAGCTTTTCGAATCTCCTGCTCGTGCACGTTCTTGAAATTCAGCATGTCGATCAGTCTCTCCACCACATCTCTCTTGGTTCCGATTGCCCTCAAAGTTTTTTCCGCAAACTTCTCATTGCTTGCAAGCGCGGACAGTACTTGCGCACCCGCGAGTTGTCCGTTGACACTGCCGGACTGCAGCAATTCTATGCTGTGTGTCACAAACTCCATCTTCAAACCGTCGAAAACACCACCATCGACGCACCGCGAATATGTAGCATAGAGAAAACGTTCGACGGTGTCCAGCTCAGATTCGCCGAAGTCATATTCATCGTTCACCACCGTGAGCAATTTCCTTACAACGATATTCCACAGCCAGTAGGCCTTCTCGAGAAGAATTAGAAACGATTCGGTCAAGGACAGGCCGTAGAAAATTTTGAGAGCTGCTTTCAGATTCTTGGTATCGCTACCTGAATCTACACTTTCGTCCAGCCATACTAAGCGATAGATAGACAAGCCAATGTATGTGAAAGCGGACAACAATTGCAGCAAGAGAAGCAACCGGCTGACCTTTGACATCCAAACTTTGTTATGTGAATCATCATCATCGGCCCCAGAATTTTCATCACTGTTGTTTGAGCTCGACCATTTGAATAACATATCACTTAGCCGTTTAGCTTCGCCGATAAGAGTTGCCATGGCTTTCAGCATGATCTCATGGTGCCACTTGACCTCTTGGCTTCGGCTGAAGATGCGAGCACCTTCTATCGACAATATTGTGGCGACTACCCAGAAGTCTGCCGTTTCTAAAGCTGATGCGAAGCCTCCAAGGAGGACGACGGTGGCCCAGACGAAGGCCAACGTTCCAAGCCCGCTGGCGGCCTTCTCCAGAATTGCAAGCTTAACGGCAAACAAAGTTATTTTTGTGTCGGGAAGTGTGGCCTTGTCGCTGCGACTCCCGGACTCTCCTGATTCGGACATGTTCTCCAGTAGCGCTGTGGATAGAGAAACCGATATATCACGACCACCTCCGGGTTGTGAAGCCATGTAAGAACTTTCCCCTTGCTGTTCGGTTCGGCAAGTCAATTTACTAGCCCTTCTCTCCGGATGCAAGTTCTATGTGATTCCTGTAATAGATACAGCCATATATTTATAATGAAGCAGCTGGGTTTGCGTAATGGATATAATATATTTCTATATCTAAAAGGGTTAGAGAATTAGTTGAGTTGTAAATTTGACGAATATTTTGGAAAATGAGAAATAAAAATGATGTTAAATAATTTATTTAATTCTAATTTCAAAATATTCTCTACATTTACAATTGAATTAAATTCAACAACTATAACTAAGTGGTCTCACATTCAAATCCTGTTTTCAACAATAAAATAGACAAGAAAAAATTTAACTAATAAGTATCTTGACTATTTATTTATTTATTTATTTTTAAATTAATGATTCAATTTGAATAAAATTTGTGATTTACTAATATAATTTTAAAATTATGACTTTTTGTTAAACATACTTGGATACGTTTTTAATATTTATAAAGTAAAATGACATTAACTCACCATTTATATTTAATTAATTTTTAACTTAAAATTAAAAAGCTAGATATATTAAAGAAAATAGAAGAAATTGGAATAAGATATAACGGAAGTTTCTGATGTGAAAAGGCTATCACGAGTTAATATCGATGCCATATATGAATGCAAAAAACAACAGTTACAGTGAATGAAACGTAGACATATGAGGAGGTCGCCATGTGGTTGTTTTGGTGGCCCCAGCAATCATCCGACAACCATGAATTATTATGCACGATCTCAAGAATTTACATCAAGATGTGGACAAAAGCAAATGTTGCGTTGCGTGTGATTTGGATCCACGTTGTTTTGTCCACGGCGTTTGAAATTCCGGTCATTTTTTTTTATAGAACTATCAAACACGCAAAGCAGTTTAAGAATTGTCTTAATCATTATTGGAGAATCTAATTCCAATTACTTACTAGCTATTATAACTATTTATCTAATAGTCGGAGTTAAATTTTAGTTAGTTTAGTTTACCCTCACTTCAATCATTTATTATTGATGTTATAATGTAATCTTATTTAATTGATTTGTAATATTGAGAAGAGCAATTTTTTGCTCCACGTTTAGTTTTCATTCTTTAACATGGTATCAGAGCCTAGGTCACGAGTTTGATACACACCCGGTTTGCGTTGGGGGGAGATTGTTGGAAATTGGATAAACTAATGTTTCCCGTGTGTTTTGCGACATGGACTAACCGTCTCTCATAGATCCTTATCTTTGCCGATGCAATTGTTGACTAACACCTGCGGGTTTTGGTTTAACGACAATCGTGATCCCCGACAAGTGGTATTGGAAATTCAAAGGATTCATTTAAAAAAATGGGAAGTTGCTGCTTTACAAAAAGGAAGAGAGCAATGGACCTGCGGTGTTCAACCCGTATGAGAAGCAAAGATAAGGTAGAAATCCCATGAATAGTGTTTGACCGATTAAACAAATGGGAAAATCCAAAAGGCTTAGATAGTCAAAGCAACAACAAACTCTGTTTCAGATCTATTTGACTGAGTTAGAAGGCAAAAGGCAAAAGAATTCCTTCGCATTCAAATGTATAAGGGAATGTGTTTATGATAGCATTCTTCCCCTAATTGCACATGGAAAGACAACCATGGAGGCTTCACACACCCTTGAGAGGATTTTTGGTGTAAAGGGGAGCATTGAAGTTGAAGATGAAGGTGGATTTATGGTAGCACATCTACAACGAGATGAAAAGTTTCTTGAACCCCACTATGCATAACCACAAGTGGATGACAATTTGATGAATCCAGAGACAGAGCTTGTTGATGACGATTTGGTGAATCCAGCAACAGGGTTGATGACGTAAAGTTTGATGAATACTTCTTACCTGATAATGAATGGTTGTGGATGATGCAACAAAAACATCATATCAACATAATGTTATTCAGTGAGAGAAACCTAGTTGAATCTGAAAACCAAGTGCAGTTGCGGATGATGCAACAAAAACATCATATCAACATAATTTTATTCAGTGAGAGAAGCCCAATTGAATCTGAAAACCAAGTGGAAAACAACCTTTTTGCGGTAGCACGAGTTAGTAAGAAGTAAAAGAGACAGAGACAGAGATAGAGGCAGAGGCAATATAGTAAAGAAGTAAAAGAAATAGAGACAAAGATAGAGGCAGAGACAATATAGTATGCTCTCTGCATAAGTTTGAAAGTTTTCAAAGATTCATGTGTTATTGGTTTTTTGTTAGTCCTCCTTTTACATGCTTGTTTTCATTTTTGCTGCTCATATGTTCATATCTTTAGTATTGGAATATACTTGTAATGAACTAGAATTCATGTTTGATTTCTCACTCTCATAATATTCAAATGATCTAAGTGTTTTTCCATCTAGAGGTTACAAAAATCATTGTGTGGTGCTCTATTTTTTTTTAGATCAATATGTTATTCTTCTATTACATCCTGATTTTTACAATCTGAACAAAGAAGCCAATACTTGTCTTGCCTCTGGCAGAGTTTTGAAGGATTTGCAGCTCTTACTCATTTTTGTAAGCATAAGCACACATATGAGTATGGACATGAGTGGGGATGTTGCTTCCCCTGTTTTCAAAATTGTTGCCTTTTATATGCTCATAAAAATTTTAGAATATGTTTAATCCAAAGATTGTAATATGTATTTTATAAAGCATGACCCTATCACTCTTTAATATTTCATGTAGAAATTTTGAATAATATGACACTTATTCACAGATATTATCCTGATTATACACTATTGCGGAATGCATGCATAATACATAACCTCCTCTACGTTGATCATCAATTTTGCGGAATTAAAAACAATGAAACATCAATCACATTCGCACATTAACACAATATGTAACCGGGGAAAGCATACAGCTGAAAACTCCACTATCTATATATTATAATGATAGAGAACATGTAATAATACATAGTACAATACTCCTCACAAGTACTCAGTACTATCTCCACATGTTACACACAAACTAGCTCAGATCTAAATCAAGTCACAGGTTCAAATCTCCTCTGTTGTCTGCCTGCCTCTACTGCGCAATCCAAAGCAAGAATAGGAATGATCCAAGCTCGTTTTCCTTAGCATGTACTGTGCAATTCTCATTGGCAATCCCCATCAATGCATGTGCAAATCTCATGCACAACTATAGTCACCACTGATAGCAGTCTCCACTTCTAACACCTGTCTCCACTGAATTGTCCATGCACTGAGTTAACTGATGTATTCTTTAGTTGCTTTATGAGTTAATAATTAGTGAATTAATTAATAATTAATTCACATCACTCATCACTAGTGTATTCTGCAGTTAGACTAAATACAACTAGTTCAACTAAGTCAAACTGAACACAACTCCATCAACTCCATCATGCAATAGCTCAACTGACCCATAAGAAAAGAGTATTTCCTTCTGGCAGTTGCATGTGCCACATCCGTAGCTCGAACTGAAGTGCTCCAAGAGGATAAGATAATTTTTATAGTTCAAATATTATTAAGAGCTAATAATATTTGACTGTTTTATTTTTAGAGTGACAGTCTAAAAATATACTCCGCCCATATGTCTAAAAATAGAAGTCCATCTATTTTTACCAACATGACCAATCATCCACAAATAGCATCCTGCAACGCATAGACCATGATCCATATGTCTAAAAATAGACATTGCACCAAAAATAGCCTACGGGCCCACTTAGTGAAGGCGACTCCTTTTCACTAAGCTCCACCATCTTGTTGCATTCTCAACATTTTATGACTTAATTCGCACAATAATTCACATAAACTTTCTCGATTTTTTGTTTTTGCAACATTCCTGTAGGCCCTCGAAAATGATTTTCCAACGCTCCTGTAGGCACTGGAAAATGATTTCCCAACGCTTTTTTTAGGCAACCTTTTACCATTAAAACACCTCACCATCCCAAAACCCTTAAAGCAAGGGAATAAAATTCATAACGTTTAATGGAGTGCCTTACAATTCGCCCTTCAATCATCCCTTGCCCTTCTTCCCTTGAAACTTTGGTGAATAGATGCCTAGTTGTATTTGGTATTTTTTTTCATGGTGCTGAAGATTTCCACAGTGTGTTTGTTACCAGTGCCATTTGTAACCAATTATTGCCAAAAGAACCCCGTTTCTTCCAATCAGCCCCTGTAGGAAATTGTATCTATTTTCTTAACTACAAGTTGTTGGAAGATAAGGTGTCTGAGTTCAAGCCATTCCCTATACAAGAATTGTGTGTAGGATCATGTTTAGATGACCTCATCTTTATGCCTCTTAAAGGAGGGTCAATGTCGCTGAGAGGGTGTTTTCATATCCAACCTCTTAAGAATTGTCTATATCAGGTCCAATTCGTTAAGGGATGTGCCAATGGCCTTTGAATTTGTACTTTTGTTTAAGCAAAGGCTATTAGACATGGAAATTTGGATGCCAGAATTTTGGATGTCTAAGCTGCTAGAATGGAACTGCAGAATGTGAAATGTAAAAATCAAACCAATTTAACTCGGAAGGGAATGGATGCGTTCAAGAAACACAAAAGAGAGGATATACTTAAGAGTTTTTCACAATAGTCATCATGTTAAGAATAAGCATATATTACACTTTATTACCTTTATTGAAGTCAACTAAGGAAAGGAATGGAATATTCCTGATATGGAACAAAACAATCTATGCTAGATAACTAATTTTACAAAGCTTTTCGTGTTCTCAAGAGATGGCCCAGAGTCCACAAACAATCACCTACAAACATTCACCCATACAATTTGAGTTTTACCCTTTGACATAAGAGTAAGATAACAATGTAAACTATGGATATATTATGCAAGAAATCCTTGATCTTCTCAAGGATAAGTAATCGATTGGTAAATTGCTTGAACTTATGAATATTTTAAACAAATTTAATAAGGAATAAAATACATTAAAATATATATGGAAATTATTATAGAACAATATATCAAATGACTATGATATGTGAGCCAAGTTGGAAGTAAATGGATATATGATAAAGTAGGTTGCAATCAATTTTGGCTCTTAGTTAAACATCCTTTGAGAGAAACATGAATCAGGCTCAAAAGATCAGAAGTGTTTCATACAATGACTTATTTAAAACTTGGATATCAAAGGTTTTTAAAACCCATTGGCACCCTATGTAATAATCAAACTATCATATTGGGTATTATGATTGAATTTTATTTTGAATTCATGGACTTGTCCTGACGATGAACCACACTGGTTGGTTCGAAACGCGTCGACAAAAGATTGGTTATGTGATTTTGCCAAAGATTATCTAAACAATATTATGGATCACAGAAGTCTAAATTCCTTAAGAATTCCATCATATCGAGCATTGGTTAGTATAATTTGGGGATGAAAAATGAAGGCTTCTATGTCACTCAAGAGAGATAGGATTAAGTTAAAAGTAGAATACCATAAAATTATTATTCCTCCTTATCCTAAGGATGAAAATCCTTTGGGTATAAAGAATGCATGAAGATAATGAAATTAGAAAAAACTATAGATTTATAAATGACGACCAATATACTATTGAACCCAATCCATGTTGAGAGATAATACAAGGTTCACCATTGTCCATTGGACATCATTCAAACACTACATTATATGAATGGCAGATAGGAAACTATGAATCAAGTGAAAGAGAGTGTTAGTAAATAAATGTCATCCCCATCAGATCATTCCATTCATGTTTTTATGTAAAAGCGGTACTAATTGTATTTGAGAAAGGGAGAAGACAAACACCCATTCCTCTCCCATAAAATTTAGAGGGACCAATTCATCTAGTGATATTTAAGGAAAGAGAACCTTTTCTTTTATGCATTGTGTGCTATATCTGTATCAATTTCTGCGGTGCTTAATTTTTTCTTTATTTATTGCGCGATTTGTATTTCGCATTGCTATGCTTTTCCTACAATATCCTATCTTTTTTTTAGAAAATTTTACGTGTCAGTTTTTTGGCATTCATATTGATGATAAGTAATGCTTGTAACAAATAATGCTTGGGTAGTTGTTTGTTGCTCATGACTGATAGGTGATGTAAAGAAGGTATTGTTGTGATTCTTCCATATTTTAATACTTGGCTTGTTGCTTCTAATTTTCTGATTATTAGACAACCATCTTAGACTTTTGGAATGGCAGGAAATACATTTCTTGTGTTTGAATTTATCACTATATACAAATTTTTCAGAGTAAAGTAAGTTTAATGGGGATTCTAGTTTAAAAAGTATTCATTTTGTCTATCTCTCTTTTTTACATGTAAAATCTAATCCTTGGCTGAAGAGGGCCATGCTAATTAAGCCAAGTAGTTATGCAATTGTCAAGTTGAAATTTTGTAGCAGTCATAATGAGCCATTCTATTCCTCATGTAATGAGATGGGCATCCAAGAGACATCTTTATTGGTTAATTTGAACTGCAATTTGTAATTCATTGTAATTTGCAAGCAGATATTTAAAGACTAATATGGATGCTTTGAATATTGCATAGAATTTGGACAGATTCATTATATATTACTTACATTGATATATTAATCCTATTTGTGATTGAGACAACATGACTTATATATTTTCAGGGTCACTTTCTTACATTTCACCTATTGCATTGTTTTCTGAAGAAAAATATATATAAATCAAATTTTGAAACAAACCCACTAAAACAAGAGATAAAAACATTTTAAGTAATATTTCCTACAATTTGAAAATGCCAAGGAAACAGAACACACTGCAATGTGCAAATTGAGACTAAACCTGTATTGTGAGGCTCAACCTATACTTCATAGATACAATTTCTAGATTGAAAATGTGAAGGTAAGACTACCCCATACTCTATGGATAAAATTTTGGATTGCCAACTTGAAGGTTAGAATAATTTTGTATTTGATAAATAAGATTATGGTTTGTAGAATGCAAAATTTGTACAAAATTTAAAAAGAAGGTTTAAATATGTAGTGTAATCCCAACATTATGTTCAATCAAAACAGACAACCTAGACATGAATTTGAGAGTTTCTGCAGGTTAATGCAAACTGAGTAGTGGGCGAGTCTTCCTCCAAGAAAAGAAAGAAGAAGATGAAGGTATGTGAGACATGCAATTTCTATGGAAAATCTAGGCATGTTGAAAGAAAGTGTTGGGAAAAATGAGGAGTCTTGACTAAAGCCATGAAACAACACAACATTTCAATAGGTAAAGGGAACGCTTATAAAATTATGGCTTTATAAATATCACACTTTTTCTTGGTAGAAGTAGTAAATTGTGCCAATTATATTTAAAGCCGCAATCCAGCAGGCAGTCACAGTTCAGAGGTGCAGTCTAGCAGCAGTGCTAGCTCATAGGCTCAGTCTAGTAGTAGCCCAGTTCAGCAATCCTAGTTTTGATCAGAACGTAGGGACCTTCAAAATTGGTGCGACCCTTATCTCAATCTCAATCACAGGGAAGAACGAAACAGAGCGAAACATGACAGTTTGAATGTCAAGCACTCCGTTTTGGGTGCGATGGAGAAATTGAATTTTTAGTTCATGTTTTGGGTGTGACGGGGGCTTTGAAGGGGATGATGCAATTAACGAAGGGGAGGAGAGGATTATGGGACGGGAGGGTGTGGGGAGGGGAGGATGGTTGTAGGGAGGAGGGGCTATGAGGAGACCGTGGATGGTGGGACCTGACAAGGGTGACGGGAGGAGGAGGAGGGTGCGGTGGGATTGACGATGGAGGCTCCAGGAAATATTCCTCGATCATTGATGCCGGAAGGGATGTCTAATTGCCCCATTCTTTTGCATGAATAACTTGTTCCCTTGACGCGTTGGGATTTGATTATGTGAGTACGTGAATTTTGCGTAGTATTTTAGACCATAGTTACCAAATTCGGTCGTATCGACTAAAAAGAATTGAAAATTCAGGTATTTGATATGGTTCGAAGTTTAATACGGTTTAATACACCGATTAGAAATTCGGTACACATATCCATGGATTGACATAAAATAAAAAATGCCTCGTCATGTCCCACCTACTATTCAAGCATTTCAGATCCATGACATGGTATATGTTCCATTGTTTCAGATCGATGACATAGTATATGTTAGCCACTATTTGAATTTTAATACAACAAAATTTTTCAAAGTAGTTTTCTTGTGTTAATTAATTTAATGATATATGGCTTTTAATGTAAGCATATTTTTTTATTAGTTTTTTGAATAACTATTAAATAGTAATATTAACCTTTTGTTTTATAAAATAAAAATTGGTTTGGTTAAACAAATACATAATTAGTAATTAAAAATAATAGATTTTTTTTTGTTAATGGTTACCAAAAAAAATAAATCCAGTTTGATGAGTAATAATAATTAAAGATATAAATATATATTTGGAGAGAATATTTGTAGAAAATATATAACTATACTCTAAACAAATCCAATCCATTGCTCACTGCAATGTGGAATTTGTACAAAGTTGAATTTATATTGGACATCATATAATATATGATATACATGGATATATGAATGAATACCATTTTTTTATATAATTTGTTATTTTAATGTAAAACTATGTACTTTGTTGCAAGATATAATTCTATTTGCAACATTTCTCATGGCAATAATTTTTAAAATTTTATTTTTTAAACGTCTAATATTATAACATGTATTTCATATGTTTTTAAATATTGAAAAAATAACATATTCGAGTATTAGAAAGATATATATTCTCTAATTATTTTTAAACGTCTAATATTATAACATGTATTTCATATTTTTTTAAATATTAAAAAAATAACATATTCGAGTATTAGAAAAATATATATTCTCTCATTATCATTCACAGTAATTTTGAAGTGTTTGTTTTTAAGTGTGAAACATTATAATCTTGTATTTCAATTTTTATTCTCTAATTATCATTCACAGTAATTTTGAAGTGTTTGTTTTTAAGTGTGAAACATTATAATCTTGTATTTCAATTTTTTTAATATTGAAAACATAATATATTCGAGTATTAGAAAAGATATATACTCCCAAATTTTCCAATATTGAATCTTAAACAATCAATTTCAATATCGAATCAAAATTGGTAACTATGGTTTGACTACATCCACGAGACTAAAATAATCAATTTCAATATCGAATCAAAATTGGTAACTATGGTTTGACTACATCCACGAGACTAAAATAATCTATGGCCAAAATATTTATGGAAAATAGTCTAGACTAAAATAGTCTATGGGTTGCCAAAGCTGGATATATATCTAGGCAATGGCAATTTGTCCAAAATCTTTTCGATCGGGGATCCTATTCACTTATATCAATATGCTCCAATTGACATCTACAGACTAAGAGTTACATATATATTCATTCATGAGTGATACTGACAGGCTGTCTTCTTCTCCTCCAACTTGCCAGACAAGTGCAGTTTATCTGCAACTTGCCAGACAAGTAGAGCCCGCTATTGACTTTCTGAGGGGCACAATATTCCAAATGTCTATTTGGCCTTTCATGTTCATCTATTTAAATTTCGTCTCACACCGGCCATGCCGTGTCTGTCCGATTTGAGTGACTTCATTCCTATTATTTGTTTTGTTTCCTGCCATTCCTTCCTGTCACCTGGCGATGATAACGATTTTGTTGACTATAGGTTTTTCACTTCCGAATGAATCTGCCATTCCTTCCCGTAGGTTTTTCACTTCCGAATGAATCTGCCATTCCTTCCCGTCACCTGGGGATGATAACGATTCTGTTGACTATAGGTTTTTCGCTTCCGAATGAATCTGCCATTCCTTCCTGTAACGTGGGGATGATAACGATTTTCTTGACTATAGGTTTTTCGCTTCCGAATGAATCTGCCATTCCTTCCTGTCACCTGGGGATGATAACGATTTTGTTGACTATAGGTTTTTCGCTTCCGAATGAATCTGCCATTCCTTCCTGTCACCTGGGGATGATAACGACATTCCTTCCTGTAACCTGGGGATTATAACGATTTTGTTGACTATAGGTTTTTCGCTTCCGAATGAATCTGCCATTCCTTCCTGTCACCTGGACATTTTGTTGACTATAGGTTTTTCGCTTCCGAATGAATCTGCCATTCCTTCCTGTCACCTGGACATTTTGTTGACTATAGGTTTTTCGCTTCCGAATGAATCTGCCATTCCGTCCTGTCACCTGGGGATGATAACGATTTGTTGACTATAGGTTTTTCGCTTCCGAATGAATCTGCCATTCCGTCCTGTCACCTGGCGATGATAACGATTTTGTTGACTATAGGTTTTTCGCTTCCGAATGAATCTGCCATTCCTTCCTGTCACCTGGGGATGATAACGATTTTGTTGCCTATAGGTCTTTCGCTTCCGAATGAATCGGGGCACATGCACTGCTCTGCGTCATAGGACATGGAGTGCTTTCCAATGAATCTACTCCACTCGGGTTCATCGTGCTTAAAACGTGTTTAATGTTATATTTAGTTCAGTAAGTCACAAGAATTGAGGGGTGTCATGAAACCCAAAATCAGGAGGAACAGCTCCATGGCCTGTCAAACATTATTTTTAAATTTTTGTAAGAAACAGGTCGACATGGCAGAGACTCACTTGTGGTTTTGTGATTGAAGTCCAACTTTGGAAATGTGTATTTGACTTTTTCAACGGTAACCTTTAAATATGTTTTAATTGCGTCATGTCAATGATGTCATTGCGTGTCCCTTTTAACGATCTCATTCTCGTTAAGCCTTTTTTCTAAATGCAATGTCATTTAACGTCATTATTATCATGCTTTTTAGCGTCATTGTTATTATGTTTTTTTTTTAGCTTTTTAATGTGAAGTGTTTATGGGTCTGAGTATAGTCTTTATTTCGTTCTTTTCTTCTCCCCAATAAATTGGAGCACACACTTGCAGATGCACTATGTGGCAGTGTTCCAATGGCGTTCAAAGTATTGACATGTATTGATATGGTTGGCAGTTTTCCAACTACTTTTTTTAGCAGGGGAACGAGTGAATTGAAAAAAGAATTGGGTAGTATTTATTTTATTAAGTTGAATTGATAATTTGTTAGAGTAATTTGGACAAGGCCAAAAATCAAATTTAGTAGTTTTGAAGGAAAAAAATCAAATTTAGCTGCCACTATAATATTAAAAATATATCTTATAGCCAATACACCCATACTTATAACTTAGCAAAATACAATACTGCATGTCATGGAACTTTAGGTCAACAATTAAGTGGTCATTTACAAAATAAAACATTGTCCTTTTTATCCTTCTTGTTGTGTTCCATTAATTACATGTGATTAGTAGGAGTTGTAAGATTTCCTTTAAAAAAAATCCATAGTTCAACCTCATTGTCCAACAACATCTACAATCTGCACTTTGAAGGTGTAAAATTGAAAGTACCTTCTAAGCGGTCACACTCTCTGAGACAAGATATACTCATTTGTGTATTTTTTGAAGACACCTTAGACAAATGAATCATCTAAAAAAACAAATTAACAACCTATAAGTGTAGTTTTCCTCTCTATAACATAACAAATCTCTAATCACTATAATGTCAAGGGAACCTACTAGCAAACCCCCATAGGTCCATGCACCTATCTTAAGCACTAATCATCTTCAATCAATAAAACTAGACTATTACACTCTCTAAAATCGTCCAAAATCTCCCACTCATAAGGAGTAGTGAAATCCATACACTAGTCGTAAAAGATCTTAGGTAATATATTTTGTTTCCATGTAAAACTTCACTATATGTGTAATAAAACCGAGTTAAAAGTTCATGTAATAAAATTAATAAAGACAAAAATGAGACCAAGCTCATGGGACACACATTCGAAGATGAATTTTGGGAAAAATATCCGAGTGGGTGTTACATTCGGGTTATTATGGCTAAGGAAATTGACAAAGGCAGAAGACATTAATTGGCATTTATTTATGAAAATAGACGAAAATATGAGAAAATAGAGACAAAAGGTCACAAATTGGCATGAGATGAAAATTGAAGGAAAATAGGGGAAAATGAAGAAAATAGAGGCCTCGCTAATAAAAGGGCTTATGAGGATGAGTTCACAGTTTTTTGCTTGTTTAGCTTTTGCCAGTTCAGTTTGGAGTTCTCTCTATTCTCTCATCCTATTGCACACTTAGATCGTTCTTGGAGCACTCTAGCATTAGAAAAAAAAACAACAAAGGAAGGCAAAGGAAGGACAAGGAAAGCAAATGACAAGAAAGGAAGGTTGGATCAAGCAGCTTTAGGAGGAAGACTTGCAGGTATCAAGTTACATGTATGATTTCCTAGTTGGTTTGTGAATGCATGGTACACACCTTTGTGTATTTGATTCTATTGTTGTCATTTGCATGGGTTTTTCTTGCTGTAAAAATGGTTTCAACCTTTCCTTGCCATTTCTGGATAGTCATGGTGTGATGAGATTATTTTGTTTGGTTCAGGATTGAATTTCTGGAAGGTTTTGGAACTGGGTGAGGTGGTCTTGAGAAAATTCCCAAGGTTTGGGGATGGAGGTGGTTTAATCTTTAGGAAGCCCTCAATAGGTGGGTGAAGACTGGAAAATTTTTCAAGGTAATGGTGAATAAATTCTAAGGCATCCAAGCTTGTTTTAGGCTTAGTGATCCCTTGACCAGTTTTAGCGGGATCACAGTAGCCTAAGGGTTGAGGTGGTTTAATCTCTGGGAAGCCTTAGTTTTTATGTCTTGGTTTCCTTATGTGATCTCTTGACAAGTTTTGGCGAGATCACGAAAGCATAAGGGTAGAGGTGTTTTAATATCTGGGAAGCCCTAGTTGTTTTTTTCTTGAGTTCCCACATTCATGCTTCAAATATGACACAAGGGTGATTGACTAAAAGAAAGATTTGGTTCTGCTCAATGTATGGTCAGGTGCTATGGGGAAGTCCCTGACTTTGTTGTCTTTTTAATCAATTAATAATAGTTATTTTCCTATTGTATTATATGAGCATATGTACATGTTATTATGGTGATTTGATGGTTGTTATGTCATGGTTAATATTTTGGTTATAAGAATGGATTTGCAATGTACTCTAGCTATGTCTTGTTCAAGATTTGATATGTATTTTATGGTTGATGAATGCATGGGATAAGAAGTGTTATTTCAGTTATTATGAGAGGGCATTAGAACCTTTTGGTGATTCTCAGATAGGTTTCAAACTTCTATGTTCATATATGCATTCAAGACTTACAGGTTACATGTTCATCATATTTTTGATGAAATCACAATCATGGTTAGGCCTAGTTAGGTCAAGTGTTTGATTAATTTTAGTATGATTGGAATTTTATTAAAGTATTGTATCATTCTAAAAACTTTCAGAAAGTTCTTGATAGTGGTATGGAGTATGGGTTGAAATTGTGGCTCAGATATTGAGACCATAGGTAGTGAATTGAGCAGTTTTGGTCACAATTGCACCTTGGCAGGCTGAGTATCTTGTAAGCCATGTAGGATGGAAATTTTTGTTCAGTAAATTCTAGTTTTCAACCCCACTTCTATAACTGAAGCTTGGAGGTTAGGTCACGTCATAGTAATTGTTCGTATCATGTTTACCCCGGTAGGGTATTGAAATTGGGTAAATGTGGGAGGGGTGGTTACAAATTGGTATCAGAGTGGGTTTCCATTCTCTTTGGGTGATATCTGATACCATAGATTGGTATGAGAGCTCCCAAGTTCAACACTAGGACTAGATGGGTGGAATGTGTTTGTCATGTATTCATGTCAATGTTTATGTGGTAGTTATGCATGCATTATCATGGTTATGGTTGTCATGCATGAGGTCATTGTATGTGGTTGGTGTTATCATGAATAATGTTGATATATTGATATGATTATGTATACACATCTATCGTGTCAATCTGGATTGATTTTGTAGATGAGATAACCTCCCCTGAACTTCACTAAGGTATGTTGATTATGCTTATATTTGGTTTATCAAACATGGTATGTTGGCAGGAAGAAGAGGATCATATATGACTAGAAAATTGGTGGATTACAGTTCATGAGACTCTCCTTATAGATCAGATGAGAAACACAAAGATGAGTATTCTCTTGACATAGCAGATACATTGAGAAGTTTAAAGGCGTATTGCAAAGCAGATAATGACATGATCATTTAGTCACAGGAAATAGTTTCTAGGACACATGAAAAGCAATCAAAAGCCAATGTAGCTATCCTTCAGAGCTTTTTAGTCTTGTGGAGATAGGGACAAACACAAATCAGTTATGGGCAAGAGCACATGACTAATGGGGCATATGCTATCAGGTCTCATGGTGGGCATAGGTCGGACATGTGTGACATAGTCATAGATGGCAAGTTATTGGATACACTTGATAGGAGAGGTGGTTGATATGGGTTCTAATCTAGTTCTAGTTTAGACAAATATCATGGTCATGATCATTATCATCCTTATAGGAGGAGTGAGAGGGGATACTCTCCAGATGACTTCAAAAAAGAGAAGCCACCTACATTTGATGGAGAATTGAAAAATATGGAAGATGCAGGGGTGTGGTTGCTTGGAATGAAGAAGTTCTTTGAGCTACATGACTATATAGAGAACATGAAGGCCAAGATAGGTATTTTCAATCTCAAAGGGAAAGAAGACATCTAGTGGGAAGATGTGAAGTGTGTTATAGATATTAGGACAATGGAGTTGAGTTGTCATGAATTAAAGAGACTCTTGAGTAGGCATGAAGTATTATATGAGTTCCATTAGCTTAAATGTATCCTTCTCCAATCATTTTTAGTACTAGGACTGTCTTTCCTTGATTCTAAACTAGCTATTATTCCCTCTTTCTGAATCTACCTTAGAAAAAGAAAAAATATTATGTTTTTGTTTTAGTAGACCACACACCTTTGTTAAAGCTTTGCTACCTCTCAGCACATGACCACGTTGTAAGGAAATCTATGTTTAGCATAAACCAATTTCACAAGAAGAGATTCTTACTATTGGGTGTTGACTCCTTTGCATTGGGCATGGCTCACATAGCCCAATTCACAACCACAGTAGTGGTATCTCCCCTTTCCATCCCTCTAGCATTTGTTGTCATCTACAACAACTCCTCCAGGAACCCTTACATGATAACAACTCTCAAATATTTTCATTTAAGGGATGGCTCCATGTAGATGACAACAACTTTCAAATATTTTCATCTAAGGGATGACTCCATCGATGTTTTGATGGTAGAAAAAATAACACCACCCTTCCCCGTTTCCATGGCATTTGGATCTCTAACTCTTCCTAGTCAAACCCCAACTACATTGACAATGACAATCACAAATTTGACTGGAACAATGGACAATCAATATACTATAACACCTGAAATTATTATTTGACTATGCCATATTCAAGGGTCCTCTAAAAAGAGACTGAGGTCCATCCTTTTCTAGAAAGAAACATATAGACAATCTACAGGATGTTTCTGAATCTTTCAATAGTGGCTATGGCTGCCAACCTTATAACCAGTTTTGTTTTACTTGTCTTTTCAATTTTTATTTTTATTATTGTGACGTTTAAATTTAAAGTATTCATGCAGGAAACTACTGAATTTACAGACACCTGTAGATTGTGTGTATGTTTCTTTCCACAAGATGATTCATGCAACCCATCACTGTCCTGTACAAAATAAGGCTTCGTTAAGTGTGAAGCCAAATAAAAGAGAAAAGAAAAAAATTAATGTTCATGGTTGATCTTGACAATTGCATTAAATGAATCACTATATTAGGTTTACAGTTTGATTATTTCTTTCTTTAAATTTAGGGGTGGGTATATATAACTTTAAGTATTAAGCGGAGTATAGACTGATAAATATGGAGTTGTTTTTAGTGAGATTTTTTGGAAGTTTTTTAGGTGAGTTTTTCGGTCTAATTTATTTAAAATCTAGTAGGAATTTATTGAAATCATGAGCTTGATGGGTAACCCCTGCACAATTGAAATGCTTTGAAAGTTTTTCAGAGTGCTAAATCTATATATACATCAAAAAAACCAATTTAAATAATAATCAAGATTTCAGCTCAAAATTTTCCACCAAATATTAATCAAATATCCAAAAAAATAACCCGATTATCTTTATCCCAGGTCTCTTCACTAATTTGTTTTGTGAATAATAGACTTTGACATCATCCTTTGAACGTCGTTGGAAAACTGACACGCATTTCGAACGAAGTGCATGTGTAAACGTGTGCTCCCCTGAAAGCAAAAAACAAAAGAGACTCCAGTTCCGAAGAAAGACAAAGCACGACATAAAAAAAACCATAATAATAATCATGGCGTTAAAAAACATTACATAAAACAAGAATAGTAATGTCGCACAGTGACATGACGCTAAAAAGTCAAATATACGTTTCGGAGACTGGAATTCAATAATTCCGTATTGTGCTCGGCACAAAGCCAACAGGATAGGAGGCCTCTCTTAGCACGTCGAGAACTTCACAACAAAAATTTAATAATAATGTTTGACAGGGCACGGATCTTTTTTCACTTGATTTTAGGGTTTCGATAACCTTCTTGACACCCCCGGAACGCACTTAACTAAAATAAGTTAACCGCTTTTTAAGTCGGCCACGTTGCTTAAACCACCCTGCGAGGGTTGAAGCGTAGTATATTCATTGGAAAGATACTGATGTGCTCCGATTCATTGGGAAGCGAAAAACCTATAGTCAATAAATTCGTTAACGACCAGAAACAAGGGCAGGAAACCAAACAAATAATAGGAACGCAAGCCGCTAAAATAGGACAGGATACACAACGATATCGAGACAAAATTTAAGTCAGTGTAATATGCGGAGTCTATTTTTTAATTAAAAATTAATTGATAATTATTTTACATTAATTTAAATGTTTATAAAATTAAAAATTTCTAAACTATATATATAACATACTTTATATATAGTAATTATCTTTTAAAATTAAAAAATTTATTAAAAGTTATAAATATATAAATTTTGAAATGGCATATCATTATTTTTAATATAAAAAACACAAAATAAATTTGAAATTCTCTAAATTAATTAATTATAAATAAACTATATTTAAAAAATTAAATGGTTCATACAAATAAATTAATTTAAACAAATATCCTAACTAAAAAAATATGTTATTTATTTTATAGCAAATTTGTTATCTAATAATTAATTAAAAAATTAAAAACTACCCAATAAAAAATAATATAGTATAATATATAAATGACTATATTTATTGTTTTGTATATTTTTATAAAATAAATATTATTTTTTGTTTTTCAAATATTTTTTTTGACGATTCAATTTTCAACACCATGAAATTAATGATTTCATGTAATGAATCAATAAAAAAATAGAAATTTAAATTTCAAAAAATTCTTTTAATTTTCAAAATATTTAGTTTAATATTTAACTTTTTCAAAACTTTAATGAACTTTATAAAATCTATTTACAAGTTTCAAAAATAATTAAAATTCATTTTTTTTTACTTACAAATAAAAACAATATAACATAATAATAAAAAAATGACTTAAAAATAAAAACAATATAACTTAAACAAGAAGTATAATAAATGAAACATGAAAAGCCAATTACCTATTTGAAATATTGTGCCTGTCACAAAGTCGATAAGGGAGTCTAGTTTTCTATTGAAGGAAAAGACTACAGATTGGCGATGTATATATATTGGTGGCTTTTAGATGTCAATTTGAGCAATTGGTATAAGTGAATATGATCCTGAATAATCTTCTTAGAGCTTCCTATGGAGCGAGAAAACCCACTTTATAGTTGACTTTGCAGCTAAGCCCACTTATAATTTGAATTTACAATCAGGTTAAGCTTGGCTTTTGAATAATCCCCTCCAAGGAAAATTTTAAGGATGGAAAAATTTCTTGAAGTTTAAAAACATTGGCGAATCTCACTAATCCCTAATATGCAAACTATAAAATGTTTATTGATATATTTGTAAAATTATTCAAATTTATAATGATTTTATATATAGCCTCTGTACAATGTTGGCGATTTTTAAGGTAAAATAATTTTATATTCTAAAATTTGGGCGAATCGTCTTTTATAAAATTGGAAATTGGCGAATCTTTTTTGTGGAAAAATCATGGAAAATTAGCCCACTGGGCGAACATTAGCCCCTAAAATTTTCCATGATCCCCTCCCTTTCGTTTTCAATTCATGAAAACAAAATGTTGTAGTCACTAAGTCGATCATGTTGTGATTTTGAATTTAGCATTCCATCGATTTCAATTCCATTAGATTTGGTAGCAACAACATTTTGTTATGAAACGCGATATGATTGTGCAAGCTATGCCATGGTGAAGCTATGAAGAAGTGGAAGCACAATCGAATGGGAAAGGAGGTAGTAATCCACACATATCACAAGTCATTATAGTACTTTCTTTCCCAAAGTAAGTTGCAACAAACCAGGCATTACAACTGGATGGGATTTTTATAGTAGTTTCATTTGGTGATCAAGTATAAGAAGGGAAACACAAACAAGTTGGTCGACATGCTGTCAAGGAAACCCACATCAAATATCATAGCTTTGGGGACTCTTGTGCACATGGAACCATTCACCCATGATGCATATAAAGAGGCATATTCAGAGGATGAGGACTTCAAGTAGGTGTATCAACAGTTGCAGAGTGAGATTCATGTGTACGATGGTGAAAACACCATTTACTACCATCTCCAGGATAGGTTACTCTAAAAGTTGGATAAGTCATGTGTTCCTAAAGGCGAGCGAATGCAGTTGATTAGATAGGATCACACCTCCAAGGTTGCAGGGAACTTTTGTGTAGGTAAGACCATGGCTAACTTGTAGAGGTATGTGTATTGGCCCAAGATGCAAGAGGAGGCATCTAGGTTCATAAGAGGATGCATCATGTTTTGTACTAGCAAGCCTAGCAACAAGAAACAGGGTGCATATCATCCATTACCTATACCTACTTGTCCTTGCGAAATCATATCCATGGAATTTGTGAGAGGTTTACCAACAAACAAGAGGGGACATAACTACCTATTCGTGTTAGTTGACAGGTTTAGCAAGATGCATGTTCTGATGCCTTGTAAAAATACCATTAATTGAAAAGAAGCAACAAACTTATTCTTTGGATAGGTTTGGGTGCACTTTGGGATACCAAGGAGCATCATTTCAGATAGAGATACAATATTTCTCAATGAATTTTGGACTACATTATGGGAGAAGATGGAAAAAATGTTGAAGAGATCTAAAACATTCTATCCATAGACAGACAGGCAGAGAAAAGTAGTCAACATGACTTTGGTGCAACATTTTAGGGGATACAACTAGAAGCATACAAAGATCGGGGATGAAAATATAGTATATATACAACAAAACAATCCACACTCCTATAGGAAAGTCCCCATTTAAGACTTGTTTTGGATATTTTACACCTTCACCTTTGGATATTGCATATGGGCAACAAGGAGTGGGGGAAGATCTTGCAGGAGATGCTTTAAGGGATGAAAAATTTATAAATAAGATTAGGAAAATCCATCTGCAAGTACAAGACACACTATAGAATTTCTAGGAGAAGTATAAGGCCGGGCATGATCAACACAAAATAGATAAATCATTCAAGGTGGGAGACATAGTATGACTACAACTGAAAAAGGAGAGGCTACAGGGGCCTAGTAAGAAAATCAAGGCTCTAAGGTGTGGTCACTTTGAGAAATTGGGAAAGGTGGGTGATATGATTATCGACTCAGTTTACCACCGTATATGCGCATTTACTTAGGTGTGACTGTAGATAATTTGAAACTCTATGACCTTCCATGTTAGATTAGAAAGAGGAATGGGTTCTACCTTCTGTGGAGGATTTGGCACCATACACTCAAGAAGAGCTGAGAAAAGATACAGTTTTGTAGAAGAGGTCTAGAACTACAAGACAAGGGCAACATGAACTTTGGTAGATTTGCCTGAAGGGATAGATTTCAAGCAAAGGTAAATGGTACATCAGAGAGAAGGTGGGGGGAAATTTTCCTCACCTCATCCACTAAAAGATTTTGGGGACAAAAATCCTCCCAACAATTAGGAGGTGTGATACAAATTGGATCATTATATTGTTTGTCATCCTTATCAATGCATTCGAAGTGGAAAAATTGGAGGAATCAACTCACAGGACTATTTTTAACAACGAGGCCCAGCTTAGAGAAATGAGATATGAAACCTTCCCAGAAAATTTTGAGGCATCAAATGATTTTTTTTGGGGGTAAAATGTTATTTATTTATTGAATAAACTTTCACTCTATTCTACACGTAGAGATCTCTTCAACAATGCAAGAAGCACATCAATCAGAGTTCGTATGTAAAAGTTATCCTACTAAAAAACTTGCCTTCCTGTTTTCACACCTATAGTTCGGGAGGATGCCACGTCAACCTCCAATATTCATCGAAAATGGGTTAAACACGTGTTTTTCATGTCCAATAATTTATATCGTAACTCTAGTTAATAGTTGATGTAATCAAACTTAGCCACTAGTAGGCTATCAAGTTATGTTATAGCTGGGCCACTAGGAGGAAGAGGCATTCCATTCTTTCAAAAGAATTTTGTTCCATGGATGAGAAAAGATATCCTGGACAAATAGGGATAGAGCACGCTGAGAGGATCTACGCACTGTAGAAGCCCACGAGGCATAGACATTACTTCTTTATACCTGCAGACCTATTTTCCAGGTAGAGAAAGAGAGTGAAGCGACCTCACCTTCCCACTGGGTTTTCTCTTGAAAGGGTTTCCTATATAATATCTTGTGTCTTATGTGTGTGTTTGCAAGAGAGATTATTTTATGTTCTCTACTTTTCCGCCTAATTTCCATTCACATGCATGCACTAATTACAGTTAAATTTACAGATCTAGAAGTTTAATAAAACTCTAATAGTGTAAAAAAACAAAATTTTAATATATTACTATCAAATCTGTTGTGATGAACTGTCTAGTGGAATATCCACAACAGTTTACATATTAGTTGTATTCAGGACCTTTTTGTCCTACCTACTGCAAAATTGTCATTCCACTCCAAAATATTCATCCTACAACCAATCTTGGTTTCTTAAGCGAGAACAAAACAAGTTGATTCCACCTCAAAACTTGTCCATGATCCTCCCTTCACCTAAATAAATGTCATCATGTACCAATAGGAAACAATTATACCATTGATGCCTCAGATTGATTGTGAACCTTTTGTACCACAGCCTCTAACATCAATATGACCATGAAAACTAAGTAACTAGCCATCTTATGGATCTACTTCCATCTACAACGATACATAGGTGCCATCCATTATACTAATTAGTTATCTAAGTACTCTAGATATTAGATGCATCCATTTCAGTCTTACATTTAACGCATGCCATAAAGAGCTTATATTGCACCATTCGACAAATAGCTCATGGAGCGAAAATTCTAGCTGGAAATCATTTCCAACTATAACACTTCTTGACTGTGTAGAATTAGAAATGACTTTTATATTGCAAAAGTACTCCAATAATGCAAAGAAAAAACAAGAGATACATAACATAGTCGCAGGAATATAGTCTTCCTTTGTAGTCACTTCTATTTTATATATATTTGTCTTCGCTACCCATACTTACTTTCCATTTGTTAGAGTAGCTAACCTAACAAAATAACTACACCTAAATATTGAGTTACCTAGGATAGATGTATAAATTCAATACAATATTACCAATAAAGATAATCACCTTTTCACTAGAATACATTACAACAAACACTACCCAAGAAGAAATTAACCTAGCGACTTCAATTTCTTGGTGTTGAGCATATTCATAAAATCTTGTAGACTTTCTCAATGCTCCACACAATCTTGATGGTACATCCTTGCATGTTAGTTCCTCCTTGTGAAAACTTGCAATTTGGCCACTGACATCTCTTGCATTGACTTGCATCTCTTGGGAACTACATTCTTTAACTGAAAAATGGTCTAGGATGTCGCTTGAAACTTGCTTCATAGCACTCAAATATTCTCCCAATACATAGTTAAGATTGCCACATCCCTCAAGCCATATATATCTAACAAAGTTTTCAATTAAGATTGCCTCTTTTTCAAACCAAAATGATTCCTACTTCATAGAGTCCAAAATTTGACTCAAGAGACCTAGCTATCATTTCATTTTTCTTGAGGGATAGCGTGGACAATCCATCACATGCCTTCACATCTCTCTCCACCACGTTTCACAAAATACCATGGTTTATCACCTAAAAGCACCCAAACTTTGCAATCGAGTCAGTTATCATTTACACCAAATCATCCCTTTCTAGAGACAAATCAATAATAGAAAGATCACACTCCATTATTCTTGACTTCACAAGGGAGTGAGCCAAAGCTAGACTTGAAAAACTGAGTGATTTCTTAAGAAATATTGAGAAATGGTAGTTATTTTCTAAAGTGGGAGAGTATTTGTTACTTCCTTGGCTCAATGTCAGAGGTAGCATCCAACAATTGCACAAAGTATTTCCTTGTTGGTGAACATCCACACTTGGACTTCTTTCTACATTTGGAGCATTGTTCCTTGTGATACCTTTTTTACTTTTGTTTCCTCTAGCTTAGGGTATGGGGAAAGCATTTCCACTTCCTTCACGGTTTATGTCACTTCCATGGAGTATTAGTTGTTGTGGTATATGCTAGGGTAAGGGCATGTTTTATGCTAGAAGTGAGTTCCTTTTGCTTAAATGTAGCACGCTCCAATCGTTTTTGACACTACGACTATCTTTCCTTCAATCTAAACTAGTTAATGTTCCCTCTTACTGAATTTAACTTCGAAAAGAAAAAGTATATGTGAATTCCATTAGCTTAAATGTATCCTGCTCCAATAGTTTTTCATACCACAATTGTTTTTCCTTGAATCTAAACTAGCTAGTATTCCCTCTTTTTTAATATGCCTTAGAAAAGGAAAAAAATTATTATGTGTATGTTTCAATAGACCACACACCTTTGTTAAATATTTGCTACCTCATAGCACATGACCACTATTACAAGTATATTTGGGCACATCAATCCTGATGATCAGATCAGTGTAAATAGGGTCTATCAAACCCTAATTCAGTTGCTACATGCCCTAGACATGCCACCTCATTGAGTGCTTTCATCCATGAGAGTTTCCTGACTTCAAACCCTACTGGAGTGCTTCCTTGGGTCACCAGTGCACCCGTGGTCAGTGATAAGTGCTCTACAACGTAGGTAGCCCATCCAAGGCTGCGTTGCAAAGCACCTAAGCCCACTCAAGCCTAAGCTGGGTGAGAATCCTCGAAATGTTCATTGGATCATGTGTATATTCCTCCTTTCTAGAGCATGCTAGAAGGAACCCAACTCCTATCCTATCAAGATGAGCTTGACTTAGGATAGCATTGCATAATCTAATCCTCTATCCTCTCATCCCTTTGAACATGGAAACTAATCATCCAATTATGGAAAACCATTCAATTCCATATTAATGACAAAACCACTTGCATTCATCTATAAATTGGCCTCCCGTCATAGAGCCAAAATAGCTTGGATATTATAGAGAAATATTGTTGGTTTAGAGACTTTAAATCATTGTCAAGTAATGTTATGCTCCTAGATTTATGTTGCTATTGGTGTGATGAGGGTTTGGACTAAGCTAGATGAGTGACATGAGATCGAACCACATTGGTTGTAACTTCTCCGTCTATCAATCAATAAAGTTGTTCGTTCCTTTTCCCATACTTTTGTCTATATCTATGATGAATGTATGTTCAAATGTTGTCGATTCCATTTATTTACAATAAATGGATCAAATGGTTTGATTTTTATCATCTTCTATTTATGTTGGCAGGTACCAAATGAGTGAATTCAGTTTGAGCAAGAGTGACGGGAGCAACTCAAAGGAGATCAAAGGAAGTGAAGGATCACAAGTAGGTTCTTTTATCTTATTTGTTTATTGTAGGAAAAGGTTAAACATCTTTACTTCAGTTGTTCTAAGTGTAACTACCCACTTAGGGAAGATATACTTATCCGTAGGTATAAATTCCGTATAACAAATTGGCGACCATACTGGGGAACGACCATCATTCCTGGTAGTTATCCCTTGTCTTAGCAACACTAGTAGACTTTGCTTGAGTTCATTTACCCATATTCAATCATTTTGAAACTTGTCTGGTCAAAATTTGTGCTTATTTGTATGTTGATAGTTCTCTCTGGCATCAATGCACTGTTGTTCTTGACACAGTGTTTTGTAGAGCAGCCTTAGCCTAGAGACACTGCTCTGCAATGCACTGTCTCCCACTCAGGGCTGCACCGGTCCCTGTCAAGCCAAAAAACCATCTTCTTGCTTGATTTTTTCCAAACTATTTCACACCTTGTTTGTTGAATGGTCAATGCTTCTCTGTCTTTGAGGTCCAAATTAACATTTCTCTTCCATGTCCAGTTTGGATTTTTTCAATGTTTCTTTATGTTTTCTTTATCATTGTCGAATCAATTCCAAAGTTAGCTTACATTGATTAGTATTTACTTTTCTGAAAAATAATTGTCGTAAAGTATTCATTTATTTGAAAAAGAAACTGTCGTTAAGTCTTCTTTTCTTATGAAAAGAATTGATTGATCATTTGTGCATTTAGTTTCTTTATGTTCATCTAAACATTAAAGGAATGAAAAAAATCATGCATAATGCATTTAGAAGTTTGTGTGTTCTTGTAGGAATGGTATAGGGAGATTTGCATTAGATGTGCTATTTGCTCTTTGTTTAAAGATTCTAATTGCTCTATCCCTTTTAGTTACGGTTTTCATTGTTTAAATCAAATGAAAAGCATGTTTCTCATCTTAGTTTCATCCTAGGAGTTTCAGAAACATCACACGGTGAACCTAAAAGGAAAATTTTTAAACAAGATCAACTAAAATTTATCTCAATTAACCTAATGGAGCATTGTAACTTAGCACATAACATTTAGAGGTCCAGGCTAGAGATGTGTTATGGCGTTGTAAACATAGAAACTATTGCTAATGGTCTGTGATACATTCCGTGTGTGATACCTCATTCCACGTATGTAAGTATATTGTAGCTCATCCACGTACTTTCAGGTATATGAAACGGTGTTATAGCACAAAAAGTATAAGGGAATTATCTCACTGTGCGGTTTCGCATTAGATAGTGCTAACACAGATTGGGCTTCCACATACTTTCGGGTATATTTGGGGGGATTAAATTAGGTTTATATGCATCCATAGGTAATTGAGTCGGCCACCTTGTATAATGTGATACACGAAAAACAACATTCGAGGAGATTACCTGCACGTATGTTAAGTCCTTGGCTCCTCTAAGGCGGTATATTGTAATTCACAGTTGCTTGGTAATTATTTTTCCTAGATTACCCTCTTTTTGTTTTTTTCTTTTTATAATTAAAATCAATCAACAATCGTGGAAGAAAATCAGCCTTTACCCCATCGTTTTTGTAGGACAGTGAGTAAACCGCCTTTACCGCCTGAAGCTACACCTAGTCAGCAAAAGCAGTCTCGTTTAACTGGGTCTAGTACATCAAAAACTTCTGGTTCTTCATTTGATTTACCAGAGTCACCTATACCGATACATACTACAATTACAATTACTCCTACTATTATTGATTTACCTGCTACTGAAGTGGAACCTTTACAATTACTTGAGGACACTGAAAGAAAACTTAGTGAAATGGCAACTGAATTTGTTCAACCAGAAGTTGATCCTAAACCTATCATAGTTCAATAAGAAGTTACTTATGAACTAGAATTTGTTCAAGAAATTCATCCTGAACCTGTTGTTCTTTTACCAGAACACTTGGATCCCGAAGTTGAACAACCAGAAGTTGTACCCTTACTGGAAGACACGCGACTGGTTTATCCTCAAACATCTGTAACTATTGAGACTTATCCTTTACTGCAGAGTCAAACACTAGAAATTTATTACATACCTGATGGTGAAATCCTTCCACCCGGTTTGATTGCTATTGAAAAGGAATTTGAAGAAGAAAATTCACCTAGAACTCCAACTCGTTTTGGACCAGAGCTTTATCTTTATCCTTCTTTTCCTCAGTTAACTTATACTACTCCTCTTGATCCTGTTTACTTTCAAACTCTTGTAGATTCATTAGGACATTGATTGGGTCATTTGATTATGGCCAAAACAACATCCTAGACCGTATCATCTGTTACAGCTACGCCAACATCTACTGTCACTCCTTCTTCGATTTTTACCACAACACCTGAGTCACATCTGTATGGTGGTTCGTCCATCCCACTAGGTTACCAATCATTATTTGGAACTCACTCTGGTGTTTCTTCTAGTCCATGGTCTTCACCCATGTTAGACACAAGAATTTTACTTGGTTCTTCACTTACGGATACTAAAAAGTTTGATCCATCAAGTCAATATCAAGCTGGTCCATCTGGTTACCATCCAATGTATCCACTTAAAACTAGATTACCTCCGTATGGAGAACAATATGCCCAATCTACTTATTCTCCATACTCTGGGGGGCCACCATATGGAAGTATACCGACATCTTTAGGTCCAACTTATTCTGGAATGACTATTTGTCAATGGAAGCCTACAATTCCTCTTCAACCAAGGCTTGTGTATTTGTCACAACCAATACAACCTATTTCATCCATACCTACTACACCTGTCATTACGACTTTACCACAGTCACAAGCTCAGTTTATTGTATCTCAACCTTTGCAAGTTGATCCAACCGTTTGTGTCTAGAATCCAACAACCTCAGGCCAGTTTACCATTAACTGGGCTGACTAAAACTTATATTGGTCCAATTTATTCACAACATCGTCAAAATTATACTGGTGGGAAACAACCGTGACATCCACAATACCAACAACATGAATTCCAATAGTGCCAAACTTATCCTAGACTTGGTCAACAAGCCTATGGTGGGTTTGGTCAACAACACGCTTACCCAGGTTCTAGTCAACAAGCCTATGTTGGTTTTGGTCAACAACAAATTTATCATGGTTTCCAACAACAACCTTATACTAGATATGCTCAACAAACCTACCCCTATCAAGGTTACCAGTAGCAGATTACTTATGTTAGTATGCAAAGGCCTATTGCATAGGCAATTCCATATCACCTTGGTTACACTCAACTTGACCTAAACCGACAGTTTCCTTTTGACGCAACACTTGAATTACCAAATTTAAATCAGCTTACCAATGATCCCATTCTTTATTTAGCTTGGTGGCCGGTGATTCCAGACAAATTTCCTTTTTATATTCCTAAGTTCAGTGGAAACCTTGGAGAATATCCATCCAATCACGTTATGACTTTTCATTTATGGTTTTCATCCAACTCCCTAAATGATGGTTTAGTAAGACTACGTCTTTTGCAACGAATGCTCATTAGTTCGACTACAAAGTGGTATATTGAATTACCACGAGATTCATTTGATAACTTCATAGCCTTAGCCACTACATTTTTAACCCATTTCCAGTTACCCATCAGATATGAAACTAGAATGGAATTGTTGACCAACTTTAAACAGACCACTACTACTCGCATTTCTGATCATATTTATAAGTGGCATCGTCGTCGTCGAATGGTCAAAACTTTTGTTCCTGATCAACTTTTAGCTGAGTGATTTATTAAATCCTTGTTGCCATCAATGACCGAGGATGTGGCTAAATGAGGAGTTGTTACTAAAGAGCAATTAATTGCTCATGCCCAATGCTTAGACTTGATTTATGCCCAGTCTGGAATGCTCTATGATAATATTCCAAATGCACCTAGACCAAATTTTATTGTTCCACCACCTCCATCCAGTAAGGAATCTCATGTCGATGACGGTGTGATAGGTTCTTTAAGAACTCAAACAACAAGTAGACCATCTAGTCAAACACTTGCTATTTCAAATCAAACCTCTAATACACCTGATAATACACTTGCTTTTGAAATAAATGTCATGTCATCTCACAAAGGTAAAAATGAAAAGAAACTTGGAAGTAAGAAAAATGGGAAAACCAAAAGAAACAAAATTCTCCCCCTCAAGAGAAATCATCTGATTCCTCTTCTCCAGCTAGGAAACCTCATTTCCCATCTTTAATTTGAAATGAGGAGCACTTTACACGAGACTGTCCTCACCGCTCTGAAGTCTCAAAACTTCTTAACACTTCTAGTACATCCGATGTGTTGATATACCCTTTTCCAAACCCAGAGGCTCATTTGGTTGCTATAGATCATGATTCCACTTCACAAGTTGTTATGCTATCTGCCACTAAGCCTAAGAATGATGTTTTGGTGACTACACAAAGTAAAGATTACGGTAATCCACCATCGTCGTTGAATAACCAGGCTATAGATCAACCCAATACTTCAACTTCGACTTCATCTGAATCCATTCCACCACCCATTGCACTAGAGTTAAAAATAAATCCGCCCAAGGGAGTTGTCCATAAATCTACATTCAACCCTTGAGCTCGAGTAGCACAAAATTATAACATAGTAGAAGATTTGGCTCAATCACCTTTTGCTATGTCGATGCTTGAGGTGCTTCAAAATTGTCCCTCCCAAAATCATGCTTTATTGTAAGCAACTGGTGGAATGATCCAACAGATTCCAATCTCGTAGTTTTTAACCATGCGGGTTATACACCACAATTACTAGCACAATTAGCATTATTGATCCAAGTAAATTCTTTGAATCACCTCATTCACATTGTTGACGAAGGTGCAGCTACTTTATCATGTCAATGAATTGTTGGAAAACACTTGGCTCAGTGCCTTTGTCACGATCACCTGCGACGTTAAAAGCCTTTAATGGTCACACTTATACACCTTGTGGAATCTTAAGTAACCTGTCGATAGAAATTGGGGGAAAAACTGTAACTTTTGAATTTGAGTTTGTTGACAGACCCCTTGATTACAATATTTTTCTAGGAAGACCGTGGCTTTACGCTATGGCTACTATGCTTTCGACATACTTTCATATGATCACTTTCCCTCATAAAGGCAGAATCACAGTAATTGATCAACTCACCTTCTTCACCTCTAGTTCACAGGAAGCTAGAAGCATTCCGCAAGTTCACGAACCTCTTCTATCTCTTCAGAACATTGGAGGAGGTATCTTTAGAGATTCTTCCCTAATGGGCACCTTTTCACTACTATTACCATCAAAAATAGCGGAAGTTGCAAAATTTGAGACTTGTAACATCATATCTTCCACTTCATTTGAATCATGGAAGATTTCAAATAATTCTGAAGTTGATATACGTAATGAAACCATGTTGCTAAGCCAAATTGAGCTCGCATAACAATCAATATTTTTGGCTTGTGCAACAAATCCAAATCCATCATCACCGATGGTATGGGTTGATCATTTGTTAGAATATGGTACTTCCTCTGATCCTTTTTCACGTACATTTTCTACTGATGAAAGAATCATCCAATCAATGACGACAGAAAAAGAACCATGGGAAGATTATCATCATCAATCCCATCTTCCTAATCACATAGAAGGTATTCCAAATGAAGTAAATCACCCTTCAAACGTTGATTTCCTTTCGAATTCTGTATTTATAGACACAATCGATTTTGAACTAAACTTATCAAATATCGAAGAAACCATTTCTACCGATATTTCGACCAAACCTAGAATTGTAGAAAACGTCCATTTTGGCAAATCTTGTTCTCCATCGGAACCTGAAACTTACCGTGCTCTTTTTAGTGAATTCCATGATATATTTGCTTGGTCATATGAGGAAATGCTAGGTATTGATTCTAGTATAGTTGAACATGAGTTTAAAATGTATCATGGTGTCATGTCGGTACAACAACGCCTCGGTCCTATTCATCCGATAAAGGCTACTACCATAAAAGTGGAAGTTGAAAAACTTTTGCATGTTGGTTTCATATACCCCGTTCCTCTTACCGATTGCGTTTCCAATATTGTTCTTGTCATGAAGAAACAAGGAACAATACGAGTGTGTGTTGATTATAGGGACGTTAATCATGCTTGTCCAAAAGACAACTATCCCACTCCCGTTATTGACCAGATAATTCATGAATGTGCCGGATGTGAAATATTTTCATTTATGGATGGATTTTTTGGCTATAATCAGATCAATATCCGCCCAGAAGACCAATCTAAAACTTCCTTTATTTGTCCCTGGGTCACATTCACATATAGAAAACTCCATTTTGGTTTGAAGGATGCTGGGGCAATGAATTATGCCTTCCACGACATCAAACACATCGTTTAACCCTATCTAGATGACTTACCTGCTCATTCACGGAAACGGGCTGATCACCCGCAACATTTGAGAGCCATCTTTTTATAGTGTTGACACTACAAAACTCGAATCAATCCACACAAATGTGTGTCTTGTGTTGGTTCTGATCATTTTCTTAGTTTCGTAGTGTCCAGATAAGGAATTCGATTCGACCCCTTGAAGGTTAAGGGAATTCTAGATCTGCCTCCACCTTCTAATTTACTTCAGTTACAGAGACTCCAAGGGAAGGCTAACATTCTAAGGAGATTCATTCCCAACTATGCTGAAATGGCTAAAGGATTTACACGTCTTTTGAAAAAGGGAATTCCCTTCCATTGGCACCAGGTTGCGCAAGCTTCCTTTGATGCTCTCAAAGATACCCTGATCTGAGTGTCATTAATGTATTCCCCTAATTATAAGAATGACTATTTCCTGTATCTCGTCGTTGCAGATACAACCATTGTTATGGTTTTAGTACAAGAAAAAGATGGGATTGAACATCCGATCTATTATTTGAGTCATAATCTCAATGATATGAAAGTTAAGTATTCTTACGTGGAGAAGCTATCTTTGGATTTCATTCAACCTGTACAGATATTTTGCCATTATATCCTACTCTGAAAGACCACTGTGATTTCGTATTGCAACCCTATGACATACATCTTGTCACGTCAATTGTTGGGGGGAAAATATTCAAAATGGATCGTTATTTTGCAGGAATTTGATTTGGAATTCATCAAGTCCAAGTCAAATAAATCTCTAGTTTTTTCCGAGCTTCTTGTTGGGCCTCCAAAATATCTTCAAAATGACATCCACTTTCACCTTTATCACCACCATTTCACTCACATGTCACAACTCCATAACCATATAACATTTCATTAGCCACCATTTTCATAAATATATGGGTTAGGATCCTTATTTACCAAAGTTATTTATTTTATGTGTTTAAAGTGAATTTATGATTAAAAGCTGGGAAATTAACATGGTTTCATGTATCTATATATGTGGCTTGAGTTTCATGACATGTGTACATCATTTGGAAGCTTCCAAGGCACCCTTATGTGGTCTCCAATGCTCAAATTCGAATTCCCTTCAAAGGAGATTTGGATAAAGGTCAAAGAAGGATATGTGTCCTATTTGGATTGTAACTTTATGAGGTGTCTCATCATTTCTTATTTGGATTAGAACTCTATGAGACACTTAGGGGATATGTGTCTCATTATGAGTTATTTGGTTGTAACTATATGAGATTTTAGTGGATCTTCATTAAATAGGGTAGCTTCTTATGTTTTTTTTATAAATAGGAGAGCCTTCTCCTTTGAAAGGAATGTGTAAAGTTGGAGAAATGCTCATGTTTTTAATAGAGAATTTTGAGCTCATACTTGGAGATTTGAAGATTTAGTTTTGCTTGCATATGGAGCTTCTTCACTTGCCATCCTCATACGCCATTGGAATGGCCATCTAATGATTGCGAGATTTAATTTTTTTTATAGATTAAATTTCATTTTCTTTCTTAGTATTAGTTTTAGAATGACTGTGTAGTCTTTGCTTTTCTAAAAACATTTTAATAGGGAAGATTTATGTATTTTCTAATTGGATTAAGTTTGAGGCAAGGGATCATAGTTATTTAGTTTCCTTTCATGTTCTGTTATTTACTTTCTTAGATCAAACCATCAATTCATTGTATAATTGAATAAAGGATCAGGCCAAGAAGGTGACTTCAAATTGGGTGATTGAATGTTCAACCTATGCAATCATTGAGCTTTACTTTTTCGTGCTTTTATATTTGCTTTTAAGATCCTCATTTAATTGCATTAACTAATATTCCTAAAGATCATTCTAAGAAATTGATTTAATCTTATTTGAAGATTTAATGGTTGAATATTTAATACATGCAATTACTGAGTTATTTTCTGCACACTGTACTTGATTTTCTAGGACATTAGAAGTTAAAGTACAAATAGTTTCTTACACATCATCTCAAGAAGGTAACACTTCATAATTGAATGTTGGAGTAACTAAGTATACATTAGCTGTTTTTTATTTCACAGATTAGTTGAATTTCATTTTCATTATTTGATTTCATAGATTAGATGAATTGGTTTTCATTATTTTGTAGTTAGATTGATCTAAACTGAAAGACAATTTCTAGCTCATATAGTGCACGCATGCTTCACACGTTTACGAAACCCCCGTGTTGACAAATTAAATGACAGATAATCACTTTGCCCCAACATTTTGGCACTGCTATTGGGGAAGTGTGCGTAGGAACTAGCTTTCGGTTCAGAGTGTTATTTATTTGTTTTTGTTTTTACTAACCATTTATGGAAAAAGGATCTAGAATGCAGCCCAAAGAGTACATTGAGGAATGGTATCAAGAAGTAGTTATGCCACAATATTCATCAATTCTTCAAGAGATCCTTACGGAAAATCTAAAGGTTAAAACGATTTTCATGTACTCATACACAATCAGGTACATTTCGCAAATTTGGATATGAACATTTTAGAAAGTTTAATCTGTAAATGGCTCCATTAGAAACATTCATATAGTTAAAAAAAAGAAGAAAAAATAAAGAAAAAATAAAAAAAATAAATTAAAAAATAAAAAAAATAAAAAATAAAAAATAAAAAATAAAAAATAAAAAATAAAAAATAAAAAATCTTTCAAGTAGGATAAACTAGGAAATAAAATCAAGCTTGATTGCATTTTTTTAGAGTTCTTAATTGCATTTTTTTTTAAGTTTTTAGACTTTAAAATCTTCTAGAATTTTATTTATTTTCTTGCATTTCTTCATTAACCTCACAAAAATATTTTCAATAAAAAAAAAATCATGTTTTGATTCTAATAAAAAAAAAAAATCATGTTAGATTTTCAATAAAAAAAATAACAAGAAAAAAAATAAGGGAAATGTAGAATTTTAAATAAAAATGATCAATTGATAACTGGCTCTAATGCGACCTGCAAAGAAAAAAAAATTGTTAGCTTGGAATCCAAAATTCAAAAATCCATCATAATAAAAAAATCATGCTCGAAGAGGCTGCGGTTTGTGCAACATAGCTCAAAAACAGTTCTAAATTCTAATATTCTTTGCATGTGTTCTGAACTGTATCATACGAGCCAGCTAGTCTGGTCATTCACACCAAAGAGGAGTCGAATTAGATTGGTAGGGTGGTTCTGTTATGATCCAACTGCTTTGGTAGGTTCAGCCGGCCAGATTGACTGGTTATGGTTTGTAGTGACCTTCAAAACACTGTGTCCTATTTATGTTTTTGCTATTTGAATAAGTTTTTGCAAATTAGCTACGGAACACAGCCTATTCTGCAGCTAACTGTGTGTTCCATAGCTACTTCCATGGTTTAGCAGGTTACAGGTGTCAAATGAAGAAACCGGCCACATGGGCATCTCTGGAATCGTCTCGACATGGATTTTGTCCTAGTCACCCAACCCAGATCGATAAAAAAGCCAGCTCAAGACCACAGTCAAAGCCCTGTTTTCAGGTTCCAATACATTCACTTTGAAGCCTTAGTTGCCTGAAATTGAGAACCATTAATCATTTCTATAAAAATTCATAATTTCAAAAATAAGAATCGAAGCTACCATAATCTATTTGAAGAATAACAGTCGAACCAGACGCTGGGGAGAAGTTGATCAAGCTCTTCACAGTGGATCTACTAGACAGTAGTTTCGTGGCTTTGATGAAGTTTTTCATGTGGCCAGTCCTATCGACTTCATCCCTAAAGATCTTGAGGTAAGTAACTTGGCCGCTTCAATTTTCCCAAACAAGATGCCATTCATATATATGCATCTAAGTATTAATACTTAGTAACTTGAAATGATGTCATCTAGCCGGAAGTTGACAGAATGCTAAATGTTCTGAAGGCTTGCATAGAGGCATCTGTATCCACGCTTATGGAAGAAGTAGAATCAATGCATTGATGAAATCCATTAGATGTGTATCCCATTAGATGTGTATCTCCTTACTGGACAGATACATAACTAGCCTTGAGAGCCACCACACATCAAATCGAACCCAGAAAGCCTGAGTGCAATACTTGCAAAGGAAATGCATAACAACTGAAAAATGTCAATTTTTAAATGTGATTTCCGGCCAAATGAAAACGAATTTAGGGAAACCAAGACATGGGTTTTTTCGGGAGCAGGGTGAATTAGATAACTCATATATGGTTTCCTCAATTTCGTAACTGTTTGAGATACATATGAGATTCTTCGGGACCTTGTTTCGCTGACTACTTGAGGAAAAACAATTTTAATTAATGCACAGTTGCGGCCATATGCCGATTTCTTAGAGAAATATCCGCCTAGATCTAATTTCCTTGGCTAAATTCTAGCTTGTGACAATTGGAGAAAACAATTTGAGTTTGCGTGCCCCAATCGCTTGTGCCACGTCATCCAATGTGCATTGGCATTGTTAATTTTCTCCATTGAAGGAGCCACTGTGAAATAGAATGAGAAGGGATTTCAAGAGATCAAATAACGGTTTAGTGATATTCACTATTTGATACCTCATGTAGTTAAAGAATAAAGGAATTAATTGATAAGAAGGTCGATTCTATTTCATTGCAACCTGAATACACATTTGAACATAAGAAAGAATAGGGATTATCTAAAGCAGCAGTAACGCCTTCCTGTTTTGATCATCCAAGTATCTTGGTTTCATTATCTTGATGTTGTATTTTGAAGGGGATGGTATGTGAGAGGAACTAGATATCTTGTATCAAGTATTGTGGAAGCTTTGATGTATCCTTTGGAAGGTTCTTGTGGGATAAATTATCTAACCAAATTTCCAGCCAACAGATACACATAGCCTCTGCCTTTGCTAGCGGTTTTGTAACCCTTGCTTATGTTGATTGGGTTTGATTGGGTTAATAGCTTTTTGCTAAACATGTTTTTATACAAGAATGATCACATTTCTTTGACTCTTGCAGGTATAAAAGATGAAGGCATTAAAAATGAAAAATCTTATGCCATGGCACAGTGAAAGAAGATCAACAAGATTTTAGCTATAGAAACTGTGCACATTCTGTAGTTGAAAAGCGATTCTACAACCAATTGACAATTCTGCAGATATGCATTTAACTCAATGATTTATTTGTCAAACAATGCATTATAACTAGAAATTCATGATCAACATGCCATTTCATATGCTTACATCATCTTTCACTATAACATCATGTTCCCATGCCACATTTTACATGAGAAATTTCACTATTTCATAAAAATTTCAAAATAGTCTGACTTTCTCATACGACATCGGAATTCGATGATTCAAGCGTCGTTGGAAAGATCTCAACGAGATCTATAAAAAGAGGAAGCTATTATCAGATTTTTAAATAGTAAAGAATGAAGAAATTTCTGAAAAAGAAACAACATGTAACTTGATGCACTACTTTCGACACATGTATAAACTCTTTTGGTTTTCTTTCATGAACTTGTTTAATAGTACCAATTCTTATTTTTTTATGTAAATGTCATTAACAGAGAGATTGATCACCTCTCTATTTTGATAACCTTACAATCCATTGGAGAAAAAGTACTAGTTTTTACAGGTTCTAGGAGGAAGAACAGATGACCATAGGCAAATAGTGTCTCTCAAAGACCACATTTATTTCACAAGAAAATGATCAGAGCAGCAAAAAAGATGAAACATCAATGCATGAGCACATGCTAATTCATATCAGATCCAGCAGTTGCAAGACTTTCAGATGCCAGTGTTTCCATTGCATCCATACTCCTTCAGTCAATAAAACCTTCACCTCATTTCCTTTTGCAGTCGCATTGAATTTCACTTAGTCAATCCAAAAAATTCTCATCTCATATTCCTTCGCTGCTCATTTTTTTTCCTACCTTGCTTTCACTAACTCATAACTCATTTTCATAAAGACATTTAGCTCGCTTACATGTTGGTTTGTCCTTTTACTTTCCATTCATTTTTCATTTTCCTTTGCGTTAAATAAACCTTGATCCACTCCAAAATTTTCCCTTTATAGTCCTTCAAAATCATTGTTTCATGCTCGCATTAGATGATGGAGGATTCCTTAAGGCCTTCCTTCTAATAAGCCTTGGCCTATCGACATCGGCACATTATCTAGGTCCAAGGCTAGAGTCCTCATTAGTACCTTGAGGCTTGTATGCCTTAATGACAGGCTCTCTCACCAACAATCATGGGAATACATCAACGCCCCTTGACCGTTGGATCTTGCAAGTGGCTCGACATCAGCTCATCTTGCAAGTGGCTCGACATCGGCTCATTTGTTCACCCTTTGCAAGATGTACTTAGGTACCTTAGCACTTGTTGATATTAATGGCGAGTTTACCTCACATTGGTTAACGACATTCATCAATGGTCGGTAATCCAATGACCTCCCTTCATGCTCGACACCGACACGTTTATTCGCATGACTAGAGTTGTACCATTGGTTTTATAGTGATTGAAGACTATATCATTTCAGAATTTTGCAGTAGATACAATAGATATAGCAATAGAAATAAAGAATCCACTTCACAACCTCATCCACCATTTATGAATCCAAGTAGCAGATGAATTCTACATTTCATTCCATGATCCAGAAGCAACAACACTCTTCAATTTCCATAACTCATGCATATTGAAGGTAAGTGAATGTATGTGGTTTTCTAATTTTTAGTCATGCAATTCCTTAAAATACTAAAATTATAACTTTGGGAAATTCCTCACTTCCTCTTTCACATTGTCATATCTTTAGTTAGGGGGAAGGGACATCATTTCATATTCATATATCATACACCATCACACATTTTTATTTCATCCTAACATACTTGTCCTAATCAATTATGATTGCATTATAGTTCAAAAAAGTTATATGATTTTCAAATAATGCCTAAATTATGAGCACACTATATGGTTGATTTTAAAGATTCATTCTTAAATATGTTCAATGAATCTTGCTGCAACAAAAAGAAACAAGGTATTGAAACACAAGAACCAATACCAATTAGAATTTGGTTGAAACACAAGAACCAACCAAACATGTTGCAATTCAATGTATGACAAAAAATACTTTGCAAAAATAAATAAAATTGTCAAATGCAAAGTTTAAGTGTAGGAATTTACAGGGTAAGTTCCTCCGAAAGAACACCAAAAGGACACCGCTCACAACAGATCACAGATCAATACACCAGTATTTTTGACGTGGTTAAAACCCTCAAAGAGGGAAACAGTCCATGGCCTGCACCAACGTGGCTACTACAGGCAATTTATTAATCAAAGAATGAAAATTTACATAAGCTTCTCTCATGCACACATTACTCGAACAATGACCCTCCATGCGCTTTAAATAAAACTCATGGACCAATCGGGTGTCAAGCCACGGATCAAGTGTCAGTAATACCGAGGAGAGAGTGAACCGTCGGATCACTACATATCATGACCGTCGGATTGTAAGTTACAAAATGTACAACGGTAAAGAAACACACTTTACCTAACTCTATACCTAACTCTATACTAGACCAAGTTGAACTTAACTATTTCCTATGTGTCGGAATATCCTAACATCCCCCCTTAAGAGCAACTTGGGATAGGATTGAAGGATTTACAAATATGACACAATAGGAGAAGGAAGGAGGCACTAGAGCCTATCCCCCCTTAGTGACAACTTCCTGAACTCCAAGCATATATCGAAGTTTAGTGAACTTCGCCTCTGTGAGAGCCTTTGTGAAGATGTTTGCAACCTGATCATCTGTTGAACAATATTGCACTTCAAGAACATGGTCATGAATGAGCTTTCTGATGAAGTGCATGTGTAGTTCAATGTGTTTGCTGCGCTGATGCTGGACTGGATCTTTGCATAGCTGAATGGCACTTTGATTATCACACCAAAGTGTGGTTGGATGCTGCTACTCAAAGCCAAACTCTGATAGGATCTGACGAAGCCACAAGGCTTCCTTACTAGCTTCCACGGCACCACGATACTCTGCTTCTGCTGACGAAAGAGAAATGGCAGCCTGTTTCTTACAAGCCCATGTAATAGGTCCTGAACCAAGAGTGAAGACATAACTGGCAGTAGACTTCCGATCATCGGGGTCACCAGCCCAATCAGAATCAGTGAAACCAACTAATAGAGGAGTTGCTTTGGCACTCTAATGAATCCCAAACTGTACTATACCTCGAACATAACGAAGTATTCTTTTGGCTGCTTTCCAATGACTTTCACGGGGGTTTTGCATAAAACGAGCAACAAGGCCAACAACAAAGGAAAGGTCAGGACGAGTATGGGTTAAATACAAGAGTTTTCCTACAAGTTGACGGTATAAGGTAGCATCAACTTCAGGAGAAGTACAAGAGACTGAAAGTTTGACTCCAGACTGAAAGGGAGAAGGGGCTGGCTTACAGTCTTCCATGTGAAAATGACGAAGAATATCACAAGCATACTTGGACTGGGAAAGGGAAATACCTTCCTTGGATTGCAAGACTTGAAGACCGAGAAAATAGTGTAAGTGTCCTAAGTTTGTCATTTCAAATTTCTTTTTAAGGCTGGACTTCACATGGTTTATAAGGTTGGGATCACTACCAGTAAGAATAAGATCATCAACATAAAGAACAAGGATGATAAGAGAGTTTCCCACTTTCTTGGTGTAGACAGTATTGTCAGAATAACACCTAGAAAAGCCAGATTCTAAAAGAAAGCTATCCATTTTGGCATACCAAGCCCGAGGAGCTTGCTTGAGACCATAAAGAGATTTCTTAAGTCGACATACAAGGCTGGAGTCTGTTTGGATGAAGCCAATGGGTTGTTCCATATAGATTTCTTCATGCAAGAAGGCAGATTTAACATCCATCTGATGGACTTCCCATTTTAAAGAGGCAACAAGGGAAAGAACAAGGCGGATAGAGTTCATTTTGGCAACAGGGGAGAAGGTTTTAGTGTAGTCAATGCCTTCAACCTGTGAAAAGCCCTTAGCAACAAAACGAGCTTTATGTTTATCAACTTTCCCATTTGGTCCATACTTGGTTCTGTAAACCCATTTACATCTACCAAGTTTGCGTCCCTTTGGTAGAGGAACAAGATCCCATGTATCATTTGCCAACAATGAATGATATTCTTCATTCATAGCTGCTTCCCAATGTGGATGGCCTGAAGCTTCTGCAAAAGTGTCAGGATCATGATTTACTGGAGCTTGAGCCAGTAAAGAAGAGGCCCTTTCAAACTGAGAACGTGTACGTCGCTGATCTGTAGGATCACCGGCAAGATCACCTGCTGCATCTCGAGTAGCACGGACCCATATTGGAAGTTGAGGATCCTGAGAAGGTGGGGGAGGATTGTCATCCTCACTTTCATCATCTGAAGAAGAAATGTTTTCAAAAGTAGAAGAGATAGGAAGAGGTGGCACATCCGCCGGACTAGGCTCGCAGGCCGATTTATTTTCATCAAATTTTACATCTCTTCTAATGATAACATTTTTGGACTTAATGGAATAAGTCTATAACCTTTTACATCTTCAGAATATCCAACAAAAGTACATTTCTCACTCTTAGGTTCTAAATCTTTATGCTTTTCATCTGGAATATGGGCCCATGCTTCACTTCCAAAAACACGAAAGTGACTTACATATGGTTTAATGGAACTCCAAGCTTCTTCTGGAGTGATATTCTTTAGAACCTTAGTAGGAGTGTGATTGATTATATAATTTTCACAATTAATTGCTTTGGCCCAAAAACTAAGACTGAGTCCTTTAGATTGCAGCATACAATTAGCCATTTCCTTTAAGGTGCGATTTTTCCTTTCAGCTACACCATTTTGTTGTGGAGTGTATGGAACAATATGTTGCATTTGAATTCCATTTTCGGTGCAAAAGTTGATGAATGTGTTTTTAACATATTCTCCACCATTATCAGTTCTTAGCTTAAGAATTTGATGTCCAGATTTTTTTTCAACAAAGGCTTTGAAGGCCAAAAATGTGTTAAATACTTCGCTCTTGAGTTTTAAGAAGTATACCCAAGTGTGTCTGGAGAAATCATCAATGAAAGTTAAGAAATACTTGCAGCCAGAGAATGAAGCAACAGGAAGTGGACCACATAAATCACTGTGCACAAGCTGTAAAGGGGTTGAGGCATGCCAAGAGGCACGTTTTTCAAAACTGTCCCGATGATGTTTTTCGAGTACACATCCGGAACAAACACCATCTCTGCAAGATACCATAGGAAGACCTGTCACCATATTTTCTTTACATAGATGCTGAAGGGAGCGATAGTTTAAGTGACCAAATCGCTCATGCCAAAGTTTGCTCACTTCATCATTATGAGCAACAAATACTGAGGGAAGATTTGATGACCCAAAGTTGTGAAACTTATACAACCTTGTGGAATCATCAGCAATACCAGTGGCTAGAATCTGTTTAGGATCTCTTAGATCCCTGATTACAACATCATGAGGTGAAAATTCAACAATTTTACCTTCACCTGAATGAGTAATCTGATATACAGATAGAAGGTTGCAGGATAAGGTTGGAACACATAATACATCATTAAACTGACCATTGTCTAGATGAACAGTTCCAGTCCCTACAACATTAAGAGATCTATCATCACCAACATATATATTTTTGGTGTTACAATCATTTAAAGAAGAAAACATGGCTTTGTTTTTGGCCATGTGATAAGAGGCTCCAGAATCAATGAGCCACTCATGAGAATGAGAGGAAGAAGATACATTTAATGCATAACCAGACTGAGATGATTGACAACGACATGCAGAAAGTGCCATTCCTGAAGATGAAGTTGAAGTTGAAGTTGAAGAATGCTCCACATGGATGTTATGTTTCTTCATTGCGGCTTCCAAGGCTTCCATCTTCTTAAAGCATTTAGATTCTAAGTGGCCATCTCGATTACAAAAGTTACAATGTCTATCAGTCTTCTTCCATTTGTTTTTATTGGTCTTATCATATTGCTAAAATGATCTTTCATTTTGAGGCTGAGTTTGCTTAGGACCCTTGTTTGGTTTAGGACCATTCTTTTTAGGATATGACTTCTTAGGATTCTTTGAATTTGGTTGCTGCTGGGCGGCTAACGCTTTCTTGGAAGAGTTTCCAAGATTAAGAAGACCAAGATGTAAGAATTTTTCTTGTTCTCTTATTAAAGAATCACAAAAAGAGTCAAAGGAAGGGGCCTTGTAGTCTTTTCCTTGACAAATGAAAGCTTCCCTTGTAGAATGGAAGGTGGAAACAAATACAAAGTAGGCTGGTCCCAACTTAGTAAGGATGGAATAAATAAGGTTACTATCTTCTTTCTTAACCTTAACACCTTCCAAGAGATATCTAAGGGTCTTGAATTTGGACAAGAAATCTTCAATACAAGAAAAATTATTAGGATCCAATGTAAGCAACTCATTTTCAAGTTGATGGGCTCTAATTTCATTTTTAATCCCAAAAACTTTAGTGATTTGTTCCAATGCTTCATGAGGAGTTTCAAGTTCTGCAATATGGAATCTAAGATTAGGAGAAATAGACATCCCTATCAAACCACGTGCTTGATCTTGTCTATTTTCCCATTTTGCAGCCTTGTCTTCATCTTTTGGTTTCTTCTCTTGGCCTGTGGCTATTCTGTAGAGACCTTTACTTCTAAGTAAATCTTCCATATAGGCTATCCATTGGAAGTAGTTAGTACTGTCAAGAATGACTTGGCATGGACTTTCCATTTTTTTTTTTTAAATGAAGCTGAAGATGCTGAAAGCAAGTGTTCCAATGGATAGATCTTGAAAAATTATGCTGTTTTAAAAAAAACGGCTCTGAAAAAGCCTTCCGGATGAAGAAGTTATGGCTTTTTTTAAAAACATTTGTTGAAGTTGCTGGCAAAGTGCGCGAATGTGCGGGAATGAAATAATCCGCCCCCACAAAATGGAGACTTGAACCCAAGACCTCTACTCTCTTAAAATAGCTTTGAACCAATTGATCTATACAAAAAATTTGAGAGAGAGAGAGAGAGAGGGGGGGGGGCCTTGGTTTGCGTGCTTGCCTTGAGAAAGCTCTTTTTCCCTACAAAACACAAAACCCGACACGGACATGCAAAGAAAACGAACCTTATGGCTCAAAGTTAGCTTTAGCCAAAAAACTAGATATTTTCAAAAATGAACCTTGCGGCTCAAAGTTAGCTTTGGCCGGAAACTAAATATTTTTCTCAATGTTTCTGATTTTCCGAGATCACCCTAAGGTGCAGGGAAAAGAGCATACGCATGAGAAAAATCCTTCCTTTCTGTTTTTGATTTGCCCAGATTGCACAAAGTCACAGGGCAAAGAGCATACGTAGAAATGAAAGGTATGGATCCGGTAAAAAAAAGGCTAAATAAACCGAAACCGAAATAAGCAGAGAGAAAATAACAGTAAACTGCAAATAAAGACTGTATACCTCCAGATCTTAAAAATGACGCAGCTAGGGCTACCGGAAACCTTTTCGCGTGAAACGAAAGGGGTTCCTCACTGGAACAGATGCTCCGAACACAATAGAGCAGTCCTCTTGGCCCGAAAGCAGTAAGAAACAACAGATCTAGGAAACGGCAGTCGGATGCAGTTCTACCGGCTTCAGATTTGGATCACCAATGGACGCGGCCCTCAAATAGCTCCGATACCATGTAGGAATTTACAGGGTAAGTTCCTCAGAAAGAACACCAAAAGGACATCGCTCACAACCAGATCATAGATCAATACACCAGTATTTTTGACGTGGTTAAAACCCTCAAAGAGGGAAACAGTCCACGGCCTGCGCCAACGTGGCTACTACAGGCAATTTATTAATCAAAGAATGAAAATTTACATAAGCTTCTCTCATGCACGGATTACTTGAACAATGACCCTCCATGCGCTTTAAATAGAACTCATGGACCAATCGGGTGTCAAGCCACATATCAAGTGTCGGTAATACCGAGGAGAGAGTGAACCGTCGGATCACTACATATCGTGACCGTCGGATTGTAAGTTACAAAATGTACAACGGTAAAGAAACACACTTTACCTAACTCTATACCTAATTCTATACTAGACCAAGTTGAACTTAACTATTTCCTATGTGTCGGAATATCCTAACATTAAGGACATATGATATAAGCCAAGCTCATTCAAAAGCAAAGACGTTGCAAGCAAATCAAAAGAATTAATGCAATATTTGCATGAGGACATGAAATTACTCTATTTGGGGGGTATGTTGGGCCTCCAAAATGTCTTCAAAATGTCATCCACTTTCTCCTTTATTGCCACCATTTCACTCACATGTTGCAACTCCATAACCATATAACCTTTCATTAGCCACCATTTTCATAAATATATCGGCTAGGATCCTTATTTACCAAAGTTATTTATTTTATGTGTTTAAAGTGAATTTATGATTAAAAACTAGGAAATTAACGTGGTTTCATGTATCTATATATGTGGCTTGAGTTTCATGACATGTGTAGGTCATTTGGAAGCTTCCAAGGCACCCTTATGTGGCCTCCAATGCTCAAATTCGAATTCCCTTCAAAGGAGATTTGGATAAAGGTCAAAGAAGGATATGTGTCCTATTTGGATTGTAACTCTTTAAGGTGTCTCATCATTTCTTATTTGGATTAGAACTCTATGAGACACTTAGGGGATATGTGTCTCATTATGAGCTATTTGGTTGTAACTGTGTGAGATTTTAGTGGATCTTCATTAAATAAGGTAGCTTCTTATGTTTTTATATAAATAGGAGAGTCTTCTCCTTTGAAAGCCATGTGTAAAGTTGGAGAAATGCTCATGTTTTTAATAGAGAATTTGGAGCTCATACTCGGAGATTTGAAGATTTAGTTTTGCTTGCATATGGAGCTTCTTCACTTGCCATCCTCATACGCCATTGGAATGGCCATCTAATGATTGTGAGATTTAATTTTTTTTATAGATTAAATTTCATTTGCTTTCTTAGTATTAGTTTTAGAATGACTGTGTAATCTTTACTTTTCTAAAAACATTTCAATAGTGAATATTTATGTATTTTCTATTTGGATTAAGTTTGAGGCAAGGGTTCATAGTTATTTAGTTTCCTTTCATGTTCTGTTATTTACTTTCTTAGATAAAACCATCAATTCATTGTATAATCGAATAAAGGATCATGCCAAGAAGGTGACTTCAAATTGGGTGATTGAATGTTCAACCTATGCAATCATTGAGCTTTACTTTTTCGTGCTTTTATATTTGCTTTTAAGATCCTCATTTAATTGCATTAACTGATATTCCTAAAGATAATTCTAAGCAATTGATTTAATCATATTTCAAGATTCAATGGTTGAATATTTAATACATGTAATTACTGAGTTATTTTCTGCACACTTTACTTGATTTTCTAGGACATTAGAAGTTAAAGTATAAATAGTTGCTTACACATCATCTCAAGAAGGTAACACTTCATAATTGAATGCTAGAGTAACTAAGTATACATTAGCTGTTTTTGATTTCACAAATTAGTTGAATTTCATTTTGATTATTTGATTTCATAGATTATATGAATTGGTTTTCATTACTTTGTAGTTAGATTGATCTAAACTGAAATACAATTTCTAGTACATATAGTGCATGCATGCTTCACAAGTTTACGAAACCCCCGTGTTGACAAATTAAATGACAGGCAATCACTTTGCCCCAACACTTCTTTGCGACCTTCACTCTACCGCCATTGACTCAACAATGGAACCATCGATTCTAGATGAGTCTCTTCATCATCTGACACTTGGTATGTAGATACTCTGATCTATCTCCAAATCCAAACTTTTTGGTCTAATACCTCTCGCTCGCAACAACAACGATTTCGATATCAAGCCAAATATTATCTGATCATTGGTGACACCCTATATAGTGATGGTAGGGATACGATTTTTCGTAGGTGCCTCACACATGAGGAGGCCGAGAAAATTCTAAATGATTGCCATTCTGGTGCTTGAGATGGAAATTTATCTCGTTATGATACCGCATAGAAAATTCTCTGTTCTGGTTACTTTTGGCCTACCATATTTAACAATTACATTACTGTTGTTAGAAGTTGTCACGAATGCCATATTTTTGACCGTAAGACTCGATTACCACCTACACCACTGCATCCTATTATCACTGTTGGACCATTTGAAAAATGGGGCATTGCTTTCATAACATGTAATCCTCACTTCCCTGGGGGGCATGGGTATATTATTTTCACCGTTGACTGTTCTACGAAATGGGCCAAGGCGATGCCTACATTAAACAAAAGTGGTGAGACAACTGCACCTTTTTTTCTTCAACCATGTGGTTGCATGGTTTGGTGTACCACAAGCTATAGTTACAGATCATGGTTCGCATTCTCACAATCACATGATGACTGAATTAACTACAAAGTTAGGACTCTAACATGATAGTTATACTCCTTATTATCCACAGGTTAATGGAAAAGTTGAAGCCATCAAAAAATTCCTTAAGCGAATGCTTCAACGAAAGATAGGAGTTCACAAACGAAACTGGCATTTGATCTTGTACTCAGCTTTGTGGGCTTACTGAACTTCGGTAAGAAATGCAATTGGATTCACACTTTTCCAATTGGTGTATGGTCTAGAGGCAATCTTGCCAATACAATGTGAGATTTCATCAATAAAACTCGCAATTGACTTATTACCTGACACTTCTAATGAGGAAGCACGTTTCTTAGAACTCATCCATCTAGATGAAACACGTTGTGAAGCCGCATTGACCAACGAAGCAGATAATAAATGAATTAAGGTGCAATATGACCGTAATGTCAAGCCTAGCATATTCTCAGAAGGATACCTGATCTTGCTTTATGATCAGGAAGCCGATAAATTAGGAACATGAAAATTTGAACCATTATGGATGGACCCCTACATTGTCAACATCACATAGCGATGGATTGACCTGAAGGGTAGAATTATACATCAAGCATATGTTACCCTCCTCAAGCTTGTTTAAAAAAATAAAGAGATATTGGTCAACAATGACTGGGGAAAATGGAAAAAGGGATAAATCACTTTATGGTAGCAAGTTGCTCTTGAACATGACACTTTCACTTCATCTTTGTGACTATTTGGGTTGGGTTATCTGCTTGATGGTTATCATACCTATGGTCTATCACACCATCCATCACTTTGGTTTTGGGTCAATGCTTCCAATTCATTCAGTGTTGCCGACATGTTCAAGAGAAGTCACTCAGTAAAATTCATCCTTTGCAATACTCATGAACCTTCATTTTCATGACTGCATTCCTAAACATTATGTCATCAGTCACATTATATCTTTAAAATCATTACACTCGTTTCGTGTCGTTGATGAGGAGTACATAAAAGCCCTCCTATGATGAGTCGCTTCTTTTCGACATCAACAAATTATCCAGGAAATTGAATTAGAAACACCCTTCCAGTACCTTGAGGCTTGCATACATAAATGGCAAGTTTCTCGCTTCTGGCGACTGTTTGACATCACAGGCCTTCGACCGAAAGACTTTTTATGGTGTTAGACATCAAAACATGTATTCAAACCATGCAAAATGTACTATAGTACCTTGAGAATCATTATCATTATTGGTGATTTCTCTTGCGTGTGTTAACAACTTAAATCATTGGCTAGTAATCAGATGGTGTCTTCCCATGTTCAACTTCAGATCACATTTTCACATGGTTAGACTCCTATTTGAGCAAATGATTGGACAAGATGGAAGACCCCGGATCTAGTTTCATCCATCTGGGCTGCGATTTCAGGAGAGTACTAAATCATCTGTATGATGGCTCTACACAGATAGTCATATTATCATGGGTCTATATCTGTAGACGATTATCTGATTTATGTACATGTAATGAAAAGTTTATATGTTGAGCATGGGTATGCCTTCCCTCAACAATTCATGAATAAATCAAAGATATCATGATATTATGTATTGTAATTGATGCAGGTCACTATCTTCTTCAGATACTCCCCATCACATCACAAAACATATCACTCAACATTATCATTTTTGACTTCATGCTTTAGGGGGCAGCTATTACAGGTCTATTTGGGCACATCACTCCCAACGATCAGATCAGTGTAAATAGGGTCTATCAAACCCTAATTCAATTGCTACATGCCCTAGATATGCCACCTCATTGAGTGCTTTCATCCATGAGAGTTTCCTAACTTCAAACCCTACTGAAGTGCTTCCTTGGGTCACCAGCGTACCCCTGGTCATGGGTAAGTCCTCTCCAGAATAGGTAGCCCCATTCAAGGCTGCGTTACAGAGCACCTAAGCCTAGTCAAGCCTACAGTGGGTGATAATCCTAGAAATGTTTATTGGATCCTGTGTATATTCCTCCTTTCTAGAGAATTTTAGAAGGAACCCAGCTCCTATCCTATCAAGATGAGATCGACTTAGGATAGCCTTAGATCATCTAATCCTCTATCCTCTCATCCCTTTGAACATGGAAACTAATCATCCAATTATGGAAAACCATTCAATGCCATATTAATGAAAAAACCACTTGCATTCATCTATAAATTAGCCTCCCGTCATAGAGCCAAAATAGCTTGGATATTATAGAGAAATATTGTTGGTTTACAGACTTTAAATCATTGTCAAGTAATGTTATGCTGCTAGATTGATGTTGCTATTGGTGTGGTGAGGGTTTGGACTAAGCTGGATGAGTGACATGAGAGCGAACCACATTGAGTGTAACTTCTCCATCAATAACGTTGTTTGTTCCTTTTGCCATACTTTTGTCTATATCTATGATCAATGTATGTTAAAATGTTGTCGATTCCATTTGTTTACAATAAATATATCAAATCCTTTGATTGTTGTCATCTTCTGTTTATGTTGGCAAGTACCAATTGAGCGAATTTAGTTTGAGCGGGAGTGATGGGAGCAACTCAAAGGAGATCAAAGGAAGAGAAGGATCACAAGTAGGTTCCTTTATCTTATCTATTTATTGTAGGAAAAGGTTAAACATCTTTACTTTAGTTGTTCTAAGTGTAACTACCCACTTAGGGAAGATATACTTATCCGTAGGTATAAATTCCATATAACAACCATAGTGTAAGGAAATCGATGTTTAACACAAACCAATTTCACAAGAAGAGACTCTTGCCATAGGGTGTTGACTCCTTTTCATTGGACATGGCTCACATAGCCCAAGTCACAGCCACAGTAGGGGTATCTCCCCTTTCCGCCCCTCTAGCATTCGATGTCATCTACAACAACTCCTCCAGGAACACTTACATGATAACAACTCTCAAATATTTGCATCTAAGGAATGTCTCCACCTACAAGACAATAACTTTCAAATATTTGCATCTAAGGGATAACTCCATCAACTCTTTGATGCTTACAAAAATAACACCACCCTTCTCCTTTGTCGTGGCATTTGGATCTCTAACTCTTCCTAGTCAAACCCCAACTACATTAACAATGGCAATCACAAATTTGACTAGAACAATGGACAACCAATATAATAAAACACTTGAAATTATTATTTGACTCTGCCATGTTCATGGGTCCTCTAGAAAGAGATTGGGGTCCATCCTTGCTTTGATACTATGCTAATATGGCAGAATAAACATTACTACACACATGTCACACACAAAACTATTAAGAATTTTACATTAATCATATAATGTTACAAGTATAAATACATGAAAGTCATATTATATTGATGGAAAGCACTCACATTGAGATGCACAAACATTTTCCATAAGCAATAGCCATATCAAAATATTCTTTGAGACATGAGAAAAATAAAATAGTAGCTATATATGAAACAACGAGAAAACCATTAAGACAAATAGCATAAACAACACACCACTCTAACACACCACTCTATTTTCCTACATTCCCCGCCCTTCCATGAGGGAGCTAGAGTCATGCACCCTCTTATGTTAAGATATATTTTGTATAAGCACATTTCATTCATATATATATATATATATATATATATATATATATATATATATATATATATGATAACTCTCAACTAACTGAATCTAAACAATCTCTAAACAAATAAGAACCACGTGGTGGCAATGTCACTTCCATTTTTTTTATAACATTGCTACCACTTGGGTTAGCCATCATGAATTTGAGGAAGTTACTGAAGCATGATTCCCCATCCTAAATCAAGGTAGAATGAAGTCCACATTTTATATAAAGCTTTATACTATGGTCATAAAGAAAGATATTGACATATTTTCATTTTTCCCTTTATATCATAAGCGAAATTCTAAATATTAACTATCTTGTTTAGATACATAAATATGTTTACTTTCTAAATAAACAATAAATATAAATTTCTCCCCAAAAAAACATAACACTACTTTTATAACAAAAAAACACGACAAATACTATGTCTTAGCCCAAAAAATTACCTGGAAAGCTAATTTTCAATTTTAATAAAATCAATATTTTCCTATTATTAATAAACATTTGCCATTTTTTTTTTTTTAAGTGCACTAGTCCTACACTTTAATAACATGGTTTATGTTTATATAAATTAAGTAGGGACATAGTTATTTATTTTTTTCTTTTATATCAACAAAATTTTTAAGGGTTAATATTGATGAGTGAACTAATTTTCTATTTTTTTTTTAGAAAAAGGATATCTGAAATTCAATTTTTTTATTTTTATTTTATCTTTTTAAATGATTTGTTCATATTTATATTTCCCTCGAGCCCGTAGCCATAGGGCTAGCATGAACGCATTAATTCTCAAGCGAACAACAAAGTTCGACTATAGACCAAAGATATATTAAACGAGTTGTTTTAAGTGTTATTTTTTTTGGATGCTTTTCTTATGGATTTTTCCTTATAATTTTTCTAAAATATTAAATAGCACTGACAAAATAATATACCTAGCAGCATTATTAAATGTCACTGTGGTTATAGGCAATAACATAATAAGAACAAACTTGTTCTTTTTTAAAGGGTGGTTCATGGACACTGTTATCACCCCAAGAAACTCTCCTAGGTTGTATATCAGAGATGCTCGGGAACATTACAAACTCAACAAAAATGTTGGAAAAATGGTGGATGAATGAAAGAAATGTTGCATATTCAAGCCAGATAACCACTTCTACTGTGCTTAACCCTAGATATGGGTGAACACCTCCAGACTACAAGGCTTTAGACCACCAATTACTCACAGTTTGAGGATTTACTGAAAATGGAGAATACTAATCACACCAGCAGATGCACAGGACCCTGTGATGGCCAGTTGCAACCAATAAAGAGGTCTGCAAATCTATTTCCTAATGCACAGACAAGATGACAGATCCATGGCATTAAAAAAACAGAAACTTGCATACACATTCAATAATACTAACTAGATTTTAACACAGAGGTGGGATGACAGCCCCTCTAATGCTAAACATCAAGAGAAAATGAAAAATGCATAACAGGCACAACCTGGAACAAAGAAGAAGCAGAAAGTGAGCAATTAACAGCAAAATAAGCTTGCATTAACTGAAAATGAAGACCAGAAGCTGCAGGTATCACAGTAGTTACAGTCTCCAAAAGTTGAACCTTACATCAAAATAACATTCATCAACCATCAACCTTCTGTCTTCTGGATATATATAGAGGTTGATTACAAAAACACTCTGCTGTGTTACACGAGAAGGGGTCATAATGGACCACCTAACACATTAATTCTCAGATATGGGGCTCTGCTACAATCTGTTGATTTTAATGGACAAAATCGACCTTTTCTGGTGCTCAGCAGTCGTCCTCTGAGCAGGTGGCGTATAATATGGAACATGCTCCATCACTGATAAACGGTTGAACTGCTTGAGGTTGTCATTTTTGTCCTTCGGCCATTCTGTTGGTTAATTGAAGTTGTTGAAGCTTTATTACGCAGGGTATAGGTAGATAGCCTCCTTCCTTCTTTGGAAGTAAAGAGCAGTCGGGAGTGATACTGACAGTATGGCGGGAGCAGACCAAACAGAAGAACCAATCTCAGCCGTCGGATCGCACAGATTAATGGTGGAGATCGCTAGATGAGGAGTATTGGGAGTTAGCAGATGGGCGAATGTGGGCCGTTGGATCGCGGTCAGGCAGATCCGACAATGATTAGGCGGCAGATGTGTGCGATCATTAACAAGCGGGAGGACGGTGGATTCACGGGCGTGCGGTGTTCCTCACACCTCTTTCGACGTTTGGCAGTTTACGGACATGGAGGAGTGACCCAGTATAAATATGATGTGTGGCAGATGGGACGGTAGGGAAACCACTTTCCCCACGAGTTATCGCGAGTGCAGCATGGAAAATTTTAGGGGCTAATGTTCGCCCAGTGGGCTAATTTTCCATGATTTTTCCACAAAAAAGATTCGCTAATTTCCAATTTTATAAAAGACGATTCGCCCAAATTTTAGAATACAAAATTATTTTACCTTAAAAATCGCCAACATTATATAGAGGTTATATATAAAACCATTATAAATTTGAATAATTTTACATTTATATCAATAAAAATTTTATAGTTTGCATATTAGGGATTAGTGAGATTCGCCAATGTTTCTAAACTTCAAGAAAATTTTCTATCCTTAAAATTTTCCTTGGAGTGCAGGTTCTAGCGGCAGGAGGTGCGACTGTCGTCAAATCTTGCGATAGTTGCGATTGACGACGGGGAAGTGAACAGGGCTTAGCACGCAAGAAAAAGGCCGCAAAGGGTTATGGAGGGGTGGATCACGTGGGCACGGGCTCATAAGTTTAGCGCTCGGGGCTTAAAGAAAAGGGGCTATGCAGAGTTTATAAAGATAAAACAAAGGCAGCGGGGAATAGGGAAAGGCGTGGGATGAAGAGGTTATGAAAGAAACAGAGACAACGGAGGTTAAGAAGGTGTGAGGAAATAGAAGGAGAAGGAGGAGAACGATCGCTGCGAGCACCTTTCTCGGCACAAACTAACCATCAGTCCTGAATTTGACCTTTAAACGCTGAAGCTTATAGCAGAGCTAACATTGGCTCCTTCTGGGGATGAGATCCTCCTTGTGAGGTCTTAAGAACCTGCAGATCAATGCCTTCATACAAAACCAGCTTCAACAACATTTCCTATTATCCATTGGGCATGGAGTCAAACCAAGTCTACTCTAAAAGCTGAAAGAGAAACTTCTTACAATCATTAAGGCCTGAAAACTTAAAACTTTAAAAACTGCCCATCTACTGGGCCACCCAAAATTGTTTCTCCTGCTCTCGGCCCCTTCATCATAGAGCTGCAAAACATGATTTATTTGATCCTCTACCTCAAACAGTTTAGGACATTTGAGCTTAAAAGGTAAATATAAGTCAAATTTCATCTCCCTTCTGTGTGCTCTCCTCCTTGGATGTTCTTCATGGGAGCCTTTGTACACCTGCTGAATAATCATTGTTGTTGTGTACTTATCTGTGTCTTCTGTGGCCTGCACAATAAATATGAATGGTGTACCAATATGTTCATGTGTAGGGGACACAGAAACATTATCTTCTCTTAAATCTTTCTTTGAACAATATTCATCCAAGGAGGAGTCCCACAATTGTACAACCTCCTCCTCTATCATTTGATAAGCTGCCTTTTCAATCTGAGTGGAGGCCACCTAAGTAGGTTTCAGAATATCAAGACTGAGATGATCAGCTTCAGCCTTGAGCATTGAATTTTGTTCTGCCTCAGTGTTTAAGTGGCAAATTTGAGGGATTTTCACTTGAGCAGACAGAGGGACAAAAGATGATGGGGAGCTTTCCTCTCCCTTATTGATCACTGTGCAAGGGACAAAAGCAGGTTGGAAACTTTGCAGATCTGCATAGCCATGTGAAGATGAGCTGGATTCGGGCACATATTCTTGAAGGATGGTGGGGCCAGCTGTTGATTGCTGTTATTGATAAGATTTTTGTTCTGCAGGTGCAACAAACTGACAAGCAGTGCCTCTGGATATTGCTTTCTCATAAGCAGCTCTGGTTAGGAAAGGGGCACTGCCCTTATTTTCCAAACCATGGACCTCCTCCTCTTCATACTGCACTTCTTCCATGACTATACTCTGTAAAAGGGTCTTCACCCCTTTATCTTCATTAGTAACTTTATTTCTTTGAAAAATTTGCAAATGCTCATTTTCTCCTCTATATGGATTTGACTTTGGAAGAGTAAAGGAACAAGGAGCTCCTGCTTCTTCAGAATACTACTCAGCTTTTAGTTTGGAAACTTCAGAGGCTAATAACTCTATCATCCTAGCCAATTCATCTATTTCAGGATCATAGGATGATGAGGATTCACCTCCTTGTCTTCTCCTTTCATCATCACCTTCAAGTCTATCTGCAGCAATGATGTTTGCTTCTACCTCAAAGGCTGCATTTTGCATATCAGCCAAAGAAGTACATCTTCTTTCCCTTAACAGCAGGCAGAACTGGGAATCAAAGGCATTGGCATAAGTGAGCATGGTAGAAGCAGGGGTGGGTCTTACTTCAGCTGGCATTCTGTTGTACATAAGATTGAATCTGATGTTAAAATCAGACAACAGCTCACCATCTTCTCTCTGCAAGTTACCAAATTCAGAATGATAAAAGAGCAGATCTTTATTATTCCCCCAGTGCTTTAGGAACACATCATCTAGGGCCTCAATATTTGCAATAGACCTAGGGGGTAATTCTCTAAACCATTTTCTAGCTTCCCCATCTAGGCTTTGGACAAAAACCCTCATCCAAACATCCTCTTCATTGATATCCAAGTTATCAGCATAGCTATAAAAAGATTCGAGGTGCTCTTCAGCTGATACTCCTTCTTTACTAGTAAACTTTGGCATAAATTCTTGATAATCTCCTATAGGCATGGCATTCAAAGGGATAGGCAAGACCAGAGGTCCATACCTAACATCAACTATTCTTTCTATCTTTGTGAGAGCTTTCTGGCCTGCCATGACTAAGGTAAGTGGAAGGATACTGGTAAATTGAGTGGAATGGATCAATGAAAAGAATGACAGAGACAGAGGAATATAATGGACAACATGGATGCTTCTTTGAACTGAGGTCCGCAAGGGAAATGAATGACTAAGGAGCTAAATGAATCTCTGAAGGTGACATTCACTAATAGAGATATATGGAACTTTTAAGGCTTACCTAATCTTGGTGCTCCTTACTGCGATATTTTCTTCTGCTGAACGATCTTCTCAAGATCAGGCACTGGTTCAACCGGTGATTTCTGAAGATATCTGTGAACATACCTCACAAATTGAGCCAGAACTGCAATGTGGAGTCGCTGAAGCTTGGTATTCCTCCCATGGAGTCACCAGATAGATGATTACAACCATAAACTGTGTTCAAACCTTGTCTATTATCAAAGCTTGAAGTTGTGTCATTCACCCAAGGAAGCTGAGCTTCAACTCTCCTTCCCCGGCAACAGCGTCAATTAATGTTATCACCCCAAGAAACTGTTAGGCCCCTATACTACTAGTGTAACCCCTTATTGTTATTAGTATAATCCACTTATTATATTGATGTACCCATGTAGTGCCCATATTGTTACTATTGTGCCCCATAGAAGCCCACTATTTTTATTATTGTGCCCTTACATTATTATTGTTATGTCGGCTCTGATTATGTTATGACCCCTTAGACTCCTATATATAGAAAGGAGGTCTTTTCATTTGTATCATCGAAGAATTGTTCATTTATGTAATGTAAAGGAGGTTTCCCCCTCGAAGAGGCTGAATTATAAGGCGTTGATCTATCTTTTCTATCTTTTCTTGAGCTGGTTTCATAACATTTGGTATCAGAGCTTTGGATTCTAGGGTTTCGCTACTCCAAACAGGGCATCGTGGAATTTTCGCTATCTTTTTTTTCTGCAACATTTCAGAAGTTTCAAAAGAAACCCTTTTGAGAAGAAATCACGCTGAACCTCGAGTCTGAATTTCAGAGCATTTTGCACTATATTTGTGGAGATATGAGCTGAGGAAGTTGGTCTTTTTGCAGACTCTTGAATTACATTCCAAACAGGTGACCTCGGGAAAATTGTCATAACTCTCTCTCTGGGGATCGGATTGAAATTTTATCAGAAGGTACAGAAAGAGGACGGACTATAGTTTCTTGTATGCATTTTTTTATACCCAAAGGTCGAAACAGTGACACGTGGAACTTCTTACAATTTCGCTCTTTTGGAAAGGTCTATAATCAGGTCATCTTGGCAGATTGTGCATAACTCTTTCTTAGAGAATCCAATTTGGATCAGACTGGTGGCATTGGAAAGAGGACACAGAGGGCTACTATAGGTCACTATTTCAGAACTTAAAGATTCGAAAGTACAGAGTTACAGTCGTTTCAAGGTCGATCTCCTAAAATCAAGAAAAAGAAAGATGAGGAAGTTTGATGGCAAGGATCCGGTAAATTGGATACTTCAGATGGAGCAATATTTTGATCTACATGGTGTACAACTGTTACAAAAGGTATGTATTGCATCTTCATATTTATAACCAGATCAATTTTTATGGTACGAAGGGCTTTGTTCTCGTAAACAACTTGTTACGTGGTCAATTTTCACGGAGGAAATGATAGCACATTATGAGGATACAAAGAACAACACCTTCTTTAGAGCAACACCACAACAATTGGAAAGAGTAAAAGGGCTTTGTGACATAGTGGAAAGAAAAATTATGGAAACCAAGAACCGTACCCCTCACAACTATAAAGATGGAAGTGTTGTTTCTCCTAGCCTTCCACAACCTACAAGGGTTACACCACAACAATTGGAAGAAAAAAGAGAAAAAGGGCTTTGTTACAATTGTGATAGCAAATGCACTAAAGGTCATAAGTGTGCTGAGAAGAAATTATTTTACATAGAATATGAAGAGGAGGAAGAAAAGGATCAAGAAACATCAAAAGGAGAAGATATACGCCAGGACCCCACCCTAGAGAAAGAAGAAATGAATCAGACCATATCTTGTAAGCATTGGCAAGAATTACCACTCCTCAAACTCTCAAGATAGAAGGACATATCAAGAAGAAAAAGGTGAAAAAAGTGAAAGATCACATCGAGAAAGAAGAAATCAATCCAACCATATCTTGTAATTCATTGTTCGAAATTACCACTCCTCAAACTATCAAGATAGAAGGACATATCAAGAAGAAAAATGTTCAAGAAGTGAAAGATCACAGTGAGCATCAAGAAATGAATCCGACCATATCTTGTAAAGGATTGGAAGAAATTACCACTCCTCAAACTCTAGAGATAGAAGGACATATCAAGAGGAAAAAGGTTCAAGCAGTGAAAGATCACAGTGAGCATCAACAACAAGTTCTCCAACTTTTAAAGGATAACGCCACTTCGGTGCAAAATCAAACGAAACAACAGGTAAATCAACATCGTAGTGAAAAATGTTTTGATGTAGGTGATTGGGTATTTTTACTGCTACATCTCAAGCAAGCTATTTATGAGAAGGAAATGTTGGCAATATTACATGCACTTAAAAAATGGCGACCTTACCGAATGGGAATACTCTTCAAGGATGAGGATGTGGAAGCATTGTTTTGTGCTATTTATATTATCCAACCAGATTGGATAAACGAAGCAAGGGATGAATGGAAGAAGGACGAAGAAGTATGGCCACTTATTCAAAAGTTGCAAAAGATCCCAATTCAAACAATATTGCCAGAAATTGAAGAGGAAGGAAAAATCATATTGGAACCTGGAGCAATCACAGAAACAAGAACCCGACAGCTACGAAATCGATCAATTTTAGAGTATCTCATCAAGCGGAAGAACTTACCCGCTGAATATTCCACATGGGAGGACAAGAATTTTATACAGAAGCATCAAGAACTACTCAAGCGTTGAGGACAACGCTTTTTGAAGGAGAGGGGCATGTTAGGCCCCTATGCTACTAGTGTAACCCCTTATTGTTATTAGTATAACCCACTTATTATATTGATGTACCCATGTAGTGCCCATATTGTTACTATTGTGCCCCATAAAAGCCCACTATTGTTATTATTGTGCCCTTACATTATTATTGTTATGTCGGCTCTGATTATGTTATGACCCCTTAGACTCCTATATATAGAAAGGAGGTCTTTTCATTTGTATCATCGAATAATTGTTCATTTATGTAATGTAAATGAGGTTTCCCCCTTAAAGAGGCTGAATTCTAAGGCGTTGATCTATCTTTTCTATCTTTTCTTGAGCTGGTTTCATAACAGAAACTCTCCTAGGTTGTATATCAGAGATGCTCGAGAACATTACAAAATCAACAAAAATGTTGGAAAAATGGTGGATGAATGAAAGAAATGTTGCATATTCAAGCCAGATAACCACTTCTATTGTGCTTAACCCTAGACATGGGTGAACACCCCTAGACTACAAGGCTTTAGACCACCAATTACTCATAGTTTGAGGATTTAGTGAAAATGGAGAATACTAATCACACCAGCAGATGCAGAGGACCCTATGATGGCCAGCTGTAAGCAGTAAATAGGTCTTCAAATATATTTCCTAATTCACAGACAGGATGACAGCTCTCTGGCATTAAAACAAAAAAAACTTGCATAAACATTCAATAATACTAACTAGATTTTAACGCAGAGGTGGGATGACAACCCCTCTAATGCTAAACATCAAGAGCAAATGAAAAATGCATAACAAGCACAACCTGGAACAAAGAAGAAGTGGAAAGTGAGCAATTAACAACAAAAGAAGCTTGTATTAGTTGAAAATGAAGACTAGAAGCTGCAGGTATCATAGTAGTTATAGTCTCCAGAAGTTGAACCTTAAATCAAAATAACATTCATCAACCATCAACCTTCTGTCTTTTGGATATATATAGAGGTTGATTACAAAAACAATCTGATGTGTTACACGAGAAGGGGTCATAATGGACCACCTAACACATTAATTCTCAGATATGGGGCTCTGCTACAATCTGCTGATTTTAATGGAAAAAATCGACCTTTTTTGGTGCTTTGCAGTCCTCCTCTGAGCAGGTGGTGTATAATATGGAACATGCTCCATCACTAATAAATGGTTGAACTGCTCAAGGGTGTCCTTTTTGTCCTTCGGCCATTCTATTGGTTAATTGCAGTTATTGAAACTTTATTACGCAGGGTACAGGTAGCTGGCCTCCTTCCTTCTTTGGCAGCAGAGAGCAGTCTGGAGTGATACTGATAGTATGTTGGGAGCAAACCGAACAGAAGAACCAATCTCAGCTGTCATATTGCACAGATTAATGGTGGAGATCGCTAGATGAGGAGTATTTGGAGTTAGCGGATGGGCGAATGTGGGCTGTCGGATCGCAGTCAAGCAGATCTGACGGCGATCGGGCAGCAGACGTGTGCAATCGTTAACAAGCGGGAGGACGGTGGATTCGCGGTCGAGCGGTATTCCCCACACCGCTTTTAGCGTTGGGCGGTTTATGTACATGGAGGAGAGATCTAGTATAAGTACGATGCATGGTGGATGGGATGGTGGGGAAACCACTTTCCCTGCGATTTATCGCGTGCGCAGGTTCCAGTGGCGGGAGGTGCGACTGCTGTCAGATCTTGTGATGGCTGCGATCGACGGCGAGGAGGTGAAAAGAAAAGAGGCTATGCAGAGTTTATAAAGATAAAACAAAGGTAGTGGGGAATAGGGAAAGGTGCGGGATGAAGAGGTTTATGAAAGAAACAGAGACATCGGAGGTTAAGAAGGTGTGAGGAAACAGAAGGAGAAGGAGGAGAATGACTGCTGCGAGCACCTTTCTCGGCACAAACCAACCATCAGTCCTAAATTTGACATTTAAACGTTGAAGCTTATAGCAGAGCTAACAGACACTAGGTGGAAAATACCCATAGGCCAAACAAGCAGGACCTAACCCCAAGGTCATCGAGGAGATTTGATACCGTGACCTCACAACTGGTGAAATGCTTAGCAACGGGAACTCAACCAATTATGCTAACCCCTGGGGCTAACTCATTCTATAATTAATGAGCACATAAAAACAAATAAGAATTATACTCTCTAACATTATTAACTACATCAAACAAACCATGTGGCTTTAACATATTTCCCTCATTAAGCAATCTAGAGTCTTATCCATCTATGTTTTAATGACTAAGCAAGTCCAAGAAATCCAATTCCTATGCTTAACCCAGATATCAACATCTTCCCCATTATTTCTTACAAATTCAACCGCAATGCTGATCTTATTTCTATTTTAGATTTGTCCATTCCTCAAGAGAGATCGAAAGCTCCATGTTGAATCTCCTGATCCATGGAACTTTATTTGACGGACATTTTTACCTCCGGAGGATATTCAACAGTTCTTCAGTCAATGATGGTCTCCCAGACTTGTATTCATGCCATGGAAAATTATCCAAAATCTTTTCTGACAAAATTGAAAGTATCTAGGATCCGCTAGTCAATTAGACCCATCTTGTCATGCCTACAAGTTGGCATTTTCAATGTGCGACAGGCGGTGGCATGATCGGCATGTGTGATGAGCTGGGCGTTTGGTTAAACGCGCCCAGGTGAACGTGCAACGAGTTTTGACGATGGGACGAGTTGGGCATTCATTTAAACATGCTCGAAACACGAGTTGCGTTGTGCCAACATGGGGGTCGAAAAACCGAAAGACAAAATTTGGCTAAATGTGGTGAAGTGTGAAGAGTTTATAGTAGGGTCGAAAAACTGAAGGAGTTGATGGAGCTGACACATGGTTAGGGCGATCCGACTTAACACGATGGTGCGACGACCAAATTACATGGTCGGCCTAGGGAGAGTGATCCACAATTATCCATGGAGGATGCATATATATTGGCAGTGGACACATGGAGGAAAGGCATTCAAGAAGCAAGTCATATCCAAGCATAACCAAGAGAACTTTGCAGTAAGGAGGACAAGCGCATAATATTTGGCAAAGGTGTAGGCAGACCAAGGGTCGAAACACCAAAGCCACAGAACCACAGGACGTAGGTTGAAGGTTGGGCGGATGAGACGTAAGTGCTAAGGAGAGTGGAAAGTTGGGCAAAGGGCCATAGGCTCTAGTTGTAGGGCAAGCTGTTGCAACACACAACCGTGCCTACTTGGAAAACTGAATGAAGCGAGTGGGTGAACGGAGTCCAGGAGAGTTATCAACCGAGCGGGTGGATTTTTTGAATGGTCACATCGGGTGTAGTAGTGAACAGACACATTGGGGCGGAGGTGAACTGACAAGCTGGGGCACAGGTGAGCGGACGAGTTGGGGCGAGTTGAATGGTGAATGGGTGAGCGTGGGGCACTCCTGCCCACAGGTGGGGTGACACGACACGACATGACATTGTGAATGTGCTAGGCAAAGATAAGTGCGGGCATAGTAGGCAGGCGAAGGGCTAGGTGCTGGGTAGGAGACTCGAGCGAGGGAACTCCTACTCGAGTACAAGTCAGGCCGGGGTGAGGTTGAACGAAGGGCAACCCAAGGTGGGTAATGCCTGAATGAAGGCCGAGTTGAAGTTTTTGTAAAGGTGAAATTTTGGGGTTGCCTTACAAAGGCTGAATATTGTATATTCTTGTAAAAATTGTATTACTGTTATTATTTGGGCAAGCTCTAACCAGGGAGTTGCCCCTCCCTTTGAAAGAAGTATTAATCCATTGTGCATACTTTTAATGATGATGATGATGAATGTTTCCGTTGTGTAAAATAATGATGAATGCTTAGTAAAGTTGAAAAATATTCTAAGTATTGAATGTTAGGCGTAGTCCGTACTCAAGAGTATTGGTGAAAAGAAATTGGGTAGCGGTGCCACACCTGCCTATGTGCTATTGAAAGACCACCTCCTGGATAAGAGCATGACAAGTGGTATGAGAGGCAAGCTCAGTTGAACCAGATTTGCAGAATTTGGAAGTTTGACAGGGGAAAACAAATGGCCAAGTTGAATGATAGAAGAAGTATATGGTCGCTACTAGATCACAAAGGAACTTTATGACAAGTCAAGTGGAGGAACCTCAAGTTATGACAGGGGAATCTTGTAGGGATGTTGAACCAGACCTTATGGATTGAGTGGTGGATAGGATTGAGGAATTGGCTTCTGACTTAGCTTCGGTGAAGTCTGAATATTTCGAACATCGGGATATGGCAGCAAGGTTGCAGGTTGAGTACACAAAGTTGAAGGAAGATTTTGAAGACCTCAAAATCCGATACGAGTATATGGAATGGATGTATACACAAACAAATAAAGAAGTCAAAGAGATTGGAGCTGCAAGGGACCAAGGTTTGGCAGAAATCTTGAAGTTGCAGAAAGATCTTGGAGATGCTCGAAATGAGATAGTGGTTCTGAAGAAGGCAATTGGGCAAAGTTCTAGTGGAGGAGTTGCTCATGTGAAGGTCAAGAACCTTATTCTTATGACTGGACAAGAAGTGCAAAAACTCTTCTAAAAGTTCTATGGGATATGGAGCAATACTTGGAGCGTTTGGGTATGTCTGATGATGAGGCCAAAGTGAAGGTAGCTACTCAATTCTTGATGAAGGATGCTAAGATGTGGTGGCGAAGAAATATGGACCAGATTGCTAGTGGCGATGCTGCGGAAATCACTTTGTGGGATGACATGAAGAAATCTTTGCAAGCTCATTTTAGTCCACAAGACGAGACATGGGATGAAAGGATGAAGATAAAATACATAAAGAAAATAGGGAGTCTACAAGCATATCAACGAGAGTTCTCAAGTGCAGTTTTGGAGTTACCTGATATGGTGGAAAGGGACAAGGTGTTCAATTTCATTATAGGATTGAAACCTTGGGCACGCAATGAGGTGAAGAGGCAAAAGATTAAGACACTTGAAGAAGCTTTTGCAGCAATTGATCACTTGGTAGAACATTATGATGAAGGAATTGAAGAACAAAAGAAGAAGACTGATAAGATGAAAGAGAAGTCTACGAAAGAAGAGCCTTCGAGATCGTATGACAAGACAAAGATGAAGAAGCCCTTGAAGTGTTGGATATGTGAAGAACCACATACGGTGAAGAATTGTCCTTCAAGACTGAAAGTGGCAGCAATGGCACAATCTGATGTGAAGAAGAAGAAAGAAGAAACTTTCGTTGGAGTTATGCAGATTTTGGGAGCTGCAGTGGCTACGGAAGCGATCTCACGAAGAGATCCTGAAAGGAACCAGTTGGAATATGTGGAGATGAAGATTGGGAAAGGCACTATTCTCACTATGGTGGATAGTGGTGCAACTCATAACTTCATGAGTGAAGATACTACAAGGAATATTGGGCTGAAATTTATACCAGTTCAAGCACAATTGAAAGCGGTGAATTCTCCACCTGATTCTATGATTGGTGTAGCTGAGAAGGTCGATGTGACACTAGGTGAATGGACAGGGAAGGTCGATTTCACAGTGGTGCAGATAGATGACTATGAAGCTGTACTGGGCATGGAATTTATGAAGCAATTTGAAGCTATGATAGTTCCACACATGAAGAAGTTGTACATTTATGATGGGCGTGAGGAAGTACCCATTGGTATACCAACCATAGGGGCTATGACAGTCGAATGTAAGTTGACAATGATGAATGTGGAAGAGGTCAAGTGAGATGAAGAAATATATAAGAGGTTTTCTTGTACAGAGGAAAAACTTATGCAGTAGTCACAGGTGATTAGAGCGTTATCTGATAGTATTTTGGATCTATCAAATAGACTAGAGGCAATGGAGAAGGATGAGGATGCAAGACTGGGTCATCAGATAGAGAGTTGGGAAGGATGCTTGCAGATATTAGAGGTGGAAGATCTTGATACATGGATAGAGATGATATGAAAGGAAGAGGGAGAGCCTTTGACCTCCACTTCCTCCCCCTCTTCTTAGACTAACACGGGGATGAGGCTCATTGTTAGCTATTCATGGCAATGAGTCTCAATAGACATCTGGGGTGAGATGGACACAGTTGGTAGCAGTGTGAAGAGATCAGTCATAATGATGTATGGGCATACATTCTTATGGAGGCGATGTATGGTTGGATTAGCTACCCAACTAGTCATGAACATAAGGGTTACCAGAACATGATTTTCTTGTAGAGTTTTGCATGTCGATGGCACGAGGCAAGTCAGAAGTGGGCACATCTAGATACCTATACACATATTTGTGTGGATTTATAGCCTTGGCGATGGTGGTTGTTGGGATGATGTTGTCGAGGACGACAACTGTTTGGAGTGGGGGAGTACGCCATGCCTATGAGTTTTCATTTGCAATGTGCGATGGGCGGTGGCATGACTCTCAATTAAAGGCAACAAGTCAACATGTGCGATGAGTTGGGCATTCAGTTAAACACGCTCGGGCGAACGCGCGACGAGTTGTGACGATGGGACGAGTTGTGTGGTCGGTTAAATGCGCTTGGGCGAATGTGCGATGAGTTGCAACGATGGGATGAGTTGGGTGGTCAGTTAAAAGCGCTCGAGACACGAGTTGTGATGAGCCAACACAAGGGTTGAAAAACCAAAAGGTGAAATTTGGCTAAGTGTGGAGAAGTGTGACGAGTTTATAGGAGGGTTGAAAAATCAAAGGGGTTGGTGGAGATGCTGCATGGTTGGGACAAGCCGACTTAACACGGTGGTGCGAAAACCGAATTACATGGTTGGCCTGGGCAGGCCGACCCATGATTATCCATGGAGCACACATATATATTGGCGGTGGATGCATAGAGGAAAGGCATTCAAGAAGCAAGTCATATCCAAGCATAACCAAGCGAACTTAGAAGCAAGGAAGATGAATGCATAATATTGGGCAAAGGGGTAGGAGGACTGAGGGCCGAAACACCAAAGCTGTAGAACTACAGGAAAAGCTGAACGCAGGTCGAAGGTTGGCTAGATAAGCCACAGGTGGCAAGGCAGGTGGCAAGTCGGGTGAAGGGCCGTAGGGCAAGCTGTCATAGCACACAGGCACACCTATCTAGAACTCTCAATGAAGGTGAGCGGGTGAAAGGAGGCCAGCCGAGTTATCAATCGAGTGGGTAGAGTTTTTGAATTGTCGCACTGGTTGGTGTTGTGAACAGACATGCCAGGGTGGAGGTGAATGGACGAGCAGAGGTAGAGGTGAACAGACGAGACGGGGTGAGTTGAACAGTGAACAGGTGAGCATGGGGCGCTCCTACCCAAGGGTGGAGCGACATGACAGGACATGACACAAAACGATGAACATGACGGGCTAAGGCAAGTGCGTGCATGATAAGTAGGCAACGAGTTGGGCATCAGATAGGCAACCCAAGCGAGGGCTCTCCTACCCGAGTATGAGTTAGGTCGGGACGAGGCTGAACGAAGTGCGACCCAGGGTGGGTCACACCTAAACGAAGGTCAAGTTGAAGTTTTTGTAAAGGTGAAATTTTGGGTTTGTCTTACAAAGGATGAATATTGTATATTCTTGTAAAATTTGTATTACTATTATTATTTGGGCAAGCTCTAACGAGGGAGTTGCCCCTCCCTTTGAAAGAATTATTAATTCGATGTGCATGCCTTTAATGATGATGATGATGAATGTTTCTGTTGTGTAAAATTAATGATGAATGCTTAGTAAAGTTGGAAAATATTCTTAGTATTGAATGTTAGGCATAGTCCGTATTCAAGAGTATTCGTGAAAAGAAATTGGGTAGCAGCGCGACACCTGCCTATGTGCAATTGAAAGACCACCACTAGGATAGGGGCGTGACACATCTGCTCCAATTGACATCTATGAGTCACAAATATATGACATCCTTGGTGTACTTACAGTTTGTCTCCTAAAACTTGCAAGACAAGTAGACTCTTGCACTGGCTTCATGAAGGGCCCATGGTAAAGGAAATTGAGATCCAACTTTCTTATTGTGTATTTCACTTTGTCAAGTTCATATATTTAAATTTTGTTTCAGTGTAGACTTTGGAATATGAAAGAAATTGTTTGACTTCTGTCAAATTTCAAAAATAGTCTAAAGTCTATAGTCAAATTAAATTTAAATTCAAGTGGTTTGGTATCGACTTATTATTATATTCCCAAAAATATTCTAAAATTTAAAAGTCAAATCAAGTTCAAATTCAAGTTGTTTGGTATCCACCTTGTCATTGTGTTCCAATGAATCGAAGAACATGCTTGGCAGTGTTCGAATAAATCTACTGAGGTCCAACCATGTTACATGGAAGATTGAAAGTGTGCTTAATGTTAGTTTAGTTAAGTGCGTTCTAGGAATCGAAGGGTGACACAAATTTGATTGAAAACCCAAATCAAGTGAAAAAGTTCCATGGCCTTCCAAACCTTATTTTTATATTTTGTCATCATAAAAGTCTCGATGTGCCAAAGAGGCCTCCTATGCTAGTGCCTCGGTGATGATGCTTCCTATGCTAGTATCTCTGCTACGATCACAATGCAGAATAATTGAATTTCAATTTTTGAATTGCGTATTTAACTTTCTGAAGTTCGTCTATTTAAATTTGATTTGTTGCGTCATCTCATTGTAATATTCAATTTCACTCATATTATTATACTGCGGCAAGGTGTGTTGGGTTTTTTGTTGACTTGTTATTAGTTTCTTTGTAATTTAATATTATGAAATAAAATTTATTATTTTTAAAACCTATATTATTTCTTTACTTAAAATTATTACACTCTGGTTACTCTCACGAGTAACTTATCTTAATTATTATTGACTCAAATGTTTAACTTCTTATTAACAAAAATTAACTTTAATATACTAAATTATTAATTAGTACTTACAATCCATTAATCAGCCTCCACTTCGCATTTGCTACAGAGATGGTACCTCTTTACCATTCATAAAATTTTGTACTTTATTTTGTACTATCATTTTTTATGGAAGGGTTGAGCCTCATAGAGTGCTTTGAATGGGCATACGCATAGGCATAGGACAGGTGTAACCAAAAGAATTGTTTAAAAATTGCACTAAATGAAAGATTATGCAAATATGATAGTTTGGATTTTATTATATTTCATTTTATTATAATGGAATATTAATATATAGAAAATGTTTTAAATTTAAATTTTATATTAAATTTAAATTTATTTAATATTGTAATTTAATTAAAATAATATTTTGTAATATAAAATTATTTGAAATATAAAATTAATTGTAATAATTTTAAATTTTAATTTGAAAAAGAAATATTTTATAATATAATGAGTGCTATGTGGACTATTCAAAAAAATCATGAGAAATTAGTTAGTTACGACTACCTCTCATGGAAATGGTCATAGATGAATAAATTTCTTAATGCAGTTGAATCCCAAATAATGATATCTAATATAAATATGGTCGAAAATAATATTAATTATTATAATTGTATTAAAAAAATATTAAATATTTTATAATATAAATATTGTTGAAATATAATATTAATTAATGCTTATAAGTTTGGAATATTTTTATTTATTTTTTTTATTTTTTTAAACAAGTATTGTGATATATATACATATATATCTTGTGATTGATTACTTTCATCATTGTGTGTGTTATCACTCAGGTTTTTTCCTTAGAAGTTATTAAAGAAGGAATGGCCCAAGGTAACCACAAACCAATCTTTTAGACTTAGGTTCTAGCCAACCTAAGTCCAGAGAGGGCTCTCTCTTTAATATTTAACTTTGTTTAAATAAGATTTCAAGCTAGTTCTTAATGTTTAGGGTTGTTTGTTTTAATTGAGTGGTGGAATTAAGAAAACAAATGGGCAGAGCAAATATTTAAGCCATTGGGCTATGGAGTCAATCAAGAAAGGCTTAACTGGATTTGATCTATCACTAAGGTAAGAGTCCACAAGGCAGGCTAACACAACAAGAACAAATTTGCAGGTTTCAATGGATGGTAATTCCTAACCAGGGCTAAGGGCAATGAAGAATCCTTAACAAGGATTAAGATGAGGAAGGGAAAGATGGCTAGTAGCAAAGGGCAATGAAGAATCCTATACTATGGGCCAAAGGGGGATAAACTATGGAAGTAAGGAGGCAATTAAGAATCTCCAGACCAAGGAAGTTTAGTAAAAAATATAAATAAAGAAAACAGTTAAAATAGAGAGCACTTAAGCTAATTTTGATGATATCATTCCTTGTTTGCTTTTAAGATTTTATAAGAAACACATATGAATAATTCATAACATAAAGAGAATACAATATCTAAACATGAGAAAATGATACTTATTTGTTCCAAATGTGCACAAGAATCAAGTGAAATGTCCTCAACTTTATTTCATAATCCAGTAAACTCGTCCAGTCTTGAGTACAATAGCTCCTTATCTTACAAAAAAATGTCTCCAAAAATGATTTTTAATCCACCCTAATTACTTCAACTTGTGAAGTATTTATACAAAATTTGATACAAAATATCTCATAACTATATGAGAATTAATCTAGGAAACAAAAATATCTTCAACACAAAGATAGAGGCAGATGGAAATCTGTTTCCTTGTTGTCCCTTTATTTGTGAATGTGCTGGCTACTAGAATTTAGATTTGGCTCTTGCAGTTGCCTTGGTAGTTATGTTTTCGGTTCACTCTTATCTTTCACCTACTGATACTCTTTACCTGTGCTGGTTAATCCTGAATTACCTGTTTTCACCTGGCAGTGTGATTACCCTCTAGATTTACTATAGTAACTTATAGTAAATCTGTAAAATTGATCCACCATTCATTATATAGTAATTTTATTCTGATCATTTTCCTGTAGACTTCATCGGCTTCTGTATATTTGGAAAAATTGGGTTTGCTGGTGAATAAGTGTTTGATTTCAAGTTCTATGTAGAATAGATTCTCCAGGCCGTCATAAAGTACCTTTCCTATAGGTAATGCTTTTACTCCTGAAGAACTAGCTTGGCTCTTGGACTGTTTGTGCAGTCTGTCAATGTAACCTTCTTGTGTCATTCATTTGTCATGTATGACCAGAGGACTAGGAAGTCATTTTTCTCTCAAAATGCCATATTTTAACATGAAGTTGTCGATGTCTGCTTGAATGCTTTGACATCTTTTCTCCAAATTAAGCATCAGGTTCCTTTTAGTAAGAACCTTCTTAATCTCAATAATAGTTGTTGTTCTGTCCTGAATTTCTAATTCATCCAGCTAGTACCTGTTTCTACTGTTCAAAAAATCTATCAACTGATTTGCTTCTTTAGGCTTGTCTCCCAGTTCTTCCTTTGTCTTCTGTATGGCTTCCATGGCTGTTTTGACTAATTCAGTTTGCTAAAAAATAACCTGAATGGAAGGCCAAATATCATTGATGGAATCAATGATATTGGTCCATAGTATATCCTTGATATCTCCCAATGGATTTTCTAGTGTCAAATCCTTTTCAAGGATTCTTATTCTTTCCACCATCCTTTGGTTTTTTCGTGCTTCTTCTTTATTCTGAATCTGTGCAAGTTCACAACTTGTTTCCAAACTTGTCACTTGGTCTCTGAGCTTCTTCAGTTCTATGGCCTGGATGCTCATTTGTTCCATAGCCTTAACCAATTCATTTGTTCTTTCTGTTGTTGTCCCTGTACTGGTTGATGTACCTGTGGCTGAAGTAGTACCTGCTACTGGAAATGTTGTTACTATTGGAATCGTTGGTGCCAAGGAAGCTACTAGGGTGGAGGGTACTACTATGGAAACTGTAGGTATTACAGTCTGAGGAGCGGTGGCCAGCTCACTCTGCTTAGACCGTATCACATTCTCCAATTCTTTCTCAGTTTCTTTTAATTGATCATTCAACTTAAGGACTAGGTCCATAAGTTCTTCCTCCTTTTGTTTTTCTATAACTTCAGCAGTTTGAGGATGGTGAAGAGGAGGGATCTTGAGCTGCTTCTTCAGTGCAACTATGTCATCATTTTTCTTCTTTATTAATTTCTCTGTTGCTTTGACATCCTTGGGATCATGTCCCAACTCTATGATCAAGTCTTCCAAAGTCTTTATTCTGGTGTCTTTGGCCTGAGATGAGGCCTTTTCCAATTGAAGTTGTGCAGATGTGTTACTCAGTGAGTTCTACAGTTGATGAGCTGTGATTGCTTTGTTGGTCAATGTAGAGTAAACCATTTCACCTGTTTGTTTATGCAGCTCTATTTGGTCAATAGGATGAATATCCTTTTCCAAAACTTTAAAATCAGTTTTCAAATAGTTAGCCATCGATCTTGGTTGTTGCACAGTTGGTTTAAGAAAGCTCATCTGCATTTTGCCTTCTTTTATATCAAAGGCTCACATCAGCCTTGTCTCGTTGGTTGGAGCCATTCTGAGATAATGAGCATAGGTTTGGACCTATTATCACCCCAAGAAACTCTCCTAGGTTGTATATTAGAGATGCTCGGGAACATTACAAACTCAACAAAATGTTGGAAAATGGTGGATGAATGAATAAAATATTCAAGCCAAATAACCACTTCTACTGTGCTTAACCCTAGACATGGGTGAGCACCTTCAGACTACAAGGCTTTAGACCACCATTTACTCACAGTTTTAAGGAAAATGTGATGATGGAGAACACTGATCACACCAGCATATGCACATGACCCTGTGATGGCCAGCTGCAACCAGTTAAAAGGTCTGTAAATCTATTTCCTAATGCACAGACAAGATGACAACTCTCTGGCATTAAAACAACAGAAACCTGCATACAAATTCAATGATACAAGCTAGATTCTAACACCGAGGTGGGATGACAGCCCCTCTAATGCTAAACATCTACAACACATGAATAAATGCATAACAGGCATAGCCTAGAAAAAATAAGAAGAAGTGGAAAGTGAGAAATTAACAGCAAAATAAGCTTGCATTAGCTAAAAATGAAGACCAGATGCTGCAGGTATCATAGTAGTTACAGTCTCCAGAAGTTTAACCTTACATCAAAATAACATTCATCAACCCTATTACATTCTGTTTCTGGTATATATAGAAGTTGATTACAAAAACACTCTGCTGTGTTATACGAGGAAGGATAATAATGGGCCAACAATCATATTAACTCTTTGGAATGGGATTATCACATGATCTACTACTTTAATGGACAAATCAACCTTTCTCTAGTGTTCTGCAGTCCTTCTCTAAGCAGATGGAGTGAGAAAAGGATGAAATTACATGCCTGATAAATGCTTGTCACTGCTCAAGGTCGTCCTTTTTCCTTCTCAACCATGCTATTCCTTGAATGCGGTGGTTGCAGATTGAATGTGCCGGGTACAGATAATTGATCGTTGCTGTCCTTCGCGAGCTCAAGATAGTCAAAGGAGCTAAGATTTCATGGTGGAAGTATGAGCAAGTCGAGAATAAAGCTCAGCTGTTGGATTGCGTGGATCAATGGCAAGGATCTATCAAAGGAAAAAATCGGGAGGAAACGGGCGAGGACTAATTTAAGGCCGTCAGATCAGGCAGCAGCGGATCCAACGATCATTGCGCATGAAAGGTGCACGGACGATAACGACCGGGGGACAGGCGGTTTCGAGACGGGCGGTATTCCCTGCATCGCCTATGGAGCAATGGCGGTTTTCGTATATGGGGGCATGATGTAGTAATATTGAGACGCGTGGCGAAAAAAAACCACCGCCCTCGCGAGTTAACGCGGGCGCAAGTCGCGCGATTGGGGCTTGAGACTGTCGTTCGATCGTGCGACGGACGATCAGATGACGAGAAAAGTGTGTGGGGTTTAATGTGCGGGAAAACGAAAATTGACCGTTGGATCATCACGATCAACAGCTACGGTTAAATGATGAGGAATAAATGGATAAGGCGCACAGTTATGCAATTTAAACTTCGCGCCCAAGAGTTAAAAAACATGGGTTTACACTAAAATTTGAAGGAAAACAGGGCTAGCGGAAGGTTAAGGGAAGGTAAGGAGAAGCAAGGAGAAGAAGGTAAACCGACAACTACGAGCTACCTCTTAGCATAAAACAACACGACCAAGCTGTCAATGACCCTCAAATGTCAAAATTTGTAGCAGAGCTAACAGGACCTTTAGTTTTTCATTCCTTGCTTTGATTTCTTTATACTTTTCTTTGATATGATGGCTCTGACTAGAAGGAGCCCTGAAGGAAGATACCTTTGTGCTCTATTGCCTTTCTAATACCTGGAACTGTGAGGTAGACGATGTGCCTTCTAAAGGGGTAGTATGCACACTATCAGTTCTTTATGCTACTGTGTTGCCCGCTATTTCCTCGGTATATTCCTGTTAAAAAAATGGGTTTAACCTTCGCCTCTTAGCATAGGTTTGATTAACAAGTATGGTGGAAGGAGTGGCCTCCTCTCTGTCCTTTTTTGGATTTCTTTCCTCATTTAGAGGAGCCTAAAAAATGGGGGTATTGCTCATATTATGTTCTGTTTGATTGAGCTCCTCTGAAATCTCAGGTAGCTTTGAATCTTCTACCTGCTCTGATGATCCTGGTTGGCCTGATGGCCCTGCTTGCTCTGAAGTTTGTCCACTGTGTTCCTGTGACTACCTTTGAGATTGAGTTTCTCCAGGCACCTGTACAAATAAATCTTCATCAAGCCTCCTATCTAAATCCATCAATACATTGTCAACTGCAACCTTTGTACTATCTTGATCTACTAATGTGTTTTCCACCCATTCAGATTGATTGACATACTGTTCAATTTCAGGGATCCTATGGTGGATGTAAGGAGATAACTTATTTTTTGTCTCCTATTGCAAATAACGTTGTGGGGATCACAAGTCCACATGAAACTTTGTTTTAATTTCAACATTTAGAGGATTTCATCTGCCTCCTTTCCTACTTCTCTACTGTTATAAATGAATCGTCCAAGATGATATTTGATTCTTAGTTGGGCCTTCTTCTTGTTTTTAACAAAATGAATCTCACCAGAATTGATCATTTTCCTGTAGTACTCTAAAGCAAATAATCTCATGGGGAGATACCTTGGCATTTTGTAAGGTGGCAACTCTCATCCATATATTCTAATTTTTGTATGGTTTTGGTACAAGTACCAATTCCCTACTTTGTATTGCTTTGACGATTGCAAGACCCTCTCGATGTCTGCACTGATTTTAGGTGGAGGGCTTCCTAGCAGCATGGTAGCCACTGGGTCCACAAATAGGTCAATGAAATTTGTATATGGGTAAGGAGAATTATATTTGTGGAACAGAGGGGTCCAGAAGATGACAGATCTAAGATTCCCTTTGGTATCAAGTTTTTGGAAAGGGGAGAAACAAATGGTATAGGACTGATGAATATTTGAACACTCTTTCATTCTCCAACCTCAAAAATTGATCATGCATCTTATCTGAGATGAATTTTGCATAATCAAATTTGACTACAAGAGGCTGGCCAAGGGTAAAAATAGAAATGTAGGAAAAAATGATATCATCTATATATTCACTAGTGGTAGAACCTAAAATGCACGATATCATTGATGTGATGTCTTTGCCAAGATCAGAAAAGAAGCAGGACATGTAAGGAGGGGGGTCCTTTGGCATGTGTTTTTCTTCAGAAATGAAAGTCTGGAGGATTTGAGTACTTTTGGAACTAGATAGCTTGGAGAATATGTCAAGCAAGTCAACAATGGTAAGGGTGGTGAGGCTTTCACCAGGTTGTAACTGTAAAATCTCATTTATGGATTCTGCAGTGATAGTGAATAGGACTTTCTGATTTGGGAACATTACAACCCTCATGATAGGGTCATAATTTGCATGACAATAGTGAACAATCTCCGAGAAGACATGAACACTGGGGATATGATACTGGGGCAGGTTTGATTCCCAGAGGCCTATATTATCTGCATGGTTCAAGTAGTTATCTTGGTCTCTGCAATGTAATTTCAAAGGGGTTTCTTCAAAGACGAGGTCTTTAATCTGAAAATCCTCGTCAGTCAGGGGAAGATGGTCTAAATCTCTATGGGGAGTAATAATTGGCATGACATTCAAAGAAATTGGGGCTTCCATCTCAGGTTCTTGTGGATTCAAGGACGGGGGGCAAAGAATTTTAGGGAAATATGGAAAAACTGGATTATTTCAGAGTATTTCAGCATTACTAGGTGGGTTAATTAACTCAATTACTTAATTTTTAAAGCAATTTAGCTCAAGTCTGAAACGAACACAGGGTTTCTAAGTCGAAAATAGGATAAATACTTGGTTTTAGTTGTTTGAATGGTAAAATGGTGGCTATGCACTGTTTGCAGGAAGCGCACAGGTTTGCACAGTGGTCTGGAGTTCAGGGACTGTGGAAGGTTGACGTTTGGTAGCAGGTTGACAACTCGAAAATACTCTGTGTTTGCATGGAGAAGAAAAGGTCCTTTTCTTGGTAAAAATTGAAAATAATGAGTATTTTTGGTTTATTTGCAAAGTCAATGATTTTGGCAGGTATAATGGAAAACAACAGCTGGCGCTAATTGATGGAGGCGATGTTTTGTTGTGTAGTGGAGGTGGCAAGCAGAGGCAATAAGCGGACTCTATCGCACCAATTTTTAGGACTTGGCGGTATTGGTAGAGGTCCACCTGATGCCGTTCATCGGGCGACGCGTAGCAGTGGGGTGAACAATAAAACCGCTCACATCGAGCAGGTAAAAGTTGACATTAGAGGGCGCCCGATATGAGCGACATTCGTTAGATCTGAAGGGGTCAGATCGTACGATGATCAGGAGTGTGATTTTATTGGGGAGTTAATGGAGGGGCCCGTCAGGATTTTAATTGTGGGTTAGGGTGGCTTAATGACGTATGGGGCAATGTGATTGGAGGAAGGTTATTAATTAATCACTGTTTGATCAATTAATCCATTTTTGTAAAGCGGGAGTGTTATGGCACTTAATTAGTGGCAGATCGACTAATTAATCTATCTAATTTATTTATTTAATATGCTTTATTTTTCAAACCATTGGGGCGGGATATTTAGCAGATGGGATTTTAATTAAATATACGGGAAAGGGGTGTATTTTCAGGAATTAAATATAATAAAAATTAAAGTTAATATGAAATGGAAATGAGAACAAATTGCGCTAAGTATAATGTCTTGACACATTGGTTCGTGCATTTAAATTTACACATTATAACTTAGGATTAACATTTTTTTATGGGTTTTTATGTAAACAAAGGGGGTTTTCGGTAAGGTTTATTACTTTCCCTAGGTGAATGGTAATTTCACCTTAGGAAAAGGGATTTTTAGGTGAGATGAATGTTTATGGAGGGAGTGAATGTTTGTAAGGGGGTTGAAGTACTTAACCCTTATAAGTTATTGGGCCGAGGGTCCGGTCCCTCCAGAAGTCAGAGAAATGCTTTGAGCCCCTTTAACTTAAGGTTTTAGGTACTTTGATTTTTGTTTGTGGGAAATTAGTGAAAAGGTGAAATGAATGGGGGAATTTTGATCACTTGACTTTGTAATTGTTTCATTGTCATCCATACTTTAAACAATTTGATGATGAAAGTAAATGATATGATTTCAACTAATCATTCATCATAATTCTGCAACCATCCAACTACTTACCCATCTACTCATCCTACCATTTTTTCTACTCTTTATTAGGGTGTACTTAAACTAGCAAACCCTTATCAAACTTTTCTTTTCTTTTACAATAGAAATCTATCTTAGTCTATCCTTATTACATCAAAGGGCTCAGATTAAACTATTGAGCTCCTTTTATTTTCTTTACCTATCTACTTATCTGCCAATATTAAACAGTTTGGTTAGATTTTATTCTCTATCCCTAAGCATGAAATTCAAAACATGGAATAACCAATATTAAACTGTTTGGTTACCATGGATTGTGGCATAAGTAACAAGTTGCACACAATCATTATTATACAAAAAGTAAAATAGTAGTGGCATTTGGACTTGCACACTTTCATGGTCTTTTCTTTTCTTGGAGTTCATATTTTTTTTTTAATCTTTTTTGACCTTTTTATTCTTTTTGTCCTTTGATTTTTTCTTTTAGGACATACCCTCTTTACATTTTTTAATTTTTTGATTTTTTGAATATGAAAAACATTTGCAGCAAGCAAAGGTATGTACATATTACAGTTTTGACCTCATACATTCATACATTATGACAGCTATTGGTATAGGAACATAACAATGTGATTATTTATTTATTTATTTTTTATGTAACTTATATGTATTAGTACATGAAAGTCAAACACTTAGTTTAAAGCCAATTTGTTAAGTAAATTTTATTTCTTGGCTAAACATTTCACCATTTGAAACAAGGAGAAAATCCCTTCTTTTTAATGGCTGATTTTTTAATAACAAACTTTATAATAACCAAATTTGGTTCACAATAAGATATCTGAAATCTTGTTATATAAATATATCTGTTATTATAAATAATTAATATATAAAAGTATGAGCAGAAATGATATGATATGATTATAAAGATTAGACGAGAGTATCCTTTCATTGACAATCATGTCCTTTGAGATATCATTTCACTTTTATTAGTTATACTTATTAACAATTATAATTTATTTCTATTTATTACATCGAATTTCTCTTCAAAAAAATGTTTTGTACTCAAACCATATTTATGAAAAGGCTTCCATGGCTTGTAATTTCTTCTATTCTTGACTTTGTCATAGTTGGTAACACAAGGTGATATGAACGTTTAAGTATTCAACAAAATTGTCGAATAGAAAGAGAATGATGCATGAGCATGCTTCAAGGTTTATAAGACCTGAGAGTCTTATCACACATTTATTAAAGGGAGTGGGTTCACTTAATTATTTATTTATTTTCCCAAGTTTATTTTGAGTTTTGAAGAGATTGGAATGTAATTGGATTAATGGAGAATATGTCGTGAATGTAAAGATCTTAAAGACAGTTGAGTAATCCTAGGAAGAGTGAGGATTTGAGGGATTTAAATGATTAATTTGGGTTTCTGTTTGAGAAAAGATTGGAGCTGGAGAGATACTTTGGGAGAGAGTGAGAGATTGTTGAATCTGAACTAAATTGGTTCATGAATCCGTTTTGTATAAATTGTGGTCTTTTGAATAATTTGAGAGGTTATCCAGAGGTTAGCTAGAGGCTATCTATGGGTTAGAGAGCTAGAGGATAGTAAGAGCAAGTGTGAGGAGTTAGGAAGAGTAGTAGATGGATTTTATAGAAAAAAACTGAAACAGATGAATGTGATTGTTTTCCTTGTAAATATTTTATAAAAATACCAAAACAATTTGGATTTGTATATATCTTGTGTGGGAATTTGTGTCTGTATGTGTCTTAATAGCCTTATGGTGCATTGACTGTGAATCCGAGAAATACTATGGAATTTTTGTGTTGAATAGCATGAATGACTGACAGAAATTCCTTTACGGGATTAGTATTTAATTGTCTACGAAAACCTATGTATAGGCATGTAGAGATCGGAATTTCCCTTTTGAATGGATGGAGGGATTACCTGGAAGCGAGCGCAATTGGTTTTTCTCAACTTCCTAAAGGATTGTAAAGAGACAGTGAAGGGCGAAAGAACAGTGGATATTAAGTCACATTGTTGAAAATGGAGGATGGATGGCTCATATTAAACCGTAGATCGCATGTTAAATCAGTCAACACTTCACAAGTCAGCAGTCGACAACATTTATGGTAAGTGGTATCTCGCGTGGGTAAGAAAGTGGTAACCTGTATTTGTAAATTTCACGCGATTAGCCTAAGTGAGTGACATGTAGCACACGATGGAAAAGGAAAACCACCTTTCTCATGTGCTCTCAACCAAATATTGATTGTGCTAGAATATGCATGAGATTGTGCAATAGCCGTTCGATTGGATGGGTCACATCGACAGTGGAGATTGTCTGGGCTACTTGGTGAGTGGACGATGCGATAGTCGTTGGATTAGCACTGAATCAACAATGGAGATCGTGGCGTTGGAAAAAAAGGGGGACACGTGTTCGCTTAGCGCTTAATTTATGGTATAAAGTTCTATTATGGGTATTCACGCCGAGAGGTCCCATAAGCCACATAGAAAAGGTTTGTGGAATATTTCGTTTAATAAAATTAATATAGAGGAAAAGTCTCCGCTTATAGAATTGATTGATGAGAATTGGGAGTAAGGTTGAAGAGGGTTTGTTTTTAACCCATAGTAATATATTAATGATTAATCACCTAGAATCAGAGCATTAACCTAGGTTATACAATGGGGCTTAGTGTTAACCGTACATGATTTTTGGGTTAAAGTTATAGCTTTGCATAATTTTGGTATCAGAGCAAAGACTAATGCTCTCTAGAGAATGGTTGAAAGATTGAATTTTATTCTCAAAATGTGTAGAATTTCATTGGTAATAGATTCAGATATAGAGGGATATGATCTGAAAGGAATTGGTGTTGGGAAATTAGAACACAAGATTTTATGCAGAGAAGAATTCTGAAATGTTATAGGCAATGAAGACTTCAGTCGGTTCAATCAAGATAGACTGTGGAAAAGGGATTTGAGGAAGGTAGGATCAGGAAGGATATTGTAGGTTTTAAAACTTCAATGATGTATGTAGGTGAATGCAAATAGAAGGTAATGAAGTTGTAGCCAGGTAGCTATGACAAAGGAGAAAGTGAAGGAATTGCAGCAGAGATACTGTAAGGAAATAAAGTAAATATGGATGTACTCATCAAGAACAAAAATTCAGTTGAAAGAAGAACTGAAGTGCAGGCAGTGAAAAGTAAAGAAACATGTGTATTGCCAAGCCAATGAAAGGTTAAAGAGATATATCATCAGGTATGAGTTGTATTTTGATGTTGGTTCATTTGAATTGTTTTTATAGTGAAAGAGAATGATAGCAGCAACACATAGTAGCAGACTGTGTAAAGAAAGAGAGGAGTTGTGTTAGTGGCAATGAACCTAAATATTCTAGTTAAAGGTTAGACATGGAGGACAGTTAGATTGTTCTCAAGAGAAGGTGAGTTGAGGGTATAAGCCTAAAGAGAGCCGAAGAGAGTGCTCAAGAGGTTCCAGAGATAGAGAACCAGTGCTTGCCAAAAGACCAAGTCTAGAGAGGGGATTGGTGAGGTAAGTGACAACAAGGAGGACTTGTTGTTGCAGAGGCTTAGTGCAGCTCATAGTGAGTGAGGAGCTCATAGAGATAATGAGGAAATGACTATTGATAGTCATAGTAGGGGTTTAGAGAGAAGCCACAATAGAAGAAAGAAAGATGCCAAGGAAAATGGCAAAGGAGAGGAGATGAGTCAAGAGATATTTGACAGAGACATTGCAGAATTGAAAGCAAGTGTGGATGCCATAATAATGCTACTAGAAAAATGTGAAAAGGACCAAAGTTATGGTTGGACTATGAAAAGAAAGAAGATAAAGTGGAAGTTGTTGCAGAAACAAATAAAGAGGAGAATGTATATCAAATTAAGAGAAGAACTCAGAGCAACTGAGTTAGAGATGGAAGATGACTATTATAGACCTGAGCAAGAAGATTACCTTGTTGAGGAAAGAATTATGAATGATTTTCTAAATTATTGGACAAGTTCAGATCAGCAGAGAGATGTGATGATTGAAACATCAAAGAAAGAGGAGCCTAGTATTTTTGAAACTGATGATTTGTGTATGTATGCAAGTGATTAACAACCTTTAAAAGATATGTTTATGCAGGTTGGTGAAGAAATGAAATTGTTAGAAGAGATGGATGTAATAGAATGATTCTTGGTTGAAAACGTATTCAAAGACACTAAATATGGAAAAATGTTGAAGACTACTAAGGAGACTGAGGATGATGAATCTAGTAAGACTTGGCAAAAATATAGCAGATGACATGAAGGCAAAAGGAAGTGCAGATTGCAAAGGGGAAGTAGAAGAGAGGTATGAAGATAACCTTATGACAAGAGCATGCAAGAGTGTATGTGCAGTACAAACACTTGATGTAATGGAATTATCTCTTCAATTTTTATTAAAAAATTATGAACCTATATTGATAGTTAATGGAGAAAAAATTGTCTTGGAAGGATATAATGAAGCATCAATGGAAAGGACTCCTATTAAAGATTTCACTATGGAAGATGACAAAACATAAATTCATAAGGAGAATTCAGTCCAAGGAGGTACAGTTAATCCATTAAAGGCCGCGAAGAAGAAAGGAAAGGAGGATAGCCAAGAACTTAAGAATAGGTTGGCAGAAGCTGGTGCATAATAGAAATTTGAAGACAATGTTATTTGTACAAATTCCAAAAAGAGTAAAGGTGAATGAAATCAAAAAACTGAAAATAGACAGGCAATCTCATAGGATAAAGGCAAGGATGCTTTCATGAACTATGCATATGCAGTGAGCAACAAAGGAGTTCAGTGGAATGTGATATTCATGGTGTTGACAGTAATTTTTACTGTTGTAAAAGGGACTCTACAGTGGAAAGAAAAATCTATTGTATATGGTGATTTTGACTCTTGTATAGGAATAAATAGAACTTTAGGTTCTAAAATCAGAGATTGGCAGATTTTGTTTGAAAAGAAAAAGGAATGGGAAAGGCAATTTAGTGGCTTACAGATTTATAAGGAGAAAAACGAAGAATGAAAAGGAGTGTGAAAGGAAGGAAGGCCAAAGAGAACAGCAGAGAACAAAATTCAAAAATTAGACAACATTAAGAACAAAGTGAAGACAAAGAAGGCTTTTTCAAGACAAGACAACATGACAAGTTTGGCATGTCATATGCATATCAAGAAGATGACAAATCAGAGAAATTATGGAGCAGAATTAATGGAACATGTAATGTATTTTCTCATTTGTTGAATGTGGTTTTCAGGATGAAGGACAAACTACTCTTGGAGATATGGTTGCACAAGTAAACATAAAGGAGTATGTAAGTTCCAAAATTGCAGAAAGAGAGTTTCCCTTATGGAAATAAGAAGATGAGAGTAAGCAACTAGTTGACTCAGAAGTTTTGGATGGAGGAAGGAGAGTTGGCATAGCTCTTAAACAAGTCATTGCAGAAGAGAAAGAAAATTACAGAGGATGTGAAAGTGCACTCCACAAACAGATTTTGCTTTTAATCCAAAGAAGATTTGAATACAGAGAGTTTATTTTGAATTTGCAATTGGAAAATTGGGTGAACAATTCAGTTAAATTTAATATGAATACAGAGACAATTGAACAAGGTTCAATAACTAAAAATTTTGCAGCTGGTGGATAGTATGTGGTTGAAAGGTTATATGTTCTTGTATCAAACAAGAACCAATCTTCTTTGAGATTGAGAGGATTCTACTCAAGATATTGGATAGGTGGATGATGAAAACTACAAAGGTGATGAGCATGAGGAATTGTCAAAGTCAGCAAGTCAAGGAAAGATGGAAGGATATACAGGACAACATAAAGAAAATGGTTTATAGACAGAAGAGGATGCTGGTGATTGGGTCAGAAATCAGAATGAACAGTCAGGTACAAGACAGTGGAAAGTACATAAAGTTGGAGCTCAATTCTATTGAGATGATGACAAGACAACAACAGACAAAGGAACAGAAATTTATGTTGTTTCAGGAGTTGTTTGTGCAGGATATCAACACCAAAACACTATGAAAAGGAGATTCTTATGGCAAAAACATAAAGAAAATGGTTTATAGATAGAAGAGGATGCTGGTGATTGGGTCGGAAATTAGAATGAACAGTCAGGTACAAGACAATGGAAAGTACATAAAGTTGGAGCTCAATTCTATTGAGATGATGACAAGACAGCAACAAACAAAGAAACAAAAATTTATGTTGTCTCAGGAGTTATTTATGTATGATATCAGCACTAAAACACTATGCAAAGGAGATGCTTAGGACATCCACAACACAGAGTTTGGCATCGAGGAGAAAGAGAGAAGGCAGTAAATGCACCTGCAATTGGAAAAGGTCAGACAACTAATTGGAAGATGAAATTTGATGAAGTTTACTACAGAGGAAGTGGGAAGACTCATGAACAAGAGTCCATGAATTATTTCAACCTCGAGAGTTTGATGCAAGAGCATTCTTCAAGGTTTATAAGACCTAAGAGTCTTATCACACATTTACTAAAGGGACTAGGTTCCCTTATTTATTTATTTATTTTCCCAAGTTTATTTTGAGTTTTGAAGAGTTTGGAATGTAATTTGATTAATGGACAATATGTCGTGAATGTAGAGATCCTAGAGACAATTGAGTAATCCTAGGAAGAGTGAGGATTTGAGGGATTTAGATGATTAATTTGTGTTTCTGTTTGAGAAAAAAGTGGAGCTGGAGAGATACTTTTGGAGAGAGTGAGAGATTGTTGGATTTGAACTAAATTGGTTCGTGAATATATTTTGTATAAATTGTGATCTTTTGAATAATTCGAGAGGTTAGCCAGAGGTTAGCTAGAGGCTGGCTAGGGATTAGAGAGCTAGAGGATAGTAGAAGAAAGAGTAAGGAGTTAGGAAGAGCAGTAGATGGATTTTATGGAAAAGTACTGACAATTTGCACCACCAATATTGTATGTTTGCATATGTATTTACGTGTTTAAAGCATAATTCGGTACTGGTATGAAATTAATCACTAGCTTGCATCTTTATATTTCACATCATTTAAAAAAAATGATAAGCATGCCTTGGATTTGATGCCACTTTTGAGTCATTGTCCCATTGCACATGGCATAGTCCTTATGTGTTCAACAACTTTAATAGTTTGTATTTTATTATGGAATACAAGTTTCCAGTATAAAGATCAACGAAAAGCCAATAAATTCACATTAACGATACTTCATGTCATTGTGTATTGTGATTCATGCCACCTATCTTTTTATCGTTTTCCTTGGTGTATCATTCCATCCCATATAAACAAAGCTCTCTAAGAAATTTATTTTCCATGCTTTCCTTAGTAAAATTATCTTTTTATCATTTTCCTTGGTGTATCATTCCATCCCATATAAACAAAGCTCTCTAAGAAACTTATTTTCCATGCTTTCCTTAGTAAAATTATCCGCGTTGGTGCGTATTTGCTGACTTGAGAGGAATAGACATCCTTCGTCAAGGCATAATGGCCATGAAAAGCAAATATACTTTAAGCTGGTTTTTAAAATCGATTTGTGATCTCACCATGAGAGTGGATATCAATTAAATTAAAATATTAATAAATTATTTAATTATATTTTATTTTCATTTTGAAAATACAATTTTTCATTATTTTGTATATATTAATTAACTTAACCTTATTTATTTATTAAAATATTTTGCATATTATTTAAATTTTAAATTTTAAAATTAAACATTCCTTAATTTTATGATATTTATTCACAACAAATGTAAAAAAAATTAAAAACGTAATTTTCTTTTACCTAGGTTGCATATATCGTTATTTTAGAATTTGGAATGTAGTGAAATGGTTTTTCTAATTAGTTAATATTGTTTTACTTAATAATATAGAAAAATATAAAATCTAGTGGTAGGTGTGGTTTGTTTCTAAATTTGATGAATAATATGAATTAATTTATTTTGGATTTTTAGTGAAATTTTTTATTAATTAGAAGGCGTAATTCTGTAGAAACAATATTATTACACAGAAATACCTAATTGGTGATTTAAATAAAAAGTTCATTTTAAACTCCAAATCACTCTATATTCAAAATTGTAGAAGTAAGAATCTTAAATTTCAACACTGTAATCTGCAAAAATACATCTAAAATAACATACAAAAAAATTGTATACATTGAAAAAACATTTAATTTACTAATTTCAAAATTCAATAATCAAACTAAACAAGATGTTATATACATTAAAAAAAAATTTTAATTTATTAATTTCAAAATTCAATAATCTAACTAAACTACAAAAAAAAAACGCTAACTATACAGCGTTGATATTTGTACGTACATTTATAAACATATGAAAATAAGAATATCACACTATTTTCCCATTAACTATATATATCACATGAGGAATTTCGGCCCTTAATACATCGTATGAATTCATTTGTTTGTTTGGAGGAAGATATGGGGTGGTCAAACGCTCTGTTGAGCCTGGGAGAGCCGGAGCACGTCGGGACGCGGATGCCATGGGCACATCCAACCAGCTTTTGACATCCTCTGTGCGCTCACCAATCACTATCTGCCATGCCTAGAACCTACAAAGGCCGGGGTCTACTTCTCAGGATATTGTATGGCCACCTTCTCCTTCGTTTCGACACGTTCATGGATGCTCTGTCATGCAGAGAGCTCACTTCTTTTTCCATCTTCCTCAGCTAACTCTTTTTAAATAGTCCAAAGCGGATCATCTACCATTTTTCTTTCCTTCTGGGCTGCTCCGGCTCGAAGGTGGAGAAGCCTTTCTTAGGTTTTTCTTTCTCCCTCATTCCGTTTTATCGCTGGTTATAAGTTGGTTTTGTATGCCTCCTTCGCTCCTTCAGTCATGGCTACGCGGTCGTCTGACGTGCCTCCGGTTCTCCTTTCCGGGTCAGTATTTCTTACTTAGTTTCGTTTCTCTGTTTCTGTTATCTGGGACTATCTAGTTATGAATATAATTTACACACTGATAGCTACAGAGATTTGAAATGTTGTTTAATATAGCTGTCTAAATGTGTTTATGGTAACTTATCCTTAAGAGATGCTGAAAGCTATCATAAATTGGATAAAGGCGTCCATTTTTATATACAGTCCCTGCACAGATATTAGATTTCGCATAGGGAGGTGGTGGTTTATTATTCATGTATATTGCTGCTGTATCATTTGTCAAAATGAGCCTTCAGAATAGGTATCAAGCATATGCATGATCGAATCCTGATTGTCGCTCTGCTCTCTGGGAAGGGAGTTGGGGGTTTTCGTCGGATTTCTCTGTCGGCTTTCCTACATGCCTCTCTTTTCAAATTAGTTTTCCGGCGACTGTACAGTCCATAAATTACAATTGATGCTAAATACAGTCTCCTTAATCTTTTCTGCTTAGAAGTTTCTCGATCCTTGTTTAATTTGACATTCCGACGGTGGCTTTATGCCATCTTCATTTATTCTAGCTGATCCTAGAATAGTTTCTTTATTGGGTCTTATGTACTTTTTTGCTGATACTCTTAAAGTCCATATCTAGCCTCTCTGACAATATCCATCGGGAACCTACATGGTGTACTTTTCTTCTATCTGGGTGTCTTGTCATCCAGGTTCTTATTGCAGAACGTTCTTATTGCCCATCTTATCAACTCCCGTATCGTCCTTCTCTCCTTGAAATATCTGAGCTCCCCATATGTCGACCGATAGTGACTCACCTGCCACGGTAGCTCTTTTCAGAGCTGCCATTGAGTCAGAAAAGGCACGTGAACATGCCACCCTGGATCCGAATTGGCACGCTTCGGTGGAAGAGATGATTCATACATCATGTCAGGCTGGGTCCCTCCAAAATGGCTCGATGCAGGCAGCGGACAAAAAAGAGTCCCCCTCCCCCATATTCAATACTGATCTTCGTAAGGAGGCCCGAGCAAAGAAATCTTGGAACCCAGTTAAAATTACACCTCCTCCAAAGGTGGTATCTGTCTCAGGCGCGACTCTGTCCGAACGGATTGATAGTCTTCAAAGGCTAGAACTTATCGGAAAGTGGCATTTTCCAGAGATGACAGAAGAGGAAATGAGAACGTGGCTATCATCAAAGTGGATCCCTCTGATTGGATACACTCCAGTCATCTCCCGTATGATGAAAGATTGGTTCTCTTTTCATTTCTTGAAACCAACAGATCTTGAAACGATTCTTAATAAACCCTGGGTGTATGGTAGGAGCTTTTTATCATTATCCCGTTGGTACATGGGTTTCGACCCCCTAAAAAACACTCCATCCAATTCTATGATCTGGGTCAAGTTACCCAACCTTCCGCTGGAGTTATGGTCTGTCGAAACCCTCATGGATATCGGCAATTCTGTTGGCGAATCCATTTATGTTGATCCTTGGGTCAGGGGGAGAAAGATAAAAGGATAGCTTGGATACTGATTGAAAAGCCCTTCAAAGGTGGTTATCCGGAGCACATTGAGATTTCATGGGATGGAACCACTATTTGCCAAAGACTCGATTTCTGGGGCATCCCTTTCCATTGCTCTCTCTGTCATCGAACTGGCCATCTCATTAATAATTGCAGGATGCGCTTTAATAGGAAAACAAAACGCCGTCCTATCTTCAGGGGAAGAACCTCTGGTGCAGAATCTTTGTCGGAAGACACAGGTATTAATCACAAGCAGTCTAATTATCAGGAAAAGGCCTCCTGCCATTCTCAGTTCTTTTCTTATGATCAAACGGTCGAGCCACACTCCCCGGTCATAGACTGTCCTCCCATTCCTCAGCCAATTGAAGATATCCCGGTGCCCTCCCCATCCCCCATGAAGAAAGGCGACTTTGTGGTTGGAACTCATCCCATTTTGTTAAGTTCAACGACGCCCTCATTGGTCACTCCTCCTGTGGGTCATTCCAGAGGAAAGGATCCCATGCCTTCTCCTACCCCTTTCAACTCACCGATTGAGTCTCCGGTGAATAAATCTGACAGTGATATTGAAACCCTTCTTCAGAAGAATCCCTCTGTCCTTGAACCTTTAACCATACATAAACCCTCCTTTCCCTCCATTAGCCCAAATTCTGCAAAGAACATCACAGTCCACAAAAAACACAGAGGAGGTTCTCGACATTTTAGGGGCAGAACAATCGTATCTGATTATGGTATTATGAATCTTTCCTTGGTTGAAGTTCCAGTCACTGACTCCTCTGCATCCCAGCCTCTTAGAGCATATATGGCTGGTCAGCCTTCAACATGACCTTCTTAATCTCTATGAATATCTGGGGATTGGGCGCATCCCCAAAATTCTTGGTGCTCAAAGAGATTTTCCAATCAGCACAGCCTCACATCATCTTTATACAGGAAACGATGCATTCCAGTAAGGCCGCTATTGCCTTCTTCAGAAGAATGCTCCCGACATGGTATATGGTTGCATCAGATGCTGATGGTTTGTCGGGGGGTTTGGCAGTCTTATGGGATCCGTCATGGGTAAAAGCGAAAGCCTATAAATGTTGCGTGGGAATTCTTATTTCTGCTCTGGTCAGAGGTCGGCCTAGGATTTTACATATGTTGAACATCTACGCGCCATACAAGAACAAATCATCTTTTTGGGATTTATTGTTTGCTTCGAAAATTCTTGACATTGAATCTTTGCTGATAGCTGAGGATTTTAATGTCACTCTTAACTCTAATGAATGCTGGGGCCATTGCAGGAATCATGACTCTATTGCAGATTGGCTACGCTTGGAGTTTTTAAATAGAAATCTGGTCGATGTTATTCCCCAAAAGATGTCTCCAACCTGGGACAATAACAGGACTGGCATGGCTTATATCGCAAAACGACTCGACCGATTTCTCATTAATGCCAGTGTCATTGAGGAATGGGGAATGCCAGACGCAAGCACCGGAAGTGCCTACACTTCTGATCATCGCCCCATCTATCTTACCTGGAGGCAAACAGAGTCTAGATTGGGCTACTCCTTCAAATTCAACAGAATCCATCTGTTTGACCAATCTTTCAACGATCTCATAACAAAAAAATGGGATGAACTAAAACATTCGGAGAGCGCTCCTTTCACGACTTTTCGTGAAAAAATTCAATCCTTGAGGGAGGTGGCAAAGGATTGGATTATCAAAAAAAGAAAGCAAGACAAACAGGAGCTCGAGAACATAAAAAAGGAGCAAAGTCTCCTATCAGCTACAGTTCAATTTGACTGTATGTCCTTTGATCAAAAAAATCATCTCAGATCCCTGGAGAAAAAGAAACAGTCGCTGCTGCAAAAGGAAGAATTTGCATGGAGACTTAAAATCAGGGCGATTTGGCTTAAGGAGGGTGATCGAAATTCAAAATTCTTCCATAACTTTGCAAATGCCAGAAGGCGTTCAAATTCGATATGGAAGATTCAAGATGGACAAGGGGGTTTCCTATACACTCAACATGACATCTCGTCGGAGGCCACAAGGTTTTTTCAGGAGCAATACAAGCGGCGGGCTATTCAGATTGACGAGGTCTTTCGCATGATTGAGCATGTTCCTGTTATGTTCGATGAAGCAGCAAACTTGGAATTCTTTAAGCCCATCTCGAAAGCGGAATTACAGGATGCCATCAAGAAATTTCAAAAGGACAAAAGTCCTGGGCCGGATGGATGGCCCATTGAATTTTTCCATCACTTCTATGATTTATTCAAAGATGATTTGCTTGGGATGGTTGATGCTTCTCGCATGTCGGGGAATGTACATAGTGCTCTTACAGCTACTTTTATAGCGCTCATTCCCAAAAAGGACCTGCCTGAATCTTTTGCGGATTTCAGGCCAATTGCCTTGTGCAATATTCTATTCAAAATCATTTCTAAAGTCATTGCTGAGAGATTAAAATCGGTCCTTAACTCTTTCATCTCCAGGGACCAACATGCGTTTCTTAAGGACAGGAACATTATTGATGCCGTTGCATCCACTCAGGAATGTCTATTCTCAGTCTCAACAAAGAACACAGATGCAGCCATTCTAAAAATAGATCTGGAAAAGGCATACGACTGTGTGGATTGGGGGTTCCTTCGTATCCTCCTCGCAAAAATCGGTTTGAGAACTCAGGGTATAAATTGGGTGATGGCATGTGTTGAGAATGTTAAATTCTCTGTTATCATTAACGGACTTCCCTCAGCTTTCTTTCAGGCGGAGAGAGGACTTCGCCAGGGCTGTCCGCTCTCCCCTCTTCTCTTTATCTTGGTTATGAATGCTCTCAGTACCCAGATAAACAAAGCTGTTGCAGACAACCGATGTGCCCCCATCAAGATTTGTAAGAATGTTTCTTTGTCTCATAACTTGTTCGTTGATGATATTCTTATATTTGCTATGCTCTGCAAATCGAGCTGGATATGCCTCTATGAAATATTTCAAATGTTTCAATCGGCATCGGGCCTGATAATTAACAAAGCCAAATCTATGTTATTTCATAATGATACAAATGAGGAATTAGCTCTCTGGATTGCGTCTCTATTTGGTATCAATCTCGCTCTAATCAAAGACGGGTTTAAGTATTTGGGCTTCTTTCTCAAGCCAAAGGGGAACCGTTCTCTGGATTGGACTTGGCTGATTGATCGTTTTTACAGAAAAATCTCAAGGTGGGAGATGCGGTTTTTATCTTTAGGCGGCAGGTTTATTCTTGTTCAGTCTGTCCTATCGCAGCTTGCTGTGTATTGGGCTCACCTTTTTTTTCTTCCCTCTTCCATAATCAACAAAATGGTCTCTTTATCTGCAAACTTTCTATGGGGCAGCAGATCCCATCCTTCCAAGATTCACTTAGTCAAGATGGATTCAATTTCTAGATCAAAGAGATCTGGTGGTTGGGGTCTGCCTCACATGAGATCATTCGGTAAGGCCCTCCTTTGTCATTCTCTTAAACATGGCATCTTCGGCGTGGGCAAATGGAGCTCCATCATTAATCAGAAATACCTGAAAGGTAAGCCTCTGGTATACTGGTATCGGATGAAATCATTGGGCTCATCAGGGGGATCTGCTATTTGGCTCGGCTTCAGAAAGATACAGGAGCTCTTTTTTGTCTTCCTTAGATGGCGCATTAATACGGGCTCCAGTATTCTTATTGGTTTGGACCCCACTGTTCATGGTTTGGAAGGATCCCTCTCTCCAGATCTTATCTCCTTCCTGCACTCCCGGGGTCTTTTCACATGGAACAAGCTGATTCATGCATGGTCCTCATCGTCGCCTGTTTGGATGGGCGCTGATGATCTCAATCTGCCTTCCTCTCTGCGTCATCTATGGACATCGACGGTAAAGAGTTTTGAAAACACAGGAATTAAACAGTCTGGGACTAATGATGTCTTGGTATGGTCGAAGTCGCGCTCCTCTCTGCCTGTCTCTGTAAAAGATTTATATGCAGCTGTCTCTTCAACTCTGCAGCCGCTTCCTATGCCTTTTTTTCCTTCAAAGTTCTGGAAATCTCCGTGCCCGCTCAAGGCTATTTTATTTTCCTGGTTGGTATTCTCCAATAGAAACCTCACATGGGAGGTACTGCAAAGAAAAGGGTGGACGGGTCCTGGTAGATGTGTCATGTGCTGTCAAGCGCCTGAATCAAATATCCACATGTTTTTCCAATGTCCGGCATCGGCCAAAATATGGTATGAACTTTCATTATCTCATGGTTTTCCTCATCAAGTTTTCTCCTCTGTACAGGATGCTTTCCAGTGGTGGGGCGATCAGCGTCCAGCTTGGAGATCGATATTTATACTTACCTGCTGGTTTCTCTGGAAGTGGAGAAATGCCCGTATTTTTCAGGAGTCAAATGCTCCAATTGATTCTGTGCTGGTCTCCATATCGGCTCAGACTGCTTCGGATTGATATGTTCTTTTCTCTCTATATGGTTCTGCTTATTCCTATGTGTCTCTCTACACTCTGTTTTATTTTTGGATGGCCATTGTGATTATGGTTATGATGGTTTTGTTTTCTGGTATGGTCTGAGACCTCTTTTCATCAGTATCTGTCTTATTATAGGCGCAGAGGCAGTCCCTCTTTTGTCATCAGGAATGTTTTTTGGCTGGCTTAATACGCCTTTATATGTTTCAGCTCATTATATTTCCTTAATATAATATACATGTTGATTTTTCTCTCTGAAAAAACTATATATATCACATGTTGTTAACACTTCAAAACATGGCCCACCAGCCACTTCAGGATCAATTAATGAATAAATGTTAATGCATAAGACCGTATGATTATCGATTGAATGTTGGGTCACCGCCGTTAACCACAGGATTTAAGATTATAGGGTTCCATTAAAAACACCAAGACATAGGAAACTCATGAGTAAGCTCTTTGTTGACTTTATTCCTATTCAATACACGTAGAGAAGAATATGAAAACGTAACTTATGCGTGATTCAATAGAATGTAGTCGTTCTCCATGTCATCAGTTGACCAACTTTAGGCCTCACACCGCCACGACAAACGACAGGCCAAGTCACATGCATTTTGTGTTGTAAAGGATGACAAAGCACATCAATGTGAAGGGCGTAATGACATACTCATCCTGTGTATTACGGAATAACAAAAACTCTTATGTAACCTGCCACTATATTATTGCAAATATTAGTATGTTTTCATATTATATTTTGTTAATTATTATTTAAACCACCTTCCAATCGATATCAGAACGATATCAGACTTGAAGACGTCAATACACAATGCATGTGATCGAAGTTATGATTTGTGGATGATTTTGTCTTACTAACGGGTTGCGAACTAATATTCTTTCGAGCCATTTGACCATCCACGTGTTAAAACTACCCTTTCATGAGAACGAATTCACAACATTGTAATTTTAGTCATTTCTTATTTTAATATATATATTTTATTCATTTCTTATTTTATTTAAATACATATTATATTTAAATACATATTAGTGCAATTATATTTATTATATTAATAAATATGGTTGATATACATTTAATGTTTATAATTATAATTATGACTATTAATTAATATTAATAATATTATTAATTGATATTAATATAAATATTATTATTAACATTATTAATTAATTTAATAATTTATTATGAATTAATTATAAATCTAAAGGAGTAATATTAAATCAAAGGTATGTAAATTCTAAAATAAATACTATAAACCCTAAATTAAACATGGTTGACTATATTTTACCATAGTTGATTTTCATATTGAGACAATTTTTATGTTCTTAGAGTTTATGCTTCTATGATTCATGATATATTGTTCAAATCTTCCAGAAAAAACACATTGAGAACAAAGGGTTCACACATTTCGAACCCAAATCTAGGTTCATCACCAGGTTAATAAAAATATTATTAAATATTATAAACCCAAGGGATTAGTACTAAAACCCCAAGGTATTATGAACCCAAGGGAATAATATTAAACATAAGGGATTGATATTATAAACCTAGTATATAAAAACTCGAAGATAAATATTATAAACTATAAAATAAACATGGTTTACCAATGTTGATAGTCATATTGAGACAATCCTTGTCATAACACGATGTTGGACAATGGTTGATCGTGAATGACCATGATTGATTTTCATATAAACAATCTTCATCCCAATGCGATGTTGGAGCATGATTGCCCATTGTTGATTTTCATATTAAGACAATCATTATCGCAATGTGACATAGGACCATGCTTGAGCATGGTTGGCTATGATTGGCTGGATTATAAACCTCAACAAATAATATTATACCTTAGGAATATGAACCCTTAGATTAATACATGTAAGGGATTCATACTATAAACCCAAGGGAATAGTAAACCCAAGGGACTAAAATTATAAACCCAAAGTATATATAACCTAAGATAAATATTATAAACCCTAAAATAAACATGGTTGACCATGGTTATTTTCCATATTGAGACAATCCTTGTCACAATGCGAACATGGTTGACAATCGCTGGCTATGATTGACCATGGTTAACCATTATTAATACTATAAGGGAAAGGGAATAACCCAAGGGATTGGTATTATAAACCCAAGGGAACAACAAACCCAAGGGATTAATACTAAAACCCCAAGGGATTATCAACCCAAGGGAATAATATTAAATCTAAGGGGCTAATATTATAAACCCAAGGTATATAAACCCTGAGATAAAATATAATAAACATTAAAATGGACATGGTTGACCATGGTTGATTCTCATATTGAGACAATCCTTATCACAATGTGATGTTGGACCATGCTTAACCATGGTTTATTTTAATATCAAGACAATCTTTGTCACAATGCGATGTTCAACCATGATTGATATATCAACCCAAGGGAATAATATTAAATCCTAGGAATATGAACACTTATATTAATAAACCCCAGGGATAGATATTATAAATTAAAGTGAATAATAAACGCAAGGGATAAAACTTATAAACCTGAGGCATATAAACCCTAAGATAAATATTATAAACCCTAAAAAACATGGGTGACCATGGTCGATTTCCGTATTAAGACAATCCTTGTCACAATGCAATGTTGGACTATGCTTGACCATGCTTGACCATGGTTGATTTTCATATTGAGACAATCTTTGTTACAATGTGACATAGGACCACAGTTGATTTTTATATTGAGACAATCATTATATTAATAAAAATACTATTAAATATTATAAAACCAAGGGATTAATATTATAAACCTGAGGGAATGATAAACCTAAATTATTATGAACTCAAGGGAATAATATTAAACCTAAGGTATTGATATTATAAACCCAATGTATAAAAACTAGAAGATAAATATTACAAACCATAAACTAAACATGGTTAACCAAGGTTGATTTTCATATTGAGACAATCTTTGTCCCAATGCAACGTTCGAGCATAGTTTTCCATTGGTTATTTTCATAGTGAGACAATGATTGTCATAATGCGATGTAGGACCATGCTTGACCATCATTCACCATGGTTATTTTTCATATTGAGGCAATCATTTTCACAATGCGATGTTGGACCATGGTTGACTATGGATGACCATGGCTGTCACAATGTGATTTTGGACCAAGAGACAATATTTTTCTTAATGTTAGCATGGTTATTAACTACGGTTGACCATGATTTACCATGGTTTATTTTCATATTGAGACAATATTTTTCACAATGTGTTGTTGGTCCATTTCATTCAGGTATACACAAGTCAAAATTCAACAAATAATAAATTTCCCAAATTCATTTAGTCTTTCACATCATCGATTTAATTTCTTTTTAGGTCTACATGGTTTACACTACAACTGGTTCTTCTCATCCATACATCATGTTCCAGTGAGTAAAATCTAAGTAAGATATGGTAATTACACCAACTATTCCTCTCACTTAGGTTTCACCGTGTATTTTTCCTTGCAACCTGTTCCTAAAGATTCAACTTCAACGAGTTTTGCCATGTGTAATATCACCCTCCACGTTTTCCTCTAGAATATGCCACCTATTCATTCTTAAATCGTCACCTAAGAAAATCATTCGAGTTACATTTTGTATTGCATTCCTAAATTAACACATTTGATCATTAACACAAAAGGTTTCTATCTATCATTATGTTGCAGTATTCAACAACCCCCATTTATTTTTATTTAATTATTAATAAATAATGGGGACCCTTCTTCTATTTCAATAAAATTCTTCAAATTTAAAAAAATTTAGGAGATTTTTGGATCTGATATAAAATTTTATAAGCTTGAAGGTTTCCCTGGTTGGAACCCATATATCGGAGCTCAACCCTTAAAATGTTACGATAAACATAGACCCTAATAAGCCCTCTCTGATAGAAGTCAAAGCATTATCGGAAGACTTCAATCAGATCCTTATTATACCATAACTTTCCTTTTGTGAAAGTTATGATAAAGTCCCTCTCTGATATAGCTTTCCCAATGATTACTTTATTTATTAAAGGGCTCTTACTAAAGATTTATCATAATTCATGCGTGCCTATATAAATATAAATATTATAATTGTCGTTGGCCCCACAACTGTCATTTGTTATATCGGTGCCTCCAATATCCTAACTTTTAAAATGTGACACTTTCGATATTTCCCACCTTCAATTCCTTTCATTTCTGATATCTCCCATTGTCGATACTTCATATATTCCCATTAAACCTCTATATCAAAACTTTCACATCGGAAGTCTATTCCTTAAACCCCTGATATGATTCCTTTGATATACCACCTCCAATATGAATTTTCTAATATTGCTTCTTGCCTCTTTTCAATAGTCGTTACTTCATCAGAAGTTCTCATTATCGTATATTTAAAATGAATCCCTCTTAATCATTTCTCCAAGATTTTACCTCCAATATGTGGATTTGGAAAGCCCATGTGAATTCATGTTTCCACACTTAATGTTTGAAAGTGGTGAAGTTATTGTTTTCGAAATCATAAACACTTTCATTCATTTCAGTTTGATTCTATCAAGATTTGTTGTAAATAATAAGACTATTGTTGTAAAGAATCATTATTTGCACTAAGTCCTTTGTGAGTATAAGGTTATTGCTTATAACTATGTTTTCTACTACCGGCTAGTCTCGACCATCGTAGTAGTGAAGAAATGTCTAAAGAAAGGAAAGGAAAGAATAATTTTTTTTTGCAGTAGCAATCTACCACTATAAGGATTCGGTGAACAGTTGTAATTAATGTAAATAAATAATAGAGAAGATAGAGAGTCATCGGGAGATGAACTGAATAGTCACTCCCTCTTGTATATAATAATGAACAACCTGAATGAATAAGATAGTTATGATTTCAGGTGTTACCTCCTGGTCCGACATGGTATCAGAGAAGGTGCCATTTTTTGGCTTCCCCTTTTTTTTAATTTGTAACTCCTATTATGTTTTGCCTTTATTTTGCATCTTTTGCAGGCTGACATCTCTGTCAAAACCCTGTGAAATATCCTTCATTTTTGTTGCGTCAAATGCCGCATTGAAGCCGAAGGTGCTATAGTGACTTGGATTTCCTCCCTTGGGCCAAATCTAAAATGTCATAAACCCGCATATGTAAATATCGTTGGGTTCGCTTTTAATCGCATATCGCAAGTCTCTTTGCCCCGATCAATACCGCTGCATGTTTGCAATGCGATCATACCTTTCATTACCCCTTTTGTATTTGAAGCTCCGCATACATTTTCTTATTCAATTCGTATCTTTTTTCATATAAACTACCAATGGTGATGATGTAACCCACTTGGACATAGTTCCCAAGGTTTCACTTTATCGAGCTTGTTCTCCACCGTTGATCTCAATCTCAAGATCCAATGGCTGACATCAATTTCGGGTCGACTACATACACGAGAATTACCCGCCCAAAATGTTCACTTTTTTCTCTCTCCTCGAGCTCATTCTCCACCGTAGATCTCAAATCCCAAGATCCGACAGTCTATAGAAATTTCGGGTGGACAACTTGCACGAGAGTCACCCGCCCGAAATGAGCGATTTTTCTCTCTCCTCTAAATGCTACGTGTCCACTGTTGAATGGAATCGGGCATTCTCCACTAAAAACCACTTACCATTTCTCATCCGCCCAAAATCCTGCTTATCACTTTAAAACCGCCCTTTGTCTTGGTTAACACCTCGACTTGATTTTCTTGCGATAACCGTTGATCACCTACCATCGACGACCCTCCTCTGTATTTCTCTTCTGCTCATCTCCACCACTCATCTCCGCTGATTCATCTTTGTCGCTTATCTTCGTTGTTCATCTCTGCCATACACAACAACAAAAGAACTATAGCTCCAGTTAGACTTTGGTATTCGGGTGAATGTTGAATATTGTTAAGTTGAACGTTGTTGGTATAACAATCATTTTTTACAGCAGAACTATTTTTTTCCACATTACACATATTTTACAATGCATTCAATTATATCTATTGTGGGAGTAGTTCTAAATGGAAAGGAGAATTATCCTGAATCGTTGTAGAAAATCCACCACACTCTCATTTTTAATGAGCTATGGGAAGGAGTGTGTGTTTGAGGAGTCAAAGAGCTAGTCCAGCCTACCTCAGACAAGGAGCTCACCATTTGGGAAAATAATAACAACAAGGCCTATGCATTGATTGCAGCATCTGTAAGTGAAGAGGTGAGTCAACATATTTCACCATTTTCAAATGCATTAAAAGCCTTATAAAAGCTGAAGGAACTCTATGACTCACACTCTGCACTTGAAGTTGTTGAACTCATGATTAAACTCTTCACCCTTGAATTACAAAATAATGATCCTCTTGCTCTTGCATCTGAAGTAAAAGCTGTTGAAAAGTGTGCAACAAGAAATGCTTGTTGAGAGTGCAACAAGATGATGGAGCTTAGTGAAAAGAGTCGCCTTCACTAAGTGGGCCCACAGGCTATTTTTGGCGCAAGTCTATTTTTAGACTATGTCTATTTTTAGACATATGGATCATGTCTATGGATGATTGATCAAGTTGGGAAAAATAGATGGACTTCTATTTTTGATGAAAGTGTGAGTGATCACAGTGTGAGTGATTACAGTGTGAGTGATCACAGTGTGAGTGATCAAAGTCAAAAATAGAAAAGTCAAATATTGTTATCTCACAATAATATTTGGACTATAAACTTAATCTTATTCTCTTGGAGCACTTCAGTTTGAGCTACGGAAGTGGCACATACAGCTGTCAGAAGGAAATTCGTTTTTCTTATGAGTCAGTTGAGTTGTTGCATGCATGACTTCAGTTAGAACATAAGTGAGTTGAGTTTAGTGGACTGGAGGTACAGTTGATGGAGTTGTGTTCAGTTTAGCTTTGTTAAACTGGTTGTATTTAGTCTAACTGATCAATAGACTAAAGATGAGTTGGGTGAATTAGTTATTAATTAATTCACAAGTTATTAACTCATAATGCAACTATAGAATACATCAGTTAACTCAGTTGCATGTCAGTGCATGTTCAGTTCAGCAGGGACAGGTGTTAGAGGATCAGATTGCTATCAGTTGTGACTATAGCTGTGCATGATGATTTGCACAATCAAAGGATTGAGTATGCCAATGAGTTTGCTCACGTATCTTCATGATATTATAGCTGTTGCTCACGTCCAACATAGTGTGGGTGACTATTTTGCAGTGTAAAATCGAGTTTGGGAAGCTATTCTCATCAGTTCTCGAGCAGGTTTGAGCAGTGGAGGCAGGCAAGCAGCGGGAGAGATTTGGAGATCAAATCTGAGCTGTATTGTGTGTAACAGGTGGAGATACTTGTGAGAAGTATTATGTTTTGTATTGTTACATGATTCAATCAATATAATATACAGATAGTGTGGGGTTTTTAGCGAGATGCTTTCCCCGGGATACATACTGTGTTTATGAGTTTGATTGATGCTTCTATGTGTGCCTGTGGATGTTTCTGCTTCTGTAATTTGATGATCAACGTAGAGGAGATTATGTATTATACATGTTCCGCTTAAATTGTATGATCAGGATAATCTCTGTTGAATATGTGTCATATTATTCAAAATTCCTACATGGTATCGGAGCTAGATTTGTAGAGAATTTGCAGGAAATTTCTACATGGTATCGGAGCAGCTTGATTTGTAGAAGAGATTTTTACAGGATATCAAGCGAGGATTGATCATCAAATCTACTATTCATGAAGTGTTTACATTCTATTTCTCTAGGCAGAGCCTGTAATCGGGCCAGGTAGCCTCTGGATTCATCCTTCCTTTGGAATGTGAAATATCCGGTGAAAGCCCATACAGTCAATCTATGTACGAGAAATATTTTGTACTCACGAATTCTAGATTGGAAGCAGTTGAGTTTTGTGCTGGTGGAATTCGAATTTAATTCCAAAGCAAGAGATAAAACTCAGAAACATTCAGTTCGAGAATGGAGATAGTATGCCCCAGTATCTCACGAGGTTCACTCAGTGTCGAGATGAGCTAGGAAGTGTGGGTGTTACTGTTGATGATGAGGATGGTGAGTCTAGAACTCCTTGACCTTCCTAAGAGTTGGCATAGCTACCAGGACTCGGTGAATGGAAGGGAGAAACTGCCAAATTGGGAACGACCATGGTTGGATTTGATACAGGAGGAGATTAGACGGAGCACCAGAGACGGTTCTTCATCCATGCAGGATGAGGAGAACTTTGCCTTAGCGAGTAAGGCGAAGAAGGGGAAGGGGAAGGTTTCTCTTTCTGAATCCAGTTCTTCCAATGATGGGAAGAAGGTTGACAAGGCGAAGGTGAGATGCTTTCGTTGTCATGAGTTGGGTCATTATGCTACTAATTGCCCAAAGAAGAAGTCCAAGAAGGGATCCGGGGAAGGATATGAAGGTGAGGCAGCCTCACTTGCTTCACAGTTTGAGTTGGACTTCACACTCTTCGCATGCATGGTTTCATCCATGATGGGAAGTATAATGCATGATATCAAAGTCACTAATGTTGATTTGGATATTCCTCTAATCAATTTTCTCAAGGCACTTTATCCTACTTACTCCAATTATCTTGATTCATTACAAGAAAATGGAAATCTCAAAGATATTACCTTTGACTCCCTTGTAAAAAAAATTGTTGAAAGAGAGAAATCTTTTGGAAAGAAGACAACCCCTGAATCTTCTGAAGACATTGTGTGCCTTACTCATAAAGAAAAGAATCTTGCCCAAGATTCTTCTAGAGGAAGAGGTAGTCAAATAGGAAGAGGAATATATTTCAGAGGTAGGGGGGCAGACAATCTTAAGGAGAAAATTCATATTTGCAATGCATACGCTACAAAAGAAATGGATCACATGATGCCTCAACATGCAAGTTACCTTGGGAAAAAATTGAGCATCAAAGAAACCAATCCAAAGGTAAAAATAATGACAATGACAAAGGTAAAGCACCTGAATATGCTCACTATGTTGTGGCACAATGTAATATTGGAGTAAATGAAGACTTATTTAATGTTTCACTTACTTCTTCGAAAAATGATTGGTTGCTTCATTCAGGAGCAACTTGCCACATGACTCATAGAAAAGATTTTTTTGAAGAGTTTACTGATAATGTTGATGGTGCAGTATACTTTTAAGGCCAATAAAAAATTAAGCCATCAGGGCTTGTCACAATCAGGCTTAAATTGCTTGGTCTTCTAGACTTTCTTCTGCATCATGTTCTATATCTCCCACAACTAAGGAGAAACTTGTTGTCCTTGGTCCACATCCACCAGCAAGGTCACTCCATTCATATGTTTGATGGCAAGCTTGAGGTGAGAAAAGCATCTTACCACTCACTTGTCATGATGGGGATAGAAGAAGAAAGGCTTCTCAAGCTGCAGTGTACATCTTCTCTTGCACAAAATTTCTCATACAATTCTCATTATGAAGAAGGTACACTTCCATAAAGTTTATTATGGCATGCTATATTTGGACATTTGAACTATGACAACCTCCACTTGTTGAAGAAAAATGGTGTTACTGGTTTGCCTACAATTCCTAGGAAACTTAAGCAATGTGATGGTTGCATTCTAGGAAAGCATAGCAAATAATCCTTTCATGATTCACACTCCAGAGCACATAGAAAACTTGAACTCATTCATTCAGATTTATGTGGTCCAATGCCTGTTTCTTCTGCAAATGGAAATAAATATCTGATGACATTTATTGATGACTACACCAGAATGTGTTGGGTTTATTTATTAAAGAACAAATTTGATGCTTTTCAAACATTCAAGAACTTTCATAAATGGATTGAAAATGATGCACAATCTCATATTGGCTCTATTCGCACTGATAATGGAAAATAATACACTTCGCCAACATGGGATCAAACATCAAACACATGTGACTTATAATCCCCAACACAACGGAGTAGCTGAAATAATGAATAGGACAATCTTAAATATGGTACGCTCCATGCTATTCTTCAAAAATGTAAAAATGATGTTTTGGGTTGATGTAGTTCTATGTGCTGTATATATAAAGAATAGATGTCCAACTAATTCTATTAGAAACAAGACTCCTTATGAAATGTGGTATGGGCACATTCCTTCAATAAAGCATCTCAAGGTCTTTGGTTCCACCTGTTATGCCTTGATACCAAAGGTACATAGAAACAAACATGGTGCAAGAAGTCATAAGTGTATCTTCTTGGGTATTCAAACACCTCCAAAGCATACCATATTTATGATGAAGTCAACAAAAATTTTGTTGTGTCTAGAGATGTAATCTTTCTTGAATCATCCAAAAATGACAATGTTGTTGAGTGGCAACTTGATCGCTTGGATAGGTTCACAAATGAGAAATCATTTCAAGAATTTGATAATAAAATTCCACATCTTGAAGTGGGGATTCCTATACTAGATCAACCTGTGGAATCTTCTTTTAAAGCACTCTCTCCCCTGCATGAAACTCCAACAATAGATGATACTTTGAGTGATGTGATTGATAGAATTGGGAGACTCAATCTTGATTCAATCTCAAATCAGTCAATAGAGCAGCCTGGACCATCTGAGAAAGGTCCCCCAAAGTGGCTAACAAAGACACTTGAAAGTGTTCATCCTGACGAGGTTGGAAAAACAGGAACTAGAAATTCAAACCAGAAAAATGGAGGTGATGTAGATGACTTTGATTCACCTGTTGATATGGATGTTTTTTATGATTGTGAATTCAATTTGTCTACAGATTTTGAACCAACTTCCTTCAAAGAAGCTACTTCTCATGATGAATGGGAATAAGTAATGCAAAAGGAGTATGATGCCTTGATAAAGAATGCCACTTGGAAGCTGGTTGATCCTCCATTGGGAACCAAACCAATTGGCTGCAAGTGGGTCTACAAGAACAACTATAAAGCTGATGGCTCACTTGAAAAACACAAAGCCACGCTTGTGGCAAAAGGTTTTTCACAGAAGGAAGGGGTCTATTATGAGGAGACTTTTACCCCCACAACAAAATGGGCTACCATGCAGACACTCTTTGCCCTAACAGATCAGAACGGTTGGAAAGTCCATCAAATGGATGTAAAAACTGCTTTCTTGAATGGAGATCTAAAAGAAAATGTTTTTATGTCCCAGCCTGAAGGATTTCCTGTGAAAGGATAGGAACATAAAGTATGAAAACTTGTGAAATCCTTGTATGGCCTCAAACAAGCACCTCGAGCCTGGTATGAAAAACTGACTGAGCATCATCTGAAACTCGATTTCAAACATTATGATCTTGATGATGCAACTTTGTTTGTCAAAAAGGTTGGAAAAAAAGTTGTATATCTTGTTGTATATGTAGATGATCTTTTTATAACAGGGAACAATGAAAACTACATTGCATCCATAAAGAAGGAATTGAAGAAAGGTTTTGAAATGACTGATTTGGGCTATGTTCATTACTATCTTGGTATTGAAGTAACTCAACATCTGAAGTCCATATTCCTTTCTCAAAAGAAGTACATTGGAGATTTGTTGAACAGGTTTGGCATGACTGAATGCATTCCTCTGACTACTCCAATGGAACAAAACTTAAATCTCACATCCATTGAAGGAAAAGAATTTGAGGATGCAGCAAAGTATAGACAACTTGTAGGAAGTCTCAACTACCTAACTACTACCAAACCAGACATTTCATTTGTTGTTGGAATCCTCTCCAGATTTATGCAACAGCCTTGTGAGGGACATTGGTCTGCTGCAAAAAGAGTTCTAAAGTACTTGAAGGGGACTCAAGACTTTGGAATCAAGTATACACAGGTGGGCACTTCAGCTTGATTGGATACTCTGATTCGGACTTCAATGGAGACAAATAAACTGGGGTATCTACTTCAGGTTATGCTATGAATCTTGGATCAGGATTTGTCTCCTGGAGATCATGCAAACAATCAGTTCTAGCAGATTCCACAACAGAGGCAGAATATGTGGCAGTTGCTGAGGCAACAAAAGAAATTTTGTGGCTCGGGAAAATTCTTGAAGATTTGCATGTAAACAAGTGCAACCGACTCCACTCATGATTGAGAATACATCTGAAAGAAAGTTGGTGAAGAAAACAAAGTTCCATGATTGAACAAAGCACATCAATACTAAATATCATTTGATTCGACATCATGTTGAGGCCAAAACAATTCATCTCCACCATTGTTCCACTAATGAGCAAATTGCAGACATCTTCACCAAAGCACTTGGAAGAGAAAAGCTTGAAAGATTCAGAACGATGCTTGGACTCACCAACATCCCTTCAGATTAACGGGGGGGAATGTTGACACCTAATCGGAAGAATTGGGTGAACAACTATAATTAATGTAAATAGATAATAGAGAAGATAGAGAGTCATCAGGAGATGAATCGAATAGTCACTCCCTCTTGTATATAATAATGAACAACCTGAATGAATAAGATAGTTCTGATTTGAGGAGTTACCTCATGGTTTGACACTTCCAATCAAAAGCGTTAAAGAAAAAAAATGTTATTCCAGGGCTATTTTCTAATAAAGTCTCCACTAAAGACTCTGGACAATCCTCATGGGAATCCATGTATAAACTTTTTGAATATGAAGAACCCAAGATCACACAAATAATAGGATTTCTGGTGATCCTACCCCAGTCTCAAACACTACATACATTGATGTGGCTAATTCATTCTTGCACAGGATTGTGGCCTGACCTAAAATTCTTACTTATACAGACATCTTTCGGCGGGTTGTAGACAATTCAAGCATCACTAACAGGAATATTATGACAATTAAGCTTACAGTCATCAAATCCTTTACCAACAATTATTTGAGCAGGATGTACCATCTGCCTGAGACACAATGTAAATATGACAAGAAATTTGTGGAAGCATTCATGAAAGAACACGACCATGCATCAGATCCAATTAGAGGATGGAGGAGGGATCCAAACAAGCACAAGCAAGAGGAAATAGGTAAGTACATTGTTGAGTCCCTTGCTAGTCCTTATTGCCAGGTAGTGGTTGTGATGTGTAGACTTTCTTCTTACCCTAATTCACAAAATTTTATTGATGAATGGACACCACTTATTGATGGGGCTTTAGAGGGTTTTATCTTTGATTGGGGTAATATGCTCTCAGATAACCTAGCCACCCACATCTTGTCTTTTAGAAGAAAGTGTAAAGTCTCTAAGAATGTAATATCATGGACGCCCTATGTTTCACCATGGAATTTTTCTCTATGGGTTGGAAGTGGACTTTGGAAGACCCAAACCCTATTCACATATACTATGATATTCTTTGGGATTCCAAATACATACAACATTTTTACAAAATTTGTCATGGAGTCATGCTACCCATGTACTAGATTATATTTTATAAAAGACCCCACGGGTATCTCCAAAAGACGAAACTGACTTGCTCTAGGTAGAAAAATGGTTTAGCGAAGAATTATTTACCTATGTTCGAGTGTTGGTAGTTTATCTCACCCTCATGTGTTACCTTTATCTGTTCCTGACAAGATTCTTGCCTGAGAGATAGCCTATCGAACCATCTGAAATGATATTTCAAAAGTTTTTAAAGGAATATAGTACAAAGATGTGGTCTGTTTTCCTATCCAGTGTGTTACATATATCTTGGATAACTTCAAACATGCACTCATTGAAATTAATGCTATTCAAGAGTTCGGTTTCCTCATTATTCCTGACATACAATATGACTCTCATCAAACTATCAAAAACATTACAACAACATCGAGTATCAGGTAATTTTCCCATGAGCCAGAAAAGTTTGATGATTTGTTTAAGAAGACTTCTACTTATTTAATGGTTTTGAAACAGTCAGAGAAAAATTTAACACCACAAGAAATGATTCAGTTCACCTAGTACAGGGCCTCAAGGCTAGAAATTTAGCCTATGGATTCACTACAAATTCCTCAAGAGGGGACAGTCCCTAAAGATGTCATAATTGTTGGTTCTACAAAATCTTTTGATGTTTCTTAGTCAAGAGAAATAGTTGCCTCCTCTTCTTCCCAAGCATAGGGTCTTATGCCTAATGCTAGGCTAGAAGAAATATGGGAACAATATAATTAGGATCTAAATTTTAAGGCTGATGAACCTCAAGTTGTTAAAACTCCTCTACAAGAGAAGGTCCAAGACACTTCCAAAATCCTTGAACACACTCTTATAACAAAAAATCCCCCTTAGAAGCACTTGGACGATGATGATATTGAAATTATATCGTCTTTCCCTTCATCTGAGGTTGTGTTAATAGTTGAAGAAATTCCTTCACTTGACATCTTTTATAGCCCTCAGCACAAGGTTGTGGTCAAAAGAGAGAGGAAGAAAAGGAAAATTGATTAGTCCCAGGCTTTGGTCCCTAGAAATGCATCTTTTGAGGTATTGTGGAAAGGCTCTTTGGCAACTCCTTCAGAGGAGCTGGGTAGGCTTACCCAATTCACAGGTGCCTATGCTTCAGCTACAATGGACAAAGCTACAGAAGTGCAACAATTGTTAAAGGAGAAAGAAGAAAGTATTGTGCTCTTGGAGCAGAGTATTGAAGTTGAGAAACAAAATATAATTGAACAATGGCAATGATAGGTCACAAAACTCCAAAATAGTTTTAACTCCCTCAAATTTAAATATGATATGTATTTACAGGCCCAAGACTCTCAGATCCAGGAGCTACAAAGAAGGATTGAACATCTGAGTGTTAATCCTGAATTAACTGAGTTTAAGGAGGAAAAAATATTTGAGCACTCTTCTTTCTCAACTACAGATTAACTTTTGCAAGAAATTGGAAACTATTCATGATCAATGCAACACAGTTAGTTCCCTGGTAGACCAATTATCAGATGTAAAGACTTACTTTGAGGAAATAGAGAAGAAAATTGTTGGTTTCGTGACATGGAAAGAAGGCGTAGATGGAAGATTGGCCAACCTTCCTAGAATTGAAGAATCACACAAAGAAAATGTTTTTTTAGAATGGAAAGTTTGCCTCAAGCAAATGGAAGCAACATTATTTCATGCAAGGAATATTTCAAATAATCTCATTGAAGCAGTTAGAGATAAGTTGTTTCAAGCCAATCTCATGTAAGGTTTCCTCTAAGGAGAACTACCAAATATCAAACCGTTTACCAAACTGTGGCAAGAATCCTCCAAGAAGAGAGTCAAAGTTATGGATCAGCTAACCAAGAACAACTTCGAAAGTCATTGGAAATGTTTAGTCAAACCAAAGATTCATTGATTGATTCTCTGATGTTTATCCAATACCACCACACAAATGCTACTAGCATTGAGGAACACAATCTTCATCAGGAAAATGGAAATACAACCCAGGTCTCCACCTGAGTTAAAGAACATGGTAGATATCTTAGAGCTAGAACAACGACTCAGAGGACAATCTTTCTCCTAGTCTTAGAAACTTTGTTGCAACAGATTCTAAATTTATCCCTTCTTGTTTTTTTTGGCTACATTTTTTGAAATCACTTGAAATTGTTATTGTAGTTTCTATATTTCTATTTTATCATGAATTTATAAATCTGCTACATTTTTCATGAGAAGGGGTTCTGAATTTTGGAAAGAAGACTTAAGCATGCACTATTGTAACACAAGTTTTTTCTTAATATATAGTTGAACCATCACCATTTTTCTCATGAGGAGAACAATGATATATCATGTACTATTATCCTCGTGTTATCATTTTGTTTAAAGTTGAATTACAATTTAATTTTGTTCATTATATATGTGTTATAGCAATCGTGCATTATCACTATTGATATGTTGGATTTGAATCATAAATTATATGTATGAAAAATGAGATCTCATATATGTGACGAATTTATAAGCTAATTTAATTAACTATTTAATTAAATTAGTTATCTTTCTTTGCTTTAACTTCATAGTTACACGATAATCTACATTGTCATGTTAATTATGAAATCTCTATAATCACATATACAAACAATATTATCGAGATAGATACTAAGTTTATTAATCTTTATTTTCGGTTTTAGTTATATCAGAGCTTTACACTTTTATTCAATATTTTTCTTATAATATCATATAAAGGGAAATCAGTCCCATGATTCCAGTCAGAGCCATCATCCAAAATGGAAAAAAAACTTCTCTAAGGTATCGACCGAGTGGTTTCCCCTAATGTTGATGCTGATATTTCAAGAAATCAACATTTTTTGTGCTAGAAGGAAGTCCATCAGACTATGAATGGAAACAAAGTTTCATTCCAAATCCAAAATTCATTTTAAGAGTTAGTATCCCTCGATGTCTCCACCAACTTCAAGATCCCATTCTAAATCTCCTAATCCTAGATATGAAGTTGTTGAAACAATCACTAAATCTCCTAGCTCACTTCCAAAGTTAGTCAGTCAAACTTCTACAAAATCACCTGCAGAGTCCCCTGAAGTGCAGAATTTAATTCAGAGATTGGAAGGAATTTCAATTTCTGGAGAAAAACCTGCTCAAACTGATTTATCTGAAGGAAGTGTTACTTCATCTCTACAATCTTCTAGAGTTTTAACTAGATCTCAGAGTGAGAAACTTGGAGTCAAGCCTTTTGAGTTTCCATTACCCACTCATCGAAAAAAGAAAAATACTCCAGATACTCAATCTTCAGCTAGTGGGATTACATCATCTTCCCCACCTCATACTCCTTCTGTCGATCTTGCTTCTTCTCATTCTCCTTTACCTTCCTCTTATCATCCTTTGATTCCTTCCATTCACATTCCTCAATCACAATCAACTAGTGCTATTGTAATCAGTAGTGCTATAGGGGCAACCTCTTCAACTACCAACTCTCCTACAACCTCTACATCATCTACAACTTTCATTATTCTTGGTACTCTAGAATGGAAAACAAGCCATGGAACAACCCGGGGGAAATTCAAATGACACCACCATTACATCCTCTTCCTAAACATTCAGAGAGATGGTTACCCAAGTTTAATCCAAATGATAGTTTACTTGCAGAGGAACACCTTCACAATTTTATGTTGGCCATCAATCTCAATGGAGTTACAGAAGAAGATGTAGTTTGTAGACTTTTCCCTTACACATTTGAAGGATCTGCAGGGTCTTGGTATTTCTCCCTACTTGTCAGATCAATCAAAAACTGGGATATTTTTTAAAAACAATTTTTTTTTTTAATTTGGGGATGATCAAACAACAACTACTTTAATCAATGATTTGTCAAACCTCAAAACCAACCCAAATGAGAAAATTAAGGATTTTAACTCAAGATTTAAAAAATTATTAAACAAAATCCCAGATACTTCCAGACTGGGTACTGATGTGCAGATTGAATGGCACATTAGCTCTATTCCTTTTAATGTCGCTATGTTCATATATAGAGCTAAAAAAATAGTACTTCTTGAAAACATGAAAGAATTTTTATCTGTGGAAAAGAGAGTTCAGGCTCTTGAGAAAAAAATTACCATTGAAGAAAGAAAGTAGACTAAGAAAGTGACTTTTAAAGATGAATCCAAGAAAAATGCTCCTAAAGATCCTTATGATTTGGACGGATTAGAAAACGTTATGAAAACAATATCAAATGAGATGTTTGAAATCAAGAAACAAGTTGTTCAATCTTCAAGGAAGTCCTTTCGGCCTTTCATAAGGAAACAACCATCAAAACCACAACCTCCTATTGATATATCAAACACAAAATCTGATGAAGATGATGAACAAGAAGAAATGTATCTATCTATTGATGGAGCACGAGAAGAGGAAATAGTTGAAGCTGATGGCTTATGGGAGTTCATCTTGACTACTTCAGATAATGAAGAAGAAGAAGAAGCTTTTGCAGTAAGTACTAGAAGCAAGGGACCTGTTAATACTACTTCATCAAGTAAAAATCAAAAGTCCCCCACTCCTTCTACTAAAGATGAAGGAACGATAAAAAAGACTTCTACTCAATCTTCTAATTCTACTCCAACTAATTCCAAGTCTTCCTCATCATTGAAAACATTATTAGTTTCAGATAACATTGAATATAATATGGTAGAAGACATAAAAAAAATATCAAATCTAACATTTCCTTATATGAGGTCAGTAAATTAAAATAGTAGTAGAAATTATTACTCAATGAATTAAATGTTGTCCCTACATATCCATTACCTTCAATTGATGTTACTTCGAAATCCTAAAAAGGGGAAGGAAAATCCCAAAATGTCCCTATAGATAAGATTGATTCTTTCAATGCTATTTTGATTGGAGATAGATCAAATTCTCACACTCCTCCTTTTCTCTTGACTTTTGAAATCTTTAACAAGAATGTTCATAATTGTTTAGTAGATTCTGGTGCATCATCCAATATCATGCCTTATTCAATCTGTCTCAAATTGAATGTTACACCTCAAAAATTTGTTGTTCAAATTGTCTAATTAGACTGAACAAAAGTCAAAGTCTTAGGAGAGATGAATTTTGTCTTAATTAGACTATCTTCAAATCCAAAAGTTTTTCAGATTATTGATATATTGGTCGCATACATCCCTAAATTTTATGGTCTAATTTTAAGCAAGGACTGGTCTGAGAAACTACATTGTTACTTTGCAACAAATTGGTCACATCTTTGGTCCCCTGCAACGGAAAAATTTATCAAATTCACGTTGAGAGGGAAAATCATATGAAGTACTCTGTGACCGATTTAGATGAGGAAAATGAACCAGTGGTGTTCATAAAAAATATTCTGGGAATTTATTCTCCATAACCTTTCTTTGGAAATTTCTCAACTCATAACTCTACATTTCTTTTTTATTCTATTTTATCTCAGATAGAAAAGAAATTGCAAACAAATTCGTCAAGATGTATCAATATTTTAGATAATGTTGTAAATAAGTGTGATGGATTGTTTTGGACTCTTTACTTTGATGGATAAAAATCTAATGATGGTGCAGGAGCTGGATGCATCTTAGTAAACCCAAATGGAGAAAAAACCATGCTTTCATTCAAATTGGAATTTGATTGTACCAACAATATTTCTGAATATGAAGCATGGGTACAAGTCTTGTAGAGGGTTATCAATCTTGATGTAAAGTATCTTAAATTTTTGGGTGATTCAGACTCTTTCAGTAAGAAAGAGAGAAACAATATTCATTGTGTTTCTAATCACCTCGAACATTATCAATCCTTGATCCAATATTTAACTACTATTTTCATTGCATTCAATATAACTCTGGTTCTAGGATTACAGAATGCTAGTGCTAATCTCCTAGCCAATGTTGCTTCAAAGCTCATTCCTCCTAAATATTTTAGTCTTGATATATTTTTGATTGAGTTTATTTTTCACCCCTCCATTCCATATAACACAACTAATTGGCATGTATTCAATGATGATAATGACATCATAAGCTTTTAACTTCTGAATGGTCTTATTCTGACCAAATCATTGATGAAGGTGAACATGATAAGAAACTAAATAAGTCTTTTGAAGAGAATTCCTTGCCCTTGCCTGTATTGAAATTGGAAGGCTTGTATGATTTGAAAGATAGATTCAAGAAAGTTACCAATTGCAAACTTTAGAGTAGTACTCTAAGATTTGAATTGGTTAATCTAGGGTCTAATCAGAAACCCCAAAACATCAATTTAGGCCTTGGACCTACACCAGATGAGAGATCTATTTTCATCCATTTGTTGAAGAGATACAGAGATGTATTTTCCTGGAGTTATGATGATTTAAAAACCTATGCCATATATATCATTCAATGCACTATACCTATGCTGCTAGATGTAAAACCAATTCAATAAAAACTTAGAAAGATTCACCCTAATCCTAATGCTCAAATTAAGACCAAGTTAAATAAGCTACTCAGATCCAAAATCATTTTCCTTTTCAAACATTCCAATTCGGTTTTGAATCTTGTGCCAGTTAGGAAAAGTAATGGAGACATTTGAATTTCTTAGATTTTAGGAATTTAAATCAATCATGTGAAAATGATAGCTTTCCTTTGCCTGCAATGGAACAAATTTTTCAATTTGTTGCAAGTTTTGAATTGATGTCATTTTTAGATGGATTTTTAGGCTATAATAAAATTCTTTTGCATCCCAATGATAGACTAAAGACCAAATTCAAAACTAAATGGGGAACATATGCTTATCAGAAGATGCATTTTGGATTGATAAATGTTGTAGATATATTCCAAAGAGCCATGGATATTTATTTCAAAGGTTTGATCGATAAATCAATTTTGTTGTATTTAGATGATATTACAATATATTCAAAAAAGAGGAATAATCATCTTCATCACCTAAAGAAAATCTTTGAAAGATGCAGAAAATTGGGAATCTCTTTGAATCCTATAAGTCATTCATTGCTCTTAGTGAAGGTAAGATTCTAGGCTTTATTGTTTCCAATGAAGGAAATTGCATAGACCCATAAAGAAATTAAGGTGATTTTAGAAATTCCCTGCCTCACAACAAAAAATATATGCAATCCTTTCTTGGAGAGATCATTTTTTTCAAATCATTTGTCCTTAATTTTTCACAATTGTCTTGCCTTTCCAGACCATGATAAAAAATAAGTTAGTCTACAAATGGGGAAAAACCAAAAGAAATTATTTTGAATCAATAAAGAAAGACACCATAGATTCTCCTTGTTATAGACATTTTTGTGCCTTACAGCTATAAGCATGAAATGTCCATGAACCAAGGGATCGTAAGTCCCTAAAGGTGTTGTTCCAGCTCCTAAAGAAACAAGGTCAACAAATTACAGCTTCTCCCAGAAGTTCTCCACTAGAAACTGCTCAAAACTAGTCAAAACAGGATCATTTCAAGTGCTCCACTAGCTGGCTGCATTGCAAAGCACCCAAATACACTGGCTAGGTGCGTTGCAACGCACTTGAATGCACTACCAGGGTGCGTTGAGCGGGAAATGACAAGTGGCAAAGTCATTCCACGAGGTGGAGAGACAATGGAAGCTTCTAGAATCTTCTCTAATGACACTTGCCTCACTGAATTCGACCAGTGATGAGTAAGAGGCTCTCAGTCTCCAAGTGGAAGCAAGAACTGATAGAGAGAAGCCAATAATCAATTCATGGGCTGACTCATCCTCTCTGCATACATCTATATATGGATCCCTCACCAAGAGATCAAGAGGCTGGAATTTTGTACATTGCAGAGAATTGCTGTTGGTTTGGTGATAGATATCAGAGTATTGGGTGATTTATGCTTTGTTGGAGGTGAAGAAGGGATTATATGCTGGGAGGTTGATGCTAGATCAGGAATCATCGGTTGTAACTCCTCCTGGATCTTCTTGTTTTATCTATAAAACTACTTGAGTTTCTCCTACATGCTTGTATATCTGATGTGTGTTATATTTGTATGTTTAGCTTAAATCTGATTCTAAGCTTTTTATGAACATAAATCCATGTCTTTGTGTAGTTTCTCTCTTCTGTGAACTTGCAGGAACTTGGTGACGCTGGGAAAGTGAGGGAGAAAATCAGTGGAAGCTGACAAAGAGAAGATAGATTGGATCGAACAACTAGCGCAAGACACAGGTCGGTTCATATGATCTTCGTTTATAGTTCTTAAAGGAGAATACAAGAGTAGTTTTCCTTGTTTGTTTCTGAGGTCTCTGTCACAACCCAGTGGGATAGGGTCGTTCTGAATAGACACTTTTCCTGAAAACACTCCTTCATTATCAACACTAGATTTTTCTAAAGAATTTTTTCTATATAGTTTTTCTTTTGAACGGTCCTATGCAGTAGTTTTGGCACAACCAAATGAAGGACAAGTTGAAGCTCCCATTTGACTCTTTAGTTATAATCTACAAGGAGATGAGTTAAATTATTTGGAAGTGAAAAAACAAGAATTTGCATTTTTTACTTCAATAAAATAGTTTATACCTTTTCTCTTGAAATTACATACAAAAGTGATTGTTCCTTTCCCAGTGGTTAGACAATTTCTCATTCAGAGAGAATTAGGAGAAAATAGAGATAATTGGGTTACTTCCTCGCAAGAGTATGACCTAGAGATAAATCCAACCAAAATAGTCATAGGTCAAGGTTTTTGCATGTTAATAATTAGAGATTTTGAGAGTTCCGTTAAAGAAGATTCAGGTAACAATGTTCATGTTTCAAAGATATGTCCTATTGACACTAAATCTCAGTATGTTAATTTAATTTTTTATTTGAGAAATGGGTATGCTCCAATGGAACTCAATTACAAAAGAAAAAAATATTTGTGGCTTAAATCCAATCAGTATCAACTTGTCAATAATGTCTTGTGGATAAGAAATTATGATTATGTCTTACTAAGATGTTTAGAGAAACCTGAAGCAGAGAAAGTGTTGCGAGATCTACAAGATGGATTAGATGATGGAGATTATATCAAGGATACTACTGCTCATAATATCCTTCATGTTGGTTACTATTGGCTGACTCTATTCAAAGACACCCATGCTTATGTAAGAAAATGCAAAGTCTGCCAAATAGCTTCAGGGAAGGAAAAGAAGCCAGCCTTGCCTTTGCAGCCAGTTAATATTGAGAAACCTTTTGAGAAATGGGGATTGGATATCATAGGTGATATCGTTCCACACTCTTCTAAACAACATAAGTATATTTTAACTGCTATGGATTATTTCACCAAGTGGGTGGAAGCAATACCCCTGAAGGTGGTCAATTCTAAAATTGTTATCGATTTTATCGATCAATATATAATTACCAGGTTTGACCTTCCTTATGCCCTCATGTTCAAAAATGCATCTTATTTTTCTCGAAATGCTATTACTGAATTCTCACTCAAAGGTTTTACAGTCAAATATTTTGAAAATTACTATTCTTAAGGAAATTGATTGGCAGAATCCACCAATAAAATTTTTATAAGAATCATTAAGCAGACTGTTGATGAGAATCGAAAGAACTGGCACAAAGCTCTATTTTTTTCTCTATGGGATGACATAATTACTCATAAATCCTCTTTAGGAACTTCTCATTATCACTTAGTGTATGGAAAAGAAGTTATATTACCTCATAACATAGATTTTCCTTCACTAGCCCTAGTGCAATCTATAGAGGAACATCCTTACTCTACTTTACAATTAAGAATGTCTCAAATTATAAAGTTAGAGGAAGGAAAAGATAAATACAAACAAACTCATGCTCAACATCAACAAATGATCAAGTCTTGGCTTGATACAAGTTTATTAAGTAATAAAAGTTTTGAAATCAGTGACTTTCTTCTAAAATGGGATAAGGCCCATGAAGAAAAAGGTAAACACATAAAATTCCAAAAATTGTGGCTCGGCCTACTTCAAGTCATTGAAAAACTAGGCCCATCAAATTTTATCCTTCAATATTTACAGGGAAAGAGAGATGCTCTTCCCCTAAATGGGCTAGTTTTGAATTTTTTTTTTCTTGAAAATGCATATTTTGTTGTAAATAATTATATGTACATATAAATGTCTTTAAGTTAGTAATCTTGAGTAGTACTATTTTGACTTCATATTGGGGTCTCTCATCATTGACATGGAGTTTTATTAATTAGAGGAGAATATTTTAGAAAGAAATTATGACATTGAAGTTTAGTATTGCATCTATTATAATATCTAAAATATTTATATCCATTAGTTTGTAAATATTTCATGACTTTAAAAATTAAAAGATATTCTTATCCTTTGATCTAGAATTTATACTTTCTTTTAAAAAATTAAAGACTATTTTTAAGTTTTAGCATCTTTTGACTTTGATTTTCATCCACAACTCTGAAGGAGTAATTTTACCTCCCCAACCACTATTTTTACATTTTTTAGAGTGTAATTCAAAAATATTTAAAACTTGAAATATAAAGGGTCTCATTATGAGCGAGCTTAACATGATCATGGGGAACTAATGATGTTGACACACGACTGGTCACCAAGCCAAGATAATGGCTAATGTCTACATAACTATTAGACAAGAGGTCTCATCACGAGCTGACTTGTTAAATATCATTATAACATGTGAATGGCATTGTCATTATCTAGCTACCAAACCAAGACAATAGATTTCAAGAAACGAAAAGAAAAGTTCAAAAAGAATATTAATACCTCTAAAATATTACTATAAGTGGATTGGATAATGGTATTATTTAGGTTAAATGGTAACCCTATCAAGCCTATGGACGCCTGATAGTAGCAGTGGCTCTACCAGTGACAATAAGTCTATATTAACACTAAAATTCTATAGTTCTCTATTTTATCTTTACAACTGATAAAATGACTAACAAAGATAATGAAGGTTCTTATAAATAACAAGTTTTGAAAATTTACAAAACAATGAGTTCATTTTTATTGAGAGTAATCTTAATCAATCTAAATATTAAATATTTAGATCTTTCTATGTCTTTTTCTTTGGTTATTAAAATTTCATTTACCTTTACAGATATAATTGTTTTGCCTAGTATGTCATCAATTATTTTAGTATTCAACAACCCTCCATTTATTTTTATTTAATTATTAATAAATATTCGAGATCCTTCTTATATTTTAATAAAATTCTTCAAATTTCAATAAATTTAGGACATTTTTGGATCTCATATAAAATTTGATAGGCTTGAAGGTTTCCCTTATCAGAACCCATATATTGGAGCTCCACCTTTAAAATGTTACATTAAACATAAACACTGATCAACCCTCTTTCATAAAAGTCAAAGAATTATCAAAGCATTATCAAAGACTTCCATCAAATCCTTATTATATTGTAGCTTTCCTTTTGTGAAAGTTATGATAAAATCCCTCTCTGATATAGCTTTCCCAATAATTACTTTATTTATTAAATATATCTTACTAAATGTTTATCATAAGTCATGCGCACCTCTATAAAGATAAATATTACAATTTTCAGTGGCCCCACCGCTGTTAATTGCTATATTGACGCCTACAATAACGTAACATTTAAAATGTGACACTTCCAATATTTTGCACTTCGATATCTCCCACCTCCGATGCCTTTCATTTTCAATATCTCCCATTGTCGATAGTTATGATATTCCCATTAAACCTCACTATCGAAACTTTCACATCAGAAGCATTTTCCTTAAACCCCCATATGATTCCTCTGATATTCCACCTCTGATATGAATTTCTCGATATCGCTTCCCACCTATTTTCAATAACCGTTACTTCATAGGAATCTCCATTCATCAGAAGTTCCCATTATCGTAACTTTTAAACACATCCCTCAGATTCATTTCTCTGAGATTTTACCTCCAATATGCTGATTTGGAAACCTCAAGTGAATTCATATTTCCTCACTTAATGTTTGAGAGTGGTGAAGTTATTTTTTTTGCAATCATAAACAATTTCATTCATTTTAGTTCGATTCTATCAAGATTTTATTTAAAGAAGAAGATAGTTTTTGTAAAGACTCATTATTTGCGCTAAGTACTATGTGGGTAAAATTGTATCACTTATCCCTGTGTTTTTTGCTACAAGCTAGTCTCTACCGTTATAACACTGAAGAAATGTCTAAATCAAGGAAATGAAAGAATGAAACTGTTGCGCAGCAACAATCTGCCACTCCTCCAATCGAAATCACTGAAGAAAAAATGTTATGCCAGGGTTATTTTCTGACACGATTTGCACTAAAGGCTCTAGACAATCCTCATGGGAATCCATGTATAAACTTTTTGAAGATGAAGTACCCAAAGACACACAAAGAACAATGACTACCGACGATTCTACCCTGATCTCAAACACTACATACAGTGATGTCGCTAATTCATTATTGCAAGAGATTTCCACCCGACCTAAAATTATTCCTTATACAGACATGGTTCAATGGGTTGTAGACAATTTAAGCATCAATAATAGAAAGATTATGACAATGAAGCATATGATCATCGGATCCTTTACTCATGAAGATTTGAGAGAGATGTACCATCTACCAGAAGCACATTTTAAATATGAGAAGAAATTTGTGGAATCATTCATGAAAGAACACGAACATCCATTAGAGACAACTAGAGGATGGAGGAGGGATCCAAACAAGCACAAGTGAGGAAACAAGTAAGTATATTGTTGACTCCCTTTTTGGTCCCTATTTCCATGGAGCTGCTATGATGTGTGGACTTTTTTATTACCCTAATTCACAGAAGGTTATTGACCAATGGAAACCACTTATTGATGGGACTTTAGAGAATTTTATCTTTGATTTGGGTAATATACTCTCACATAACCTAGCCACCCACATATTGCATTTTAGAGGCAAGCGCAAAGCCTCTAAGAATGTAATTCCTCCCTTTTACATGAGTGCTTATATCATGGATGCCCTATGTTTCACCATGGCCTTTTCCTCTATGGGTTGGAAGTCGACTTTGTAAGACCCAACCCCAAAATATCTACCACGTTTTTACAAAATTTGTCATGGAGTCATGCTACCCATCTACCAGATTATTTTTATAAAAGGACCCCATGGGTATCTCCAGAAGCCAAAACTGACTTGCTCCAAGTAGGAAACTAGTTCAGTGAAGAATTATTTACCTATGTTTGAGTATTTGGTATTCTATATCGCCATCATGCGTTACCTTTATTCATTCCTGACAAGTTTCTTTCCCAAGACAGAGATTATTAGACCGTAGGAAACAGTATTTCAAAAGTTTTAAAGGAATCAAATAAAAAGGTGTGGCCTATTTTTCCTATCTAGTGTGGTATATATACCTTGGATAACTTCAAGCATGCAGTCATTGAAATTAATTCTATTCAAGAGCTTGGTTTCCCCACTATTCCCAATAGATAGTATGACCCTCATCAAACTGTCAAAAATATTACAGCAACATCGAGCATCAAGAAATTTTCCCATGAGCCAAACAAGTTTGATAATTTGTTTGAGAAGTCTTCTACTTATTCAATGGTTGTGAAACAAGAAGATAAAAAGTTATCTCCACAAGAAATGATTCAGTTCTCATGGTGCAGGGCCTCAAGGCTAGAAAATTTTCCTATTTATTCACTATAGATTCCTCAAGAGAGGATAGTCCCTGAAGATGTCATAGTTGTTGGTTCTACACAATCTGCTGATGTTTCTTAGTCAAGATAAATAGTTGCCACCTCTTCTTCCCAAGAGGAGGGTATTATGCCTAATGCTAGGCTAGAAGAAATATTGGAACAATATAATCAGGCTCTAAATTTTAAAGTCGATGAACCTCAAGTTGTTAAAACTCCTCTACAAGAGAAGGTCCAAGACACTTCCAAAAGCCTTGAATAGACTCCTATAACAACAAAGGCGTCTGAGAAGCCTTTGGAGGATGAATATATTAAAATTATACCAGATTTCCCTTCATTTGAGGTTGTGTTAAGAGTTGAAGTAATTCCTCTACTTGACATCTTTTACATCCCTCAGCACAATGTTTTGGTCAAAAGAGAGTGGAAGAGAAGGAAAATTGATCAGTTCTAGGCTTTGGTCCCTGGAAATGCATCTTTTGAGGTATTGCAGAAAGGCTCTTTGGAAACTCCTTAAGAGGAGCTGGGTAGGCTTACTGAATTCATAGGTGCCTATGCTTCAGCTACAATGGAAAAAGCTACAAAAGTGTAGAATTTGTTAAAGGATAAAGAAGAAAGGATTTTGCTTTTGGAAGAAAGTATTGAAGTTGAGAAACAAAATATCGTTGAACAAATAATAGGTCACAGAAATCTAGAAAAATTTTAACTCCCTCAAAGTTCAATATGATATGGATTTATAGGTCCAACACCTTCAGATTCAGGAGCTACAGAGAATTATTAAAAAATGACTGTTAATCCTAAATTAACTAAGTTTTAGGAGGGAAAAGAGTTGAACACTCTTCTTTCTCAAAAAAAGATTGTCTTTTGCCATAAATTGGCAACTATTCATGATCTATGCAACACAACTAGTTCTTTGGTAGACCAACTATCAGATGTCAAGACTTACTTTGAGGAAACATAGGAGAAAATTTTTGGTTTCCTCACATGGCAAGAAAGCATGCATGAAATATTAGCCAATATTCCTAGAATTGACGAATCACACAAAGATTTTTCTTTTAGAGAATGGGAAGTTCGCCTAAAGCAAATGAAAGTAGCAATATTTCATGCAATGGGATATTTAAAATAATCTCATTGAAGTAATTAGTGATAACTTGTTTCAAACCAATCTCATATCAATTTTCCTTGAAGGAGCATTGTCAGATATCAACTTGGAAGGTCATTGACAATTTTTAGCCAAACCACACAGTCAATGGTTGAGGCTCCAATGTTTTTCCAATGCCACCACAAAAATGATGCCAATGTTGAGTAACACAGTCTTCATAAGCTAAATGTGAATACAACCAGGGTCTCCACCAGAGTTAAAGAACCTGGTAGATATCTACAGGATGCAACAACGAATCGGAGGACAATCTTCCTCCCATGCTTAGAAAATTTGTTGTAACATATTCTAAATTTGACCCTTCTTGTTTATCTTGGCTATGTTTGTTGAAACCACCTAACTATATTTTCTATATCTCTATTTTATCATGAATTTATAAATCCCCTTTATTTTTCATGAGAAGGGATTCTGAATTTTGGAAAGAAGGATTAAGCTTGCACTATTATAACTCAAGGTTTTTCTTAATAAATTATTGAAACATGCCATTTTTCTCATGAGCAGAGAAATGATATATTGGGTACTACTATCCTTGTGTTATTCTTTTCTTTAGACTTGAATTGAATTTTAATTTTCTTCATTATATATGCGTTATAGAAATCGTGCATTATCACTATTGATATGTTGGATTGGAATCATAAATTTATGTATGAACAACGAGATCTCATATATGTGACGAATTTATAAGCTAATTTAATTAACTATCTAATTAAATAGTTATCTTTCTTTTCTTTAACTTTATAATAACACAATAATCTAAATTGTCATGTTAATTATGCAATCTCTATAATCACATATACAAACAACATTCTAAAGATAGATATTAATTTTATTAATCTTTATTTTCAATTTTAGTTCTATCATATCTTTATACTTTTATTCAATCTTTTTCTTATAATTTCAGATAAAGGGAAACTTGTCCCATAGTTCCAGTTGGAGTAATCATCCCAAAAAAAAAGGACATGCTCTAAAGTCCCAACCAAGTGATTTCCCCATTATTGATGCTAACATTTTAGGCAATCAACATATTCAAATTTACATAAAAATGAAATATTTTGAAGATTTGAAATCATGAAGGATGCTCTATTTTGATTATTTGATATACTTGCAACTGTTAGAAATTAATTTTATCAAGGATTGAACTATAACTTTTTCCATGGTTGTTATTTCAAGAACAAGCATGGAAGTGATCAAGTCAGGAACTGGTATGCAGACTTTTGGAGGATTGTATGGAATCAATTTCGATAAAAAAAATATATGGAAAATGAAAAGAAAAACTTGGTAGTCCTAGAAACTATATTAAGATTGTTAAAGAACAAGTGGTGGATTAGTTCAGATGTAAAGAAAATAGTGAATATTAGTTTTCTTGTATTTTTGTTTGTTTCGTATCTTGGTATCTTTAGCCAAATATGATTGACAACTTTATTTTTGTTGGTTGGTAGTTGTTATTTGATCTAATTTGTTTTGAAATTTGTAGAATGTGATAAGTTCTAAATAAAAAACCATTGATTCATCAGTTTGCATTTTATATATATTTATATATTTGAATGTTGAAAGGATATTTGGATAACCATGGAAATAAGTTGGATTCAATTTTATTGTTTGTTTGTTTTTTAAATGGTAATGAAATATTTTGATTTAGAGTAAATGTAGAATTGTAGGTTTTGTGGTCACTCTTAATATATTTAAGATAATATTTTTTATATTTTTTTTTCGTACAGGTGTCGTAATTACAAGCGGTTAGAGCTATACGATCTCATAGCCAAACAACATATCAGCTTGAAGGTCATTGCTAGAAAAACAATTCAAAGAATTATGTTAATATTTTCTTGATTTAAAAAACTATTATGCAACTGCTGGAAACTGATGAAGGTTTATTTCAAGGATCTTTGTCTCATTTCCTTTTTTGGGATGATGTAATTATTTTAAAATGGAGAACTATGTTTATTATAAAAGATGTAGGACCATATTGCAGTACGATGGGAAGCTTACCACATTATTGTAGTAGGGACAGGCCTCAGAAAATAGAGAAAATGACTATGATCCTTTCTCCTTTTCTTCTTCTTCTTATTATTATTATTTTTTTTTTTTTGGGGGGGGTAAAGTGTGACTTTTCAAAGGGGAAGAAAGAGAGACTTGGCCTACAACTTCAGTCGTCATTTTGTTTCTATTGCTGTCATTTTTCACATGTTCAAATCGTATGAGTAGGATGTATGTATACTTATGAAACTTGAATATATAATCAAATTAATATTCGGCGATGTATATAGCTTAAATGTTAATCTAATTGTGTTGAACGATTAGAGATTCAAATCTAGTGCTTGAGTGATATTCAGGAAGATAAAGAGAATGTATTTTCTTTCTTTCTTGAAATATTAATGTGCTTATATATTGTTATAATTTGAATGTCTTTAAATGATTAAAAATATAATTATCTTAAGCATTGGATACCTTTCTAGTTTATTTTTAGGATTAGATTAGTTTAGTTTGGATTTAATAGATTATATGTGATTTCTTTACAATTATCAAGGTATGGTTGTTAATACTATTTTTTTATTTCATTGCATTCGATCAATATGTTTACCTTTTAGATCTATATTGCATTTAGGTCTTAGAATCACTTGAGCTTCAATGATTTTTTTCTCCTTAGAGGAAGAAATACCAGGTTAGCAGAGCCTTAAAACCTATCAGGAGAAGCTACCTTAAATGGATTGGGTTATTAATGAACCTGGAACGCATTGTTTCCTCCTATTGACTAGTGATCATTTCTTCCCATCAACAAATGGCACTAGAAGGAGGGTCTATGGTAAATTAAATAACTAAATCATTTAACCCTCAACCTCTAATATTTCCAAATTTAATCCTTCTAATTTGTATCATCCCAAACAAACTAGAAGGTAGGTTGGATGCAAATCTAACCTAATTGGAGTAAATTTCTTCATTTTCACATCTAAACAATTTCTCCTACCTAGATAGTTGTATGTGAGGATGATTTTAGTTTTTCATTCCCTGACATTCCACCTGACACATTTCATCACTTCTCAAAACTATAGTTTGATGGTGAAGGGAGTATATCTGAATTGAAACATTTTGATAGGTTTTCGTGTAAAAGTGTCAAGTATAATGTTATTCGCTTTCAATTTCAGGGGTCGAATCAAATATGGGTTTGAATCCTTTTCTACCCTATTCTATTTTCACTTGGTTTCAATTTTTGGATGAATTTTTAGATGCCTTTGACACTTATGATTCTGATAAAGTATGTGAATAATTGAAGGTTCTGCTAAGAAAAAATGATTTATCTTTGGAAATATTTTCAAGAAAGGTCATGTTCTTTTTAAGCTTCATCTTACGGATTTTTTTGTTGCATTAGATCTTATTTTGGATTATTTTTCCCCATTAGTGATCCGGATTTAAGCAGGAACGCAATAGATTACATAGATAACCATAAATACAGAGATGCGATAACCATAAAAACAGAGATGCAACAGAAATAATAATATGCGATAACCATAAAAACAGAGATGTCGCGGAAATAATACTTCATTTCATTAATGGAGAATACTGAAATATGCTTACAAATAGAAATAACCCAGCTAGGGCGATGGTAGCTTATCTCTGAGAAGAGATGTGTCGGCTACATGCCTCTGAATTGTTTTGAACTGTGTTACAATGAGGCTCGAGGGCCTATTTATTGTTGAGAAACAATGGAAAACCCTTCACATTCCAAAACCTAACCCTAGAAGATGAAACGCCAAATTGTGGGCCCCGTTTTCGGGTAAGTTGGTACATCAACTTCCCGGGGTCGCGAATTGGTCATACTATCTCCGTTTGACGTGCATGATAGCCCGTTGGAAAGATCTCTCCGAGGACTACGACGGAAAAGACGATTTTTATCAAAAAAATCGTTGGCGATGGATTTCCCAAAAAACGTTGTTTAGGGCCTCAAAACGGCTCCGAAAATTTAGGACCCGAAAAACTGCTAAAAATAGTAAACTGTGCTATAATTAAGGAAACTGATAAAAAATGTAAGAAGCACTAGAGTGGATCCAAGTGGAATTAGCGGGTGGCCACCAATATCCACCTGGATCATTCCTCCCCCCTTAGGAAGCAATGGTCCCCATTGCGTTGAGTTCCTCCATGAGATGAGGGAGCTTCTGCTGCACTTGGTCCCTGGTGAGCCACTTGCCCTGGTGAAGGAGTTGTCCTGCTTTGACAACTTGATACAGTTGGATATTGTGCTGGCGAGTGTGCTTGATCTGTGTGTCCATGATCCGATCAGTTGCAACTTGTTCCATGCAAGCTGGATTTAACTCTGTGGGTGTGAGTTGTTCTGCAATGTCGGACGTGTCTAGTAATGGTGGAAAGTATGGCCGAAGGCGGTCGACATTGAACACCAGGTGCAGGCCAAGGAATGGGGGAATGCTGAGCTCAAATGCATTGTCTCCCATAGCTTTGGTAATGGTGTAAGGACCATGTCGAAGTGGTCTGAGTTTCTGATGGGTTCTGGTATGGCGCTCCCTCTGCAGATGTAACCAAACTTTGTCGCCCACCTGAAACTTGTGTGGTACCCCTCCAGGTAACGAGAAGTTGTTCCTGTGTTCTATCTTGACTGTATCCCTCTGTTGCTGCTGCTGTGTGGAGGAACCCTTCGCGGGGGTCATGGATGTAGCAACGATCTTCCCCTTACTTTGGGAACGAACCAGACAGAAAATAAATTTCCTAGTCTGTGAGATGAGCTTGCTTCCTTTCTTAGCAGTGATCAAAGAGGTGGCGGTAGGTGGGGCTACCTTTGGTATCCTGTATAATGAATTATCCAAAGAAATGATGACAGCGCGAGGCCTTGACTCATACACAGCATGTCGCCTCCACAAGTATGGCTGGCCTAATAGTACATCACAAACATCCAGAGGTGTAACATCACACAATACCTCGTCTGTGAAGGGCTTGATGCTATAGGGAAGGCGGCACTGCTGGCGAACTTTGAGATCTCGTCCTTCGTGAAGCCAACCTATACTGTACGACTGTGGGTGTGGTGTAGTTGGTAGGCCCAACCGCTTCACGACCTCTGCTGAAATGAGGTTCTTTTGGCTGCCACTGTCGACAATGAATTGCAGCGGCGAACCCTTCACCCACATTTGTGAGTGGAAAAGACGTTCCCCCTCCTCTGGATCTTCGGTCTCATTTTTCTGGATCTTGGTAGTAGCAACAGTGGCGCTGGGATCCGCATCAATAATCTGCTTCCCTTTGTCATTCCCCTTGTCGGGTTCTGACTCAGAGTCGGAACATGCATCTGATTCGGAAGCCTTCAACTCGGCCACCAACGACTGCTTGGTCCGACACTCACTTTTGTTATGAGTGGGACTCTTGTGGAACTCACACCACTTTCCTATGTCCTTCTTCGGCTTCGTGGTGTTGTTCTTTTCTTGCAGCTTCGACGGGTTGTCTTGGGTCACCCCGCCTTGGCTTTGTCCTTTGGGCTTTGGATTTGCAGATCCAAAGTCTCGCTTCTTCTGTTTGAACTTTTGCTCGATTTTGACAGCGTATCGGTATGCTGTGCCGAGTGAGGAGATGTTCGAGAACTCCATCTCTTCCTGGATGTATCTGTGTAGGCAGCCGCGGTATTTGAGTACCAGATGCAGCTTAGAATCTTTGATACCCAACTGTGTGCGAAGGGTATGAAAAATGTTTGTGAACTCCGGCACATCTTGGTCTCGTCCCTGCCGCAGTGTGGTCCATTTGATGTATTTGTCCTCATAGCTTCCGACGGGGTAGTACTGCTCCTTGATGGCATCCCGCAAGTCATTCCAAGTGGGTGCGGTTGAAAATAGTGAGCCTGTACTTTCATCGTTCTGCTCGCAATAGGTTTCCCACCAGTCCTTGACGTGGGGGGCTGCTTTGAGACGAGCGAAAACAATCTTCTCCCGACTTGAAAATTCGTGAACAGAAAAATACCCATCTAGCAGATTTAACCATTTATCTACGACATCTGCGTCTATTTGACCCTCGAAGATGGGGATTTCAAAATTAACTTGTACCTTAAACGGTGTGGCGTTTCCAGAGTAGTTGTTGGAAGCCGATGTGTCGCCTCTGGGTAGCCGCTGAAGGATCTGCGCAAAGCTATCCATCATCGCGTTCCTTTGCCGCTCGAGCGCTTCTTCGAGCAAGATTTTGATAGGATCTCCTGCCCCCTTGTCCTTCTTCTCATCCGCCATGGGAGGACGTCGAGTTTTGCGAGGCTGGTCTTGCAAAGGTTCGACTAGTTCAAGCCCTAACTCCTTATATCCTGACCTCGTTGGGGACATGCAAAGAAAAACAGAGAAAAATCAGACCGCTCTGATACCACTGATTCGGATTTAAGCAGGAACACAATAGATTACATAGATAACCATAAATACAGAGATGCGATAACCATAAAAAAAGAGATGCAACAGAAATAATAATATGCGATAACCATAAAAACAGAGATGTCGCGGAAATAATACTTCATTTCATTAATGGAGAATACTGAAATATGCTTACAAATAGAAATAACCCAGCTAGGGCGATGGTAGCTTATCTCTGAGAAGAGATGTGTCGGCTACATGCCTCTGAATTGTTTTGAATTGTGTTACAATGAGGCTCGAGGGCCTATTTATTGTTGAGAAACAATGGAAAACCCTTCACATTCCAAAACCTAACCCTAGAAGATGAAACGCCAAATTGTGGGCCCCGTTTTCGGGTAAGTTGGTACATCAACTTCCCGGGGTCGTGAATTGGTCATACTATCTCCGTTTGACGTGCATGATAGCCCGTTGGAAAGATCTCTCCGAGTACTACGACGGAAAAGACGATTTTTATTAGAAAATTCGCTGGCGATGGATTTCCCAAAAAACGTCGTTTAGGGCCTCAAAACGGCTCCGGAAGTTTAGGACCCGAAAAACTGCTAAAAATAGTAAACTGTGCTATAATTAAGGAAACTGATAAAAACTGTAAGAAGCACTAGAGTGGATCCAAGTGGAATTAGCGGGTGGCCACCAATATCCACCTGGATCAATTAGATATAATACACCAAAATGGATCTAATACAATCGATCTAATGCATAATGATAGAGGCACACCCCCAGCTTTGTTTCGTCTGAAAACTCTTCTCTGGACCCAAATATACTACTGGTTACAAATAGAAATATGTTCACTAGGAAGGAAGGAAGAGGATCATGTGATATGGGTGGATGGAATGAAGTTTCAACTCTAAGATCAATTAAAAACAACTAAAATCAAAATTTACAAGATCTAGTCAAAGATTCAAATCAACTAGAGGGGATTTGTTTCATTTTTTAATGAGCTTGACATAGTAAAGAACTATGCTCAAAGCTTTGTTTCATTTTTATGTCAGCTTAAAACATAGAAGAAACTATGCTCGTTGTGACCTGTGTCATTTTTTAACAAGCTTGACATAGTAAAAGAACCGTGCTCATAGCCTATTTACCTTGATCATGGCTCCCAAGAGGCCAAGGCTCTGGAAGGAATACATATCAAGGGTTTGATCATGGCTTCTAAGAGGTTTTCATTGGATGGAAGAACAATTCTCTGGAAGGAATACATACCAATGGATCTAATAGGGGTGGGAAGATTAGGCTCTGATGCTCACAATAAATAATTTACCATATCGTCTACTAGATCTAGGTTAAAAGAAGTCAATTAAACAACAAGAGGTTCTTCTTCGTTGATAGGTGCAGGCATGGAACAATTTTCCACATAATTAACCTATGGTGGGGAGGATACCACTTGCATATTAGGAATGTTTAGGGAATTCAAATAATTTGCAGTTAAATCAGGACCAATGAATGAAATTTGGTCAACAATCACAAATTTTCCATTATGCACGAAAGCCATCACTTGAAAGAGTGTGGACATGAAAACTTTCATGGAATAAGAATAGTCTCGGCTAAGGAAAAAATTGAAATCCAAGGGACCTTGGACTACCATAACATAAATACAGATATTTTTTCCTTCTAAGGTAATAGGCAGCTAAGAAAGGACCCCTAAAGGTTCATTGATTCTTCTATTGAAATCCACCAGATTCTAAGTAATGGAGACAAGTTGAGCGAAACCTAAATCTTACCAAGCAGTTGAGGATAGAATGCTAACAAAAGCACCTTTTTCCACAATAGTGTGATATATGTTTTTATCACAAGCCTTCACCATGATTTGAAAGGGCAAGTAAGAAGGCAGACAAGGCTCCATCAGCGGACTCCAATAAAAGGAAGTGACCTCATTACTTGGAGGGGGTTCTGTCTGTGAGAACATGAGAAATTCCCCCTTGTTCAGTGCGATCTAAAGTAACAAGAAGAATCTGAGTGATATTATCTTTACTCTCTAAGGGGAGAGTATGATGGACTAAAGATGGAATCGAGTCGACCACTTTCTCAACCAATGGTTGGTGGGAAAGATACTCATGCGATTCATGCTCAGGGAGAGTGGGATTGAATAAAGATCAAATCAGATAAATCACTTCATAAACTAATTGAGGGTTGGAGGAAAACTTACAGTAACCAGTTGCAAGTTTCCACTGAGAAATAGTAATTTTTTCCAATAATTTTGAGGTTTCATCCATACAAAGGAAAATGTGAGTTTTATGACTCCCTTCACATGATCTACAAGGAAACCTAACTTCACCTTTTTTCTCGAGAACCTTATTATCACTAGTTTATGATTTTTCACCAGCATGATCTCCAGAGGTTGATGAAAAGGGTTGATGTGAGCTTGTGGACCACACTTATAATAATTTGGGAATACTAGGGAAATCTCTAAGAAGGTGGTCACCCTTTTTTGGGTGATTTAATTGAGTTAAATCCCTATCATTAAATTTTCCACCCGGGGTTCATGAACTAATGAGGTATATGTGTACTATATGTATGAGGTGTTTATTTCTCATAATATATTAATATAATGCAAGAAAATTGAAACTAATTAAAAATAAAATAATGAAATCAAATGAAAAGAAAGTGCACACGTTCTCTCTAAAGCATGTTCTCTCTCAATCACTTTCTCTCTCAAAGACTAGCTCTACGAAAACCAACAATTCTAATCTAAGCTATGAAATGAAAAATTAATTTAATCTAGTAGTATATGATATTAATAATATGATATTACTAGCGCGCAAATCCAATCCAAACATAAGGAAATTAAATCGATCATAAAAAAACAAAATTGATGAAATAAACATAAAAACATATAATCAAAATAACATAAAAGAAACTAAACTAAACTTGCATAAATGAAATAACATAAATATTTACAACAAAGGAAAGAGGTGTGCAAGTTGTGGTTGATGGGGGGCCTCCACTCCTCAGCAAGCACACCAAACGATTATCAAAGCTTGAAGATCAAAGAAGAAACATGTATTCCATAAAATGAAGTTGGAGAAAGTTCCAAAGATATTACAATAATTAAACTCTCTTCCTCTCTATCCTCACTTTACAAATTACATTAATAATTTCTTCTCCATTATTCTCTATTCTATAATATCTCATATCTTGGATGGAACACCTTTGAATGAAGGATGCACTCCTATTTATACAAAAAAACATAAGACAACTAATCAATAAATGTAGATCCATATATCTCTTCTAGATCCACAATTATCTCTTATGGTTACAACCAATTACCTAAAAATATGAGATACAAATCCTCTCAAACATCTTCAGGAGACACATATCAAAACATCCACGATTCTTCTCCTTTGAATGTGCTTAGTAAATGATTCAAATATTCTAAAAATATTCCACAAATATTCATGAGTCGTAATTGAAATTCGAATTTTTGGTTGAGTGGTCAAATAAGACTCTTGTAGAGCCTTCAAATAGGCCGACAACTTCAAAAACTCATCACACTTTTAGATATATATGAAAACATGCTAATTTCCTAATATTTAATCATAAATTATCTTAAAATACTTTAAAATAAATGACTTGGAAAATCATAATGATAAACCCATATGATCATGCAAATGGTATTAATATAGGGTTATGGAGTTGCAGAATATGGTAAAGAGCTATGAAATATGGTAAAATGATATAAATGAGGGTGAAAGAGGATGACATTTTGGAGGCCCAAAACCCTTACAAATCTTGTAAGGGAATTTGATTTCATGAGGCATCTTGGAATTTTTTCCAACATTATCCACATTCATAACAATGGTTGGTTGGTTTCCCCCTTGCTTATTTTGCTTATTTTTCTTAATTTCCAGGTTACTAACATCAATACTTTCACCAAGAAATGAGATATGGTGGGTGAATACGGAAAAGGTTCAACATGAGTTTGATGTGCTTAAGGTGGAGAACTTGCTTTTGAATCAATTTTCACATTCAGGACCTAGGAGGTTGAAAACAACCATACCGGTAAACCTATCGTGAATTTGGAAAGTGAAAACGTAGCCATGTAAGGAGGACTAATATTTCCAAAGAAGGAAAAGGACTAGGATTCCCCTCAAA